>JARQOD010000004.1:281497042-281553050 GCA_033576555.1 Oophaga sylvatica | reverse complement strand
GAATTTTTATTCCCTTAAAACAGAGAAATATATCACACAAAATAGTTAAGAAATAACATTTCCCACATGTCTACTTTACATCAGCACAATTTTGGAACCAAAATTTTTTTTTTGTTAGGAAGTTATAAGGGTTAAAAGTTGACCAGCGATTTCTCATTTTTACAACAAAATTTACAAAGCCATTTTTTTTAGGGACCACCTCACATTTGAAGTCACTTTGAGGGGTCTATATGGCAGAAAATACCCAAAAGTGACACCATTCTAAAAACTGCACCCCTCAAGGTACTCAAAACCACATTCAAGAAGTTTATTAACCCTTCAGGTGCTTCACAGGAACTAAAGCAACGTGGAAGGAAAAAATGAATATTTTACTTTTTAGCCACAAAAATTATCTTTTACAAACTTTTTTTTTATTTTCACAAGGGTAAAAGGAGAAAATGGACAGATAAGGTTGTTATGCAATTTCTCCTGAGTACGCCAATACCCAATATGTGGGGAAAACCACTGTTTGGGCACACGGCAGAGCTCGTAAGGGAAGGAGCACCGTTTGACTTTTTCAAACTAAAATTGGCTGGAATTTAGATTGGATGCCATGTCGCGTTTGGAGAACCTCTGATGCACCTAAACAGTGGAAACCCCTCACAAGTGACACCATTTTGGAAACTAGACCCCCTAAGGTACTTATCTAGATCTGTTGTGAGCACTTTGAACCCCAAGTGTTTCACAAAAGTTTATAATGCCTGGGTGTGAAAAAAAAAAAAAACAATTTTCCACAAAAATGATTTTTTAGTCCCAAATTTTTGAATTTTCCCAAGGAAATTGGACCCCAAAAGTTGTTGTCCAATTTGTCCTGGTAGCCGATACCCCATATGTGGGGGGGGAACTGTTTGGGCGCAAGGCAGGGCTTGGAAAGGAAGTAGTAACGTTTTGGAATGCAGACGTTGATGGGGTCATGTTCCGTTTGCAGTGCCCCAGATGAGCCTAAACAGTGGAAACCCCACACAAGTGACTCCATTTTGGAAACTAGACCCCCTAAGGAACTTATCTAGATCTTTGGTGAGCACTTTGAACCCCCAAGTGCTTCACACAAGTTTATAATGCCCGGGCATGAAAATAAAAAATCCTATTTTTTTCCCACAAAAATTATCTTTTAGTCACTAATTTTTTATTTTCCCAAGGGTAACAGGAGAAATTGGACCACATAAGTTGTTGTACAATTTGTCCTGAGTACGCTGATACCCCATATGTGGGGGGGAACCACTGTTTGGGCGCACGGCAGAGCTCGGAATGGAAGGAGCACCATTTGACTTTTTCCAACCAAAATTGGCTGGAATTGAGTTTGGATGCCATGTTGCATTTGGAGAGCCCCTGATGTGCCTAAACAGTGGAAACCCCCCACAAATTTCACATTTGGGAAACTAGACCCCCTAAGGAACTTATCTAGATTTTTGATGAGCAATTTGAACCCCCAAGTGCTTCACACAAGTTTATAACGTAGAGCCGTAAAATTTAAAAATCATATTTTTTCCACAAAAATGATCTTTTCACCCCAATTTTTATTTTTCCAAGGGTAACAAGACTCCAAAAGTTATTGTGCAATTTGTCCTGAGTGCGCTGATACCCCATATGTGGGGGTAAACCACTGTTTAGGTGCATGGCAGAGTTTGGAAGGGAAGGAGCGCCGTCTGACTTTTTCAACGCAGAATTGGCTGGACGCCATGTCGTGTTTGGAGAGCTCCTGATCTGCCTAAACAGTGGAAACCCCCATAAATGACACCATTTTGGAAACTAGACCCCTCAAGGAACTTATCTAGATGTGTGGTGAGAACTTTGAACCCCCAGGTGTTTCACTAAAGTTTATAACGTACAGCCGTAAAATAAAAAATCTTTTTTTTTTTTACAAAAATGATTTTTTCGCCCCCAATATTTTATTTTCACAAGGGTAACAGAAGAAATTGGAACCCAAAAGTTGTTGTCCAATTTGTCCTGAGTACACTGATACCCAATATGTGGGCGAAAACTACTGTATGGGCACATGTCGGGGCTCGGAAGGGAAGTAGTGACGTTTTGGATTGCAGACTTTCATGGAATGGTCTGGGGGCGTCATGTAACATTTGGAGAGCCCCTGATGCACCTAAACAGTGGAAACCCCGCACAAGTGACCCCATTTTGGCAAATAGACCCCACAAGGAACTTATCTAGATGTGTGGTGAGCACTTTGAACCCCGAAGTGCTTCACAGAAGTTTATAACGCACAGCCGTAAAAATAAAAAATCTTTTTTTTTTACAAAAATGATTTTTTCGCCCCCAATATTTTATTTTCACAAGGGTAACAGGAGAAATTGGACCCCAAAAGTTGTTGTCCAATTTGTCCTGAGTACGCTGATACCCAATATGTGGGAGAAAACTACTGTATGGGCGCACGTCCGGGCTCGGAAGGGAAGTAGTGACGTTTTGGATTGCAGACTTTGATGGAATGGTCTGGGTGCGTCATGTCGCATTTGGAGAGCCCCTGATGCGCCTAAACAGTGGAAACCCCCCACAAGTGACCCCATTTTGGAAAATAGACCCCACAAGGAACTTATCTAGATGTGTGGTGAGCACTTTGAACCCCGAAGTGCTTCACAGAAGTTTATAACGCACAGCCGTAAAAATAAAAAATCTTTTTTTTTTTTGCAAAAATGATTTTTTTGCCCCAATATTTTATTTTTACAAGGGTAACAGGAGAAATTGGACCCCAAAAGTTGTTGTACAATTTGTCCTGAGTACGCTGATACCCAATATGTGGGAGAAAACTACTGTATGGGTACACGTTGGGGCTCGGAAGGGAAGTAGTGACGTTTTGGATTGCAGACTTTGATGGAATGGTCTGGGGCGTCATGTCGCATTTGGAGAACCCCTGATGCGCCTAAACAGTGGAAATCCCCAACAAGTGACCCCATTTTGGAAAATAGACCCCACAAGGAACTTATCTAGATGTGTGGTGAGCACTTTGAACCCGAAGTGCTTCACAGAAGTTTATAACGCACAGCCGTAAAAATAAAAAATCTTTTTTTTTTTTGCAAAAATGATATTTTCGCCCCAATATTTTATTTTTACAAGGGTAACAGGAGAAATTGGACCCCAAAAGTTGTTGTCCAATTTGTCCTGAGTACGCTGATACCCAATATGTGGGAGAAAACTACTGTATGGGTACACGTTGGGGCTCGGAAGGGAAGTAGTGACGTTTTGGATTGCAGACTTTAATGGAATGGTCTGGGGGCATCATGTCGCATTTGGAGAGCCCCTGATGCGCCTAAACAGTGGAAATCCCCAACAAGTGACCTCATTTTGGAAAATAGACCCCACAAGGAACTTATCTAGGTGTGTGGTGAGCGCTATGAAGCCCCAAGTGCTTCACAGAAGTTTATAATGTACAGCCGTAAAAACAAAAAAAATTATTATTTTTTGTACAAAAATGATATTTTCGCCCCCAGTTTTTTATTTTCCCAAGGGTAACAGAAGAAATAGGACAAATTGCACAATAACTCTTGGGGTCCAGAGTACGCTGATACCCCATATGTGGGGATAAACTACTGTTTGGACGCATGGCAGAGCTCAGAAGTGAAGGAGCACCGTTTGACTTTTTCAACGCAGAATTGGCTGGAATTGAGATCAGACGCCATGTCACATTTGGAGAGCCCCTGATGTGCCTAAACAGCGGAAACCCCCCAATTCTAACTCCAACCCTAACCCCAACACACACCCTAACCCTAGTCCCAACCCTAACCACAAACCTAACCCTAACACACCCCTAATCCCAACCCTAATCCTAACTTTAGCGCCAACCCTAACCCTAACTTTAGCCGCAACCCTAACCCTAACCCTAATGGGAAAATGGAAATAAATGCATTTTTTTTTATTTTATTACTTTTCCCTAACTAAGGGGGTGATAAAGGGGGGTTTGATTTACTATTTATAGCGGGTTTTCATGATTGGCAGCTGTCACGCTAAAAGACGCTTTTTATTGCAAAAATAGTTTTTTGCATCGCCACATTTTGAGAGCTATAATTTTTGCATATTTTGGCCCACAGAGTCATGTGAAGTCTTATTTTTTGCGGTACGAGTTGACGTTTTTATTTGTACCATTTTTGAGCACGTGACATTTTTTGATCGCTTTTTATTTCGATTTTTGGGAGGTTAGAATGAACAAAAATCAGCAATTCATGAATTTCTTTTGGGGGAGGCGTTTTTATTGTTCCGCGTGTTGTAAAATTGATAAAGCAGTTTTATTCTTTGGGTCAGTACGATTATGGCGATACCTCATTTATGTCATTTTTTTATGTTTTGGCGCTTTTATAGAATAAAAACAATTTTATATAAAAAATAATTATTTTTGCATCGCTTTATTCTGCGAGCTATAACTTTTTTATTTTTTCGCTGATGATGCTGTATGGCAGCTCGTTTTTTGCGGGACAAGATGACGTTTTCAGCGGTACCATGTTTATTTATATCGGTCTTTTTGATCACGCGTTATTCCACTTTTTGTTCGGCAGTATGATGATAAAGCATTGATTTTTTGCTTTTTTTTTTTTTTTTTAAGGGGTTCACTATAGGGGTTAACTCGTGGGACAGTTTTATAGGGGGGGTCGTTACAGACGCGGCGATACCAAATATGTGTACTTTTATTGTTTTGGTTTTTTTATTTACAGGAAGAAATGAATTTATTGGGGAATATTTTTTTTTTTTTATTATTTATTTTGGATTTTTTTTTATAACATATTTATTTTTATTTTTTTAACTTTTTTACTTTGTCCCAGGGTGGGACATCACTGTATTTTATCAGATCGCTGGTGTGACAGTGTGCACAGCACACTGTCACACCAGCGATCGCTCAGGCAGTGCAGCAGGCTTCTCAGTGCCTGCTCTCAGCAGGCACTGAGGAGGCCGCCTCCCTCCAGGACCCCGGCGCCATCTTGGATCCGGGTCCTGGGAGGGAGGAAGCCCTCAGAACAGCGCGATCACATCGCGCTTTTTATGGCGATACCCGTCCATGGTCAGATTGTCACGGGTTTTATGGACGGGATAGTACGTCTAATGTCAGAGAGGGGTTAAAGGTCATATATGGGCTAAATTATGAGGATATTTCTGCAACACCCATAAGGGTCAATGGAAACTAGTGGTAAAACACATCATCAATAGACAACTAGTGGTCAAACATATCATCAATAAACAGTATGTAGCTAAGAAATCCAGATGGTTGCGTAAGGAGAAGTCGCTCCTGTGCACAGATAGCTTTCCGCATCCTGCTACGTGATCCGTGGCCACACTATCTTCCACTAAACCTAACATCTGGGAATGGTCATCAGACAAAACGGGAGAAAATAATATGGAAGAGGCTGCAGACATGCATACAGCCGGTGAATATGAGCTATATTATTCAGTGGTTGGCTCAAATGCGGACAAGCCCACATTCGCCTCCTCCTTCGCAGATCAACGATCACTGGGTAAGGCCAAGCGGCCAAAGCGGCGGGACTAAACCGAGCTGCACCACACAGTATCTTTTGGTGTGAACTGAAGACTCTCAGACATGTTAGCAACCAAGCAGCAGCCCTCCAACAAAAGCAGACCACAAAAATGGTAAGATTGGGGGTTGCAACCGGATGCAGAGGCAATAAATAGGCTTGCTGATGATGATTTGAATGAGTTTCAGGCCTAAAAACCGTTAAATGTCCATTTTGCAAGGCTGCGAGAAAAATACACTATACGGATGCCATACGGATTGCATACGGATGCTTACATGCGCGAAATACGCAGCCGCACCCTGAAAACGCATGAAATACGGATTGGTGTGCCAGCAACATTTTGGCGTAATACGGCCGTACAATACGGTCCGTATTTTTATACGGTGAGTCTGACGTCGGCCTAAATCTCCGAGTGACATAATTCAGATGAAACCCACAATGGATCCATTCACTATAATGAGGCAGCAGAGTTACTCTGGGCTCCATCTGGCCTCTGTTCCGCGGTGTCCTTCTTTTTAGAAGTGCACAAAACTATGGTCGACAGCACTTTTATGCAATCCTAAAAAGACAGAAAACGCCGGATCACAGGTCAGACAGCATCCACAGTGCCTCCATCTGCCTCATTATAGGCAATCTTCCACAAGAGGTTCCGTCTGAATCACTTATTTCAGAGATTTACACAGAAACCCCGATGCAAGTGCTCAGCACAGAATAAATGTGCGCCGAGTCTTACTGCGATCTTTGGGAGGCAGAATGAAAAAATCAACAGCAGGTGAAGAATTGGTTTTATTTATTTTTTACACCATTCATCGTGAGGTATAAGTGATTAGGTGACTTTATTCTTCAAGTTGATGCAATTACAGCAATACCAGATTTATATTGGGTTTTTCTGTTTGGCTGCTGTCACACACTAAATGACACTTTTTATTGCAAAAAATAGTTTTTGCATCATCATATTTTGAGAGCTATAATTTTTCCATATTTTAGCCCACAGAGTCATGTGAAGGCTTGTTTTTTGCTGGGCGAGTTGACGTTTTTATTGGTACCATATTTGGGCACATGACTTTTTTGATTGCTTTCTATTCCTATTTTTAGGAGGCAGAATGAACGAAAATCAGCAATTCAGACATATCTTTTTTTGGGGGGTTTATGCCTTTCCATGTGTGGAAAAATTGGTAAAAATAGTTTTAGTCTTCAGGTCAGTATGATTACAGCGATACCTCATTTATATATTTTTTTTTATGTTTTGGTGCCTTTATGCAATAAAAACTATTTTATAGAAAAAATAATTATTTTTGCATCACTTTATTCTGAGAGCTATATCTTTTTATTTTTCCGCTGATGGAGCTGTATGGCGGCTCGTTTTTTTGGGAGAAGATGACGTTTTCAGCGGTTACATGTTTATTTATATCCTTTTTTATCGTGTTTTATTCCACTTTTTGTTCGGCAGTATGATGATAAAGCATTGTTTTTTGCCTTGTTTTTTTTTTCTGGTGTTCACTAAAGAGGTTAACTAATGGGACAATTTTATAGGTCGGGTCGTTGCGGACTCCCCGATACCAAATATATGTACTTTTATTGTTTATATAATTTTTTTTCATTCAAATGTTTATTTAGAGATACAATATCTTCAGATTTTTTATTATTATTTTTAGGTTTTTTTAAAAATATTTTTACAATTATTTTAAAAATGTTTTTCATTTTTTTCTAACTTTTTAACTTTGTCCCACTATGAGACTATCATTTTTTGCAGGGTGATCACTTCTATAGCATCGGGATGCAGCAGCATCCCCATGCTGTGGAAACTGTCAGCTCTGCACTGACAAACAAACTTGCACTGCGCATGATCAGCAAGTTTTCTAGGTCTGGTGACCCGGATGTTGTCATGATGACATCGGATCGCCATGGCAATGATCGGGACCCCACGTCACGCCTCGGGGTTTCCGGTTCAAAGGCAGAGGGGTTGTCAGTAATGATGAGCGAGTATACTTGTTGCTTGGGTTTTCCCGAGCATGCTCGGGTGTCCTCCAAGTATTTTGGCGTGCTCAAAGATTTAGTTTCTGTCGACGCAGCTGCATGATTTGTGGCGATTGGACAGCCTGAATACATGTGAGGAATGCCTGTTTGTTAGGTAATCCCCACATGTATTCAAGCTGTCTAGCAGACACAAATCATGCAGCTGCGTCGACAGAAACTAAATCTTCGAGCACGCCAAAATACTCGGAGGACAACCGAGCATGCTCGGGAAACCCGAGCAATGAGTATACTCGCTCATCACTAGTTGTCAGCCGTCTGCCATCTGTGACCGCACCTGGCACTTAGTGGGGGTGTCAGCCCCCTGTTCAAATAGACCTAGGTCACATGGACAGATTATTACGTCTAATGTCAGAAAGGGGTTAACCATTTTTCACTTGTAAGTGTTTTTCTATAGCCCTAACATTTGGGACATTTGGAACATTATCCTGCTTTTGCACAATGGGTCATAAAATAAGAAAATTATGTATTTTTATAAATTATGTTTCTACTCTGTATTAAATCAGCGTAGGGTGCAGCAACCAAGCATCCCATAAAGCAAAGCATCACAGAAGCTAAGCATCAAGCAAAACTGCAGTTATTCCATGGCAAGGAATTAACATTTATCTTCAATCTGCCACCTAAATAACTCACCGCTTCCACTCCCTGACCACAACATTCTCTCCTTCACACTCACAAATCGTCACCCACCCCAGCTCACTCCTACCTACCACACATTCAGAAATCTACAAGCCATTAACCCTCAGACACTTTCAGACTCCCTACACTCATCACTGTCCCCAATCTCCTCTTTTTCCTGTCCTGATCTGGCTGTTCATTACTACAATGACACTCTTAGAAGCACCCTTGACAAAGTAGCACCCCTCACCCTCAGAACTTCCAATCACAGAGTAAAACAGCCCTGGCTCACATCACAATCTCAACTTCTCCAGCGATGCTCTAGGAGTGCTGAACGCCTATGGAGAAAAACCCGCACACCAGAAGACTTCATCCACTTTAAATTTATGTTAAGAACCTATAACACTGCCCTTCACCTCGCCAAACAGACCTACTTCACCACCCTGATCTCCTCACTAGCCAACAACCCCAAGAAACTTTTTGACACTTTTCACTCCCTCCTCAGGCCAAAAGCACAAGGCCCTAACACAGGCATTTGTTCTGATGACCTGGCCTCCCGCTTTATAGAAAAAATAGATAATATCTGTCAAGAAATCTGCTCCCAATCACCAAGTGCTGTGATTCCCATCCCTCCCTGCATTTCCCTTGGCTCACTTTCCACATTTGATCCCATCACAGAAGAAGAAGTCTCCAGACTCCTCTTTTCCTGTTGTCCGACTACATGCACTACCAACCCCATTCCCTCACATCTCCTCCAGACTTTCTCTCCAGTCATCACAACTCACCTAACTACAATCTTTAATCTCTCCCTCTCCTCGGCCATTTTCCCATACTCCTTCAAACATTCCATCGTTACTCCATTACTAAAGAAACCCACTCTCGACCCATCCTGGTCAAACAACTACAGACCAGTCTCCAATCTCCCCTTCATCTCTAAACTTTTGGAGCGTCTAGTCTACTCCCGCCTTACCCCTTACCTCTCCACTCACTCCCTTCTAGACCCTTCACAGTCCGGCTTCTGCCCCCTACATTCAACTGAAACTGCACTCATTAAAGTGACCAATGACCTTCTAACAGCAAAACGTAATGGTGACCACTCTCAGCTCATTCTTCTCGACCTTTCTGCAGCTTTCGACACTGTTGACCACCGTCTCCTACTCTCTAGGCTCCAGTCACTAGGCATTAAGGACACTGCTCTCTCCTGGTTCTCTTCCTTTCTTTCTGACTGCTCCTTTGTGTTTTGTTCTCTGGCTCCACATCATCTCCTCTTCCTCTCGCTCTCGGGGTACCTCAGGGCTCAGTCCTTGGCCCCCTTCTTTTCTCTATCTACATGGCCCCAATTGGACAGACCATCGCAGATTTGGCTTTCACATCTTTATGCTATGACACAACTATACATGTCATCGCCCGACCTTACCCCCGCTGTACTACAGAACGCCAGTGACTGTCTGTCCTCAGTCTCCAACATCATGTCCGCTCTCTATCTGAAACTCAACCTCTCAAAAATTGAACTTCTTCTGCTCCCACTGTCTACTAACTTCCCTAAATCTGACATTTCCCTCTCTGTGTGCGGCACCATAATAACACCCGGCAGCAGGCGCCTGTCTGGGTGTTATGTGTGACACCAATCTCTCCTTCACATCCCATATGCAATCTCTTGCCCGCTAATCGGTACTCAGACCCGTCTGCTCTTCGCCAGTCCTTACATTGGCTGCACATTCATTATAGGATCCAATTCAAAATACTTGTTCTCACCCACAAAGCTCTCCACAGTGCAGCACCCCCCTACATCTCCTTCCTCAATTCTGTCTATCGGCCTAACCGACTGCTGCACTCTGCAAACGACTTTCGACTTACCACTGCACTAATCTGTACCTCCCACTCCCGACTCCAAGACTTCTCCCGTGCTGCTCCAATCCTCTGGAATGCTCTGCCCCAAGAAATTAGGACTATCCACAATTTGCATAGTTTCAGGCCTTCCCTCAAACACATTTGTTCAGAGCGCCTATCAAGTTCACTAATCAAAGTCATTCTATGTGTAAGTGTGCGTGTAGCCATTTAACTATCTCCATCCGTCCCTCACTCCCTCAAGATGGCTGGACCATCATTGTAAATACACCATTGTAAATACACACCTGTACTTTGTATCTCCCCCACCTCATTGTAGATTATAAGCTCTCACGAGCAGGTTTGTCTTATTTTGCTTTAATTATTGTATTGCTTACATTGTTACTTATGACTTGTGTTTTGAAACTGTTAAACTGTAAAGCGCTGTGGAATATGTTGGCGCTATATAACTAAAGATTATTATTATTATAGTAGTATTAGGTTAAGGGAGATAAACATGGGTGAACAGAACGTGGATGTGGTTCTTGTTTTCTTGTCCTCCACTTCTTTCTATTATCCTGTCAATTGTCAGTCAGTACGTTATGTGCCTCCAGTTTCTTTATGTGTGGCCTCCATGTTGGCAAGGCCTGTAATCTGACTGGATGAAGTGTTTACACTGTCATTGAAGGTCAGTTGGTGCTTTAGAAAAGAGAGAAGACATACTGGCAAGGTTTGGGATGAAGGTAAGTGACCTGAACTCCTCCAATATCAATGCACAAAAGGAAGAGGCATCAGATAGGAAAGTAAATATTGTGAGGGCTGTTGAAAGAAATGTCAGCATTTAGAAGAAGCTGTGAGCTGTGAACGTGTGAGCAACTGGTGACGACGTGACAAGTGTTCTTCACTTGCTGGATGCCAGTATACAACCTATGACCAACTGGTCATAAGTCATAACATTTGTGAAAACATGGGATGTTTGTGACAAATGGTCATAACAAGAATGTATGTATACTTATTACATTATACTTGAGTCTTTTAAAGGGTTAACTGAGCCTGTGTGGACAAAGCACTTACAGAGGGTCCAAGAATGCAATGTCCTGGATTCTGGTTGGTTCTTAGGTCCAGCATCAGGAAACAAAAAATCTGTTTACAGCCTCAGAAGATCACAGGTTGAAGAACCCCGCCTTCCCTCATAAATAGCTGTATTTGTGCGCTTAGTCACGCAGCGTCAATATGGGTGGATGTGTTTGATTTACAGAATTGTTGGTATTATTCATTTATTTCGGTTTAAACCATAATAAAACACTTCGACCTTTCCATACACAATTGATGTCAGTATAATTATTTGTTTATTAATGGGATTATTCGGTGAAAACAAGTTATGACCTATCCACGGGTAATAATGTATTAATCAGTGGGGGTCTGAGCACTGGAACCTGCATCAATCGACAGAACAGCACACTATGAGGCTATGTGCACACTTTCAGGATTTTTCGCATTTTTTTAGCATTTTTGCGGCGGAAAATGCAAAAAAAAACGCTGAAAAAACGCATGCTTTAAGCATCCTATGAATAGAATGCATTCCGCAATTTTTGTGCACATGCTGCGGAAACAACGCAGCATGCTCATTCTTTTTCTGGAATCGCGGCGATTCCGCCGCCATAGGAATGCATTGAACCGCTTACTTTCCGCATGTGGCTATGCCCACCATGCGCAAAATGAGCGGTTCATGTGCGGATGGTACCCAGGGTCTGGGGGAGAGGAGACTCTCCTCCAGGCCCTGGGTACCATATCCCTGATAAAACAATAATTAAAATAAAAAATAATGATATTCTCACCTTCCGGCGGCCCCCCGCAGCTTTCTCGCCTCTCAGCGACGCTCCCGGACAATCCGTTCCCAGTAATGCATTGCGAGAATCACCTCAGATGACGTAGCGGTCTCACGTGATGCTACGTCATCTCGAGTCATTGTCGCTAGGCATCACTGGGAACGGAACTTGCCGGGAGCATCGCGAGGACCAAGAAGGCAGCGGGGGCCGCCGGAGGTGAGAATAGCACGATTTTTTATTTTTTTTAAATTATTTTTAAATTGGATCTTTTTACTATTGATGCGGCATAGGCGGCATCAATAGTAAAAAGTTGCTCACACTTGTCAAACACTATGTTTGACTCGTGTGAGCAGCCTGTCAATCAGTTTTCCAAGCGATGCTACAGATCGCTTGGAAAACACTAGCATTCTGCAAGCTAATTACGCTTGCACAACGCTAGTTTTTAGCGGGAATACGCATACCAATAAAAATGCGTATTTCCCACAGCAGGGAGGTGCGGGATTGCAGCGGAAATGTCCGCAGCAATTCCCGAACGTGTGCACATAGCTTTACTCCTGTTAGAAAGTCCATGCTCAGCCGCTCATTCCCTACAAAGCCGACATATTTTTTGGCAGCCTCATAGAGACTGACTGGCGAAGATTGGGCATCTGACCTGCTGCTCCATTCTATATTGGGGATAAAAATGCCAGGTTCTGTCAATCAGTGCGGGTTCCAGAGGTTGGACACCTAACGATCAATAGGTTATCACATATCCTGTGGATTGGTGATAAAGGGGTTTTCATTGTAAAAGTAAGTTATTATTGCTGGCTATTATTAATAGAGGTTGAACGTATAATCCAATTTTGTTGTAAAAAATTTGATTGCAAGATTTTATGCCCATAAAGAATCGCTTGTGCAGCTGTATGTTTCACTATGTCATGTTTGAACAGAAGTTACATTTTGTATATTCCTTCTACAAATATAGTAGTACAGTGTCGGACTGGGGTGTCAAAGGTTACCAGTAACATTGATTCTGGAAGTTCACTGTTCATTTACAAGCCATTACCCTCAGTTCCAAAATTATCTATGCTTCTATATAGTAATAAACTGGGTTCTTTATAAAATGAATGATGAGATGCTGCCTTTGTCTGTACATAGTGAACCAAGTGTATTGTGCCAAATACTGCTCAAATATAGGTGGTGGGTGCTTATTCCTGATAAGCATCCCACCGGGAGTTTCTCCTATTTCCCTGTGGGCCAGTCCGAACCTGGTAGTACAAAAGAAATTGGAAAAATTGCATGGTAAAATAGTCCATTTCTATAGAATATACAGACCTGAATGAGTCCAACTAAAAATGTCAGTGATGCTGCCACAATTATTCGTTTTTCACTTATCAAGTCTTCAGCAGTAGAATTACTAATAGTAGAATTTCCGCTACTTGTGTCAACGTCACCAGGGACAAGCCTAGCTACCACCGAGCCAACCATCAGGCTTACAACAGGGAAGGGACCTACAAAAAATACCTGTATTAAAAAAGCAGTCATTGGCCACTAGAATAAAAATTGTTTGGCGTCAACAACTTACCAGCTGATATATGTTTGGAAGTCCCTAAGAAGAAATACACCACAACTGGGAAGAAGGATGTATATAATCCATAGCCAGGAGACACATTGGCAAGTAGAGCATATGCCAGACCTGAAATATACATTAAAAATGTTTACTTTCTTCTATTTCACAACTAGCATTCCTCCTTAAAATGTAACCATCATTTTAATTTTTATTTCATAAATCAATAATACACATGAAAGTAGGCAACTTTGTAACATATCTTATCTGAGAAATTTGCTTTTTTTCTCCACCTGGATTAATCTTTACTCTCACTTCATAAGTAAAATCTGTAAAATTTGTATTCAGTGAAGACAGATTTTCATATTATTTAGATAGGAGATGACAGTTGGTGCTTTTAAAATTCTATGGTGTAAGGAGCCAGAGACAAAGACATTCTGTTGCAGATGCTCCTGAATCCACAGTTATAGTTCTCCATAGAACATTCTGAGCACCAACTGCCATTTATCTCAGTAATGGAAAAGCCTGTATTCACTGAAAGCAGATTTACCTGTGCATTGAAGTTTGGAGAATTAATTATTAATTATTATAAATTACAAAGTTTCTTATTCACATGTACTATTTATTTATGGAAAAAAAATGAATGACGGTTATCCTTTAAGCTTCTGAGATCTAAAAAAAACATTTATGCTTAATATGAACCAGAGGCTTATGCAATGTATGGAGAGAGCAAGGTATGCGCAATTCTTTTTTTCTTATAAATTGAATGCCTGCCAAAGCATTGCTGTTAGTAGCCTAACCATATAGGAACAGCAGTACTCTGTAGTCAAGTCTGTTATTACTAGCTCAACTGTTCAGTAGACAGAGGGCAAGGGATAGGGCAGGGCTGATGACGCATAGCAGCCTCAGAGTCACACTGCCAAATAAACAAAGCTGCCTCAACCTCTTAAAAAATACATGTTTTATGGAAGAAAATAATTTTTATGTGACTATTTTTAAGTTTAGGCACTAGTCTTTCACAGAACATGCTTTATTTGTTCATGTACATATTTCATTATTACTTTTTCCATTGCAAGGAAAAAAGCCAGAAATCAGAAATTGCTTTTTATTGTTTTGATTTTTTTTTTCATTCCGTGCTATACATGATGCAGTTCAAACATTTTGATTTATTTATTTCATTTTTTTTATCCCCATCATTTTGAGCTAAGGAAAACTAATAAAATACACAGGTCCAGAAATATGTCTTCACTGCTGCCCCCATCTACAGCCTGCAATAACAATGTATATGATGACTGTAGCCAATCACTGGGCTCCTTGGTAATGCAGTTACACATTTCAAGAGCCGTGGAGCCCAGATATTTTATCCAGAGGTCATGTCCGCCGTAGAAATGACGTTACTGCTGCAGCAGCAGAGATGCAGCGTAGGGTAAATAACATAAACTATTATTTTTTCCTAGCCCAAACTCATGGGAGTAAAATATTTAGATGGAAATTATTTTTTTCCATCTTTTTATTACTACATTCTATTGATTTCATTTTGACTTGTTTTTTTTTTCCAGAAGCCATTTAATCACTTCTACGGTGATTTAAAATACCGGTACTTAATAAATGTAAAACTATTAAATGGCAGATTTATTTTTACAAATACTTCAAAAACAAGGTGTTTGAAAAAGCCCTAAAACATTTAGGCAATCTATTACATCATGGGAATGGATATGAAAGACGGGAAGGGGTATTGCTAAACACTTCAGAACTTTGCTCCCCTATTAATCTAGAGGAAGATGACATAAACCCATATTGAAACAATCTGCTGTACAAGGGCAAATTCTACCCCCTGATCCTGACAGTCGATTGCACTGAATAAGCATTCAGAAGATGAATTTTATACTTTTACATAGGTGTTTTTTTTATTTTGTCTAAGAAAGGTCTTTTTTTAAACTATCGATGGTTCCTGCTGTGACCAACTCTGGAGGTAGACTATTCCACAGATTAATAGTTCTCATGGTAAATAAGCATGGTCTCCTCTGGAGATTGAACCATTTTTACTTTAGATAGAGGGAATGCCACCTTGTCCTTTAAATAGTTTTTATATGGCATTGTTTTTTTATTCAATATTATTTGTAAGAACCATTTACGGTATATAGGTTATATAAGTTTGTGTTGATTAATCAAAAATAGAATGTGTTAGGGTTGCCTCATAAACAGAAACCAAACTGATGTCAATCAATGATGGTTATGTCCTTGTAATGACACTTTATTTGTGGGATGTTCATATTTCCACTGGTTAATTTACCTTGCAGCACAGCCACAAGCCCTGTAGTGACTCCGGAAATGATGTCACTAAGAATCCATTCCTTAAATCGATAGTTAGGAAGCCATGAAATAATAGGAAAAAAAGATAGTGCAATACTTTTGGCTTTCTTTGAAGAACATCTGCAATTAAAAACAGTGCAATTATATTTGTATTAGATGCAATAATGAATAAAGAACATCAAATAGAAAACTAGAAAAACTATCACAAACTTTTGCATCATATGAACATAATGTCATGGACATTTTTATTTAAAATCTAAACATTATAGCTAGAACTTGCACATACTATTTGTCCTAAGTTGGTCTACATCTTAAATTACTTTCGCAATTTATTTGATACAACTATATAGTTGCACATAGGAACGCCTTTTTTAGCTGGTAAAGTCCTGGTTCCTATTGGAATAATTATTTGTGTGATCAATGTAAAAAGAGCTTTAGGTATTGCACAACTTGTTATTATGACCTACAATGGAGTATTGTACTAATAAAAGTATCTTTTGGCACCTAGATAAAAAGAAGCCATAAATATGTAAATCCGGCCACAATCAATACTTGGGTATTGTGTCTTATTTAGACGTTCCTTTTTTGGTATAAAAGAATGTAAAACATACAGTTTTGTACAAAAAAATTTGACAACATGGATGAATGGTCTATGTAGTGGCAAATTTTGATCCTTGCAAGAGCCAAAAGTACCAGACATTAGACCAGTCAACCACTTTTCATTCCTCACTGACTGAAGTTTGGCATAACTTACCACCAAAACCAAAGAAATGAGCCAGAGCATAAGTTGATATACATGCAATGTGTAGGAGCATGTTTATACTGTGGCCATTTCACAGACAAAACCCAAGAAAAATCAAAATGAGCATATACCATGTGATAAGTAAATGCTAATAGTACATATACATAACATAGTGTGCACTATTTTTATTAACAAAACGTAAAAGCCATCCCACTCGGGACAAGGTGTACTCAATTGGATCAGCCTTATCCTATCTCAAGTATTAAAATCTCACCTTGTGCTGACTTTAAAGAGGTTGTCCACTACATTGAATAATGCCCCCACTGATTTAAACCTTGTAAAGAACTAATTTTGTAAATACCTCTTGCTGCCATCTGTGCCTATGAGCGGCGCTATCATTGACCGCTCACTCATGTGACTTCAACTGCAGCCACCCTTGATATCTGGGGTCATGTCAAGTTCTGGATCTCCTGCATACCCCGGGTATGACCTAGTCGCGCACCCCCCTGATTGACTGGGTTGTAGGCAGTGTTGATCTGTTCAGCTGTTATGTGACTAACAGCCTTGGGTGGATCCATGATCCACAAGCGGCTGTTGTCATTTTAATTGCCGCTGTTAATCTCTGACGGTGGCATTTAACTCTCGTGAACTGGAAACGCGTCATAAGACATGGCCATCAGGCGCTACTGTCACATGATCGAGGGGCACCGATTAGTTGTCTTGACAGTCCGAGGGTCTACAAGACACCCCAGTGCCTGTCATTTTAAATCTCCTGCGAATGCTGGCCCAGGACAGGTGTTCATATGAGATCATGATTTATATTTAGATTGTGAACCCCAATGGGGACAGTCATACCGATGTCTGTAAAGCGCTGTGGAATTAATGGTGCTACATAAGTTAGCAAAATAAATAAATAAAATTCTACTAGGGCTGAAGGTCTACTATGTTTAGCACAGGTGATCAGATTTTAGATTCAAGTCTATTGCAACAAGTAAAAAGTAAAAGAAAAATATAGTTAAAAAAAAAAACAAGTTCAAATCATCCCTCTTTTGCCCCATTCAAAATAAAACAATAAAAAATACATATATTTGGTATCGCTGCATTCAGAAACGCCCGATCTATCCAAATATAAACTAAATTAATCTGATCAGTAAACACCGTAACAAGAATTTTTTTGGGTTGCCGTAACGTTGCAATAAAATGCAATAACATGTGATCAAAACATTGCATCTACTTTAAAATAGTATCAGTAAAAACATCACGTCACGCAAAGAATAAGCCCTCACCCAGCCCCAGACCACGAAGAATGGAGATGCTACTGGTCTTGGAAAATTGAGACTTGTTTTATTATTTCTTACAATCTTTGGATTTTTTTCATCAGTTAAATAAAAAAGAACATTAATTAATGGTGTCATTCAAAAGTACAACTTGTCCCATATTGATGGCCATGGCCATACTGATGGAAAAGAAAAGTTATGGCTTTTGGAAGAAGGGGAGCAAAAAACGAAAACGGAAAATCGCAAGGTGGTGAAGGGATTAATAAGAACCAGTAGTT
Organism: Oophaga sylvatica; assembly: GCA_033576555.1. Lineage (NCBI taxonomy): Eukaryota > Metazoa > Chordata > Amphibia > Anura > Dendrobatidae > Oophaga > Oophaga sylvatica. The sequence continues at coordinate 281,535,082 of JARQOD010000004.1, read as the reverse complement.
ACCATTAGAAATCCCCAGCCCACCCTCACCGTAACAGATGGTGCAGAGTTTTGATTAGGTCTAACTTTCCTTTGAAGTGATTTTGAAAGCAGTTGAGTTGTCATATCATATGTCAGGTCTCCTACTATTATTCAAGTCAATTACCCTGCCTGTCCAGATATTTTTTTTCCTTTGCAAATGCAAATAATCAAGACTTTATCTGTATAGAGGTAACTTATGACGCAGTAAATTACTCATGCTATTCATCAAACCAGCCTTAACCACCGAACAGAGTCCAGTGTAGCCAGCATAGATACTAAACATTACAGTTATATTTAACCATAAATTTGTAATGTAAAGTATCATTTCTGGTTTTTCTACAAGTCAGCCGAGAAATAGTTTTCCAAGCACATAACATATTTGTCAACATCTCTACACATGGTGGATTACTTATCTCTAGTAATTTCCAGACCAGGCTCCATGTATTTGCAGAGTGAAAAATTCCAAAGGTTAATGTGTTCATACTCCAAGTTATTTACACCCATAATGAATAGGTCTTTACCATTATCTTTCAATATCACCCATAATGAATAGGTCTTTACCGTTATCTAGCAATGACACCCACAATGAATAGGTCTTTACTGTTATCTAGCAATGACACGCATAATGAGTAAAGCCCCTGTCTCACATAGCGAGATCACTAGCGAGATCGCTGCTGAGTCACAAGTTTTGTGACGCAACAGCGATCTCCCCAGCGATATCTATGTGTGTGACACTTATCAGCGACCAGCCCCCCTGCCGGGTATCGCTGATCGTTCCTCCCCTCGTCACTAAAGTGACGTAACTACACAGACACAGCTCTCTGGCGCCCACTTAGTCTCTGAGGTCAGTAAGGGAACTGCACCTAGAGCAAATGGCCGCCGGGGAGGATGTCCTGTTACCCACTGGGTATTCTAAGATTTGTGATCAGAGTAAAAGCATCAGCCCAAAATTAATTTTATGGTTTAATTGCCTTAAGGGCGCACTAGATAATTACAGAAATATACAGTAAGCTATACAACGGAATTACAGTGGATTTGCAGTCAGAGTAAAATATTACAATAAGGTTTGAGGCTTAGAGGTATTAGCTAAAGGTCAATGTTACCAGGCTGTAGGTTGCATGTGGACGCCGGGAGCTCTGCGATCCACAGGTAAGAATCTTAGTTGCCAGACAGACCCCAAAACATGTGCCGCTGCTCCCTTGGCAGATCTGTCCCCTGTTCCTTCTTAGTTCATCATCGTCTTGTTCTCCTGTGTGAATAGAGCGAGTCTGCCACCCGCTCACAGTTCTTAAACCTGCTAAGTCCCTCCCTTGGTGTCAGAGGGTGGGCTAATAATCTCCACCCTTAGCTCCCTGCAGAATTTATTCCCAATATCTAAGAAAGGGGTTAACTTTCTCCAGGACGATCGGATCAGGACACGAGAGGTACCAGCGAATGCAGTTTGTTTTGCCTGTCGCGTGGAGATCAAACATGGCCCGATTGGCCCTCCACCGTGAACCAATCTCTATATCTCAGGTCCCTGAGCCATCACTGACTCGGGAGTCGCACTGTCAGATGCCCAAGGTCCGCAGGATCACGCAGATATTTTTTATGAGTCTGTACCTCGAAAGGCATGCTCATAATTCATAATCCTGGAACGGAGTTATAGTGGCTGGGAGAGACAATGGATGTGTTTTCTGTGTCTAGCTGACAGGTATAACCTAATTGAAGCACTCAGGCATCTCCAGGCCCCATGCTGGCGTGGCTCCAGACTCCAGCTTTGAAGTCCTGTTTTGGGCCTGATCTACTTAGCATACTAAAGACCTTGTTATTCACAGTGAAGTACTAAACTCTGTTGTCTTCAATATGCCTACAGGCCATGGGGTTTAGGAGCAGTTAGCTGCCTGTGGCTCTGTGAACAGACAAAATGGCAGCTAGGACAGGCCAGGCTCAGACATGAGGCGAGCATTAGGCCCCATATCCAAGATGGTGGCTGTTCCTTCATCACACCTCCCTGCTTTAGAGGGCGCTAGGGGGTATCACCTTCCTGTGTTCCCCCATGCCCTTCCGCACCCTCTCCTTGCCGGGACAACCCATCAGCGCTACTATGGTCCCTACCTCTTTTGTGGTGAATAGTGAAGTGGTACTGCTGGAGAGCGAGGCTCCAGCGTACCAACCTCCCATTCATCCCAGAGACCGTGTGTAACCAGCTGAGGGGGTTGTGGTCTGTTTCCATGGTGAATTGGCGTCCGTACAAGTATGGCTGCAGATGCTGCAGGGCCCACACAATTGCCAAACATTCCTTCTCCATCGTGGAATAGGCCACTTCCCTCGGCAGGAGCTTCCGGCTCAGGTACAAAACGGGATGTTCATACCCCATAGTGTCGACCTGGCTGAGCACAGCACCGAGGCTGAAGTCGCTGGCGTCAGTCTGCACTAAGAACGGCCACGTGAAGTTGGCTGTCTGTAGTACAGGAGAGCTAGAAAGGATGGTCTTGAGCGACTGGAAAGCTGTCTCGCAGGCGACTGTCCAGTTGACTGCGACGGGCAGCCTTTTCTTACTGAGGTCCGTCAGGGGCTTGGCCAGGGCACTATAGTGTGGAACAAACCTCCTATAGTACCCAGCAGTCCCCAAGAAGGACATCACCTGCTTCTTGGGCCTGGGGGTGGGCCAGGATGCGATGGCATCCACCTTCCCGGGCTCTAGCTTCAGAGCTCCCCCACCTACCTGGTGTCCCAGGTAGAGGACCTCACTCATACCTAGCTGGCATTTTTCCGGCTTAATGGTCAAGCCTGCTCGCTGGATCCACCCGAGCACCTGCACCAGGTGCTCTAGGTGATCCTCCCAGGTGGGACTGAAGATGGCAATGTCATCCAGGTACGCGGTCGCATACCCTTCCAGTCCCTCGAGCAGCGTGTTGACCATCCGCTGAAAAGTGGCAGGGGCATTCTTCATGCCGAAGGGCATCACCGTGGACTCATAAAGTCCGAATGGGGTGATAAAGGCAGAGCGTTCCCGTGCCCCAGGGGTCAGGGGAATCTGCCAATACCCCCTGCTCAGATCCATGATGGTCAAGAACTTGGCCCCGGCCAGCTGGTTGAGCAGGTCATCGATGCGCGGCATTGGGTATGCATCGGTGACCGTCAGTGTTGAGCCCCCGCTAGTCCACGCAGAACCGCCTAGTTAGGTCCTTTTTAGGGACGAGGACTACAGGCGAAGCCCACGCGCTGTTGGATGCTTGGATCACCCCCAGCTTCAGCATTTCATCTATCTCTTGGTGCATTTGCTGCTGCAGCTCAAGAGAGACACGATATGCTGAACGTCGGATCGGGGGTTGATTGCTGGTGTCCACGTCATGGATGGCTGTCTCAGTCCTTCCGGGCAGGCTACTGAACAGCTCCCGAAAGGGGTGTAGCGTGACCCCCAGCTGGGAACGTTGGTCCTCCGAGAGCTGGTGGCCAACCCCCACATCCTCGATGGATCCACCCGCCTTAGCTTGGGTGAGCAGATCCAAGGAGGTTTTCTGCCTCTCCTTCCTCGGGAAGGTTACATACTGGGTGGGCACAAGCCTCCCGCTCATGATGGGCCTTCACCATGTTCACGTGGAAGGCCTTCTTCCTTCCACTGGCGTGGTCCAGGGTGACCAGATAGGTGATGGCGTTGAGCTGCTGGTGCACGAGGTATGGACCCTCCCAGGCCGCCTGAAGCTTGTTTTGAGGTACGGGAACCAGTACCCACACCTTTTGACCCACCTGGTAGGTCCGCACACAAGCATTCTGGTCGTACCACCGCTTCTGGTCAGCCTGGGCTTAGCCATATTGTCATGCACCAGCCGTGTTAAGGCCATCATTCGGTCCCGGAAGCGCACAAAATACTCAATGACCGAGACTCCAGGGGTGGCCAAATCCCCTTCCCATGCTTCCTTCACCAGAGCAAGGGGCCCCTGTACAAGTCGCCCGTACAGGAGCTCAAAGGGGAGAACCCCGTTGAGGCCTGTGGGACCTCCCGGTAGGCAAACAGCAGGTGTGGGAGATACCGCTCCCAGTCTCTTCCGTGGGAGTCAACCAACATCTTCAGCATCTCCTTTAAGGTGCCATTGAACCGCTCACACAGGCCATTCGTCTGTGGGTGATACGGGCTGACTACCAGATGTTGCACCTGTATCTGCTTACAGAGAGTCTCCTTCAGCTGCGACATGAACTGGGTCCCTCGGTTGGTGAGCATTTCCTGGGGAAACCTGTTATGTTTCGGTAGCTGAGGAGGACAGGAACGACAGCAGGGCGGCAGAACACCTGAGATGTTGGTAACTGATGGGTTGCAGATTCCTAAACTAACGACACAACTAGAGGTAGCCGTGGAGCGTTCCTATGTTGATCCTAGACGCCTCGTCACAGCCTGAGAGATAACTACACCTAAAGGCAGAAAGATGAAAGCTATCTGCCCCGGAGCAGATCCCCAAAGAAAATAGGAAGCCCCCAAACATATAATGGCGGTTAGACAAGATGAAAATACAAACATAGGCAGAAAATAGACTGAGCAAACGCTGGGGCCACAAGCTGACTAAATAGGATAGGACAGGAGAGATTACTTTCTGCAACCCAGAAAACACTACAAAAATCCAACAATTCTGATTGCAAAAAAAAAAAGATCACACGATCTCGCCACCCACTTAATCAGATCTCAGTGTGAACAAAAACCAAGCCGCAGCCGCTGAAAAAAACAGGAAAAAGCAAATGAGCAAATAACAGTGGCAGAAAAACTGTGAGGAGCTCAGGCCCCAGGAGGGGACCTGACTGACATTTACAAAAGTGCAGAAAACAATGCAAAAAGCAAGCACAAAAAGAAAAGCAAAAAATATCTTATCTGAAAGCAGGAGATGCAGGCAAGACTCCAGCAAACTTCCAAATGAAGCAGGAACCACAATTGAGACAAGAACAATTGATCACCGGCAACCATCATGGGAGGGAACCTCCCTTATATCAGACCAGTCCGTGATTCCAGATTGCCACTCCTCACTGAAAGGTTCAGTACTGTCAGTAACCACCAGAGGGAGCCTCTGCTCAGAAACCATCTCTAGCACATTCATAACTGTACCCCCCCCCTTTAGGAGGGGTCACCGAACCCTCACTTGTGCAACCAGGCCGATCAGGATGAGCTCGGTGATAGGCACGGATCAGTCTCCTAGCATGGATGTCCGAAGCAAACACCCAAGAATTGTCCTCCTGACCATAACCTCTCCACTTAACCAAATACTGGAGTTTCTGTCTAGAAAAACGAGAATCCAATATTTTCTCAACCACATACTCCAGATTGCCCTCAACCAAAACAGGGTCAGGAGGTGCAGCCATAGGAACCACTGGCTCGACAAACCTCTTCAATAAGGACTTGTGGAACACGTTATGGATCTTAAATGTCCCTGGAAGAAGCAAACGGTAGGAAACAGGATTAAGAATCTCCATGATCTTATAAGGTCCAATGAACCTGGGCTTAAACTTTGGAGATGCAACCCTCATAGGGATATTTCTTGAGGACAACCAAACCAAGTCCCCAACTTTAAACCGAGGACCATCAGTCCTATGCCGGTTGGCAAACCGTTGGGCCTTCTCCTGAGAGAGAGACAACCTCTCCACTACCTGGTCCCAAATCTGCTGCATTCGCTCCACAACAGAGTCAAACTCAGCCAAAGGCAAAAAAGAGACCCAGTCATCTTGATCAGCAGACACAAAACATCTCAAATAAGTCTCCAAGGTCTGGTTTGTTCTCTCGGTTTGTCCATTTGGGCTGAGGATAAAAGCAGAGAAGAAAGATAATTGAACACCAAGTTTAGAACAAAATGTCCTGCAAAATCTGGAAACAAACTGGACCCCTCTGTCAGACACAATGTTCTCCGGAATGCCATGTAACCGAACCACGTGCTGAAGGAACAAAGGCACCAATTCGGAGGAGGAAGGTAACTTAGGTAATGGCACAAGATGTATCATCTTGGAAAACCTATCACAGATTACCCAGATAACGGTCATTCTCTGAGAAACAGGGAGGTCGGAAATAAAATCCATAGAGATATGGGTCCATGGCCTCTTGGGCACAGGTAATGGCATTAACAAACCACTAGAGCGAGAGCAAGGCTTGGATCGAGAGCAAGTCCCACAGGACTGCACAAATTCCCTGACGTCACGAGACAAAGTAGGCCACCAAAAGGACCGACTCACCAAGTCTTCGTACCAAAAATCCCGGGATGACCAGCCAACGCGGAACAATGAATCTCAGACATCACACTCTTCTTCCACTGGTCTGGGACAAACAATATCCCAATAGGGCAGCGCTCAGGTTTATCCTCCTGACACCCTTCCAAGGCCAGTCTCAAATTGGGTGAGATGGCGGAAAGAACTACACCCTCTTTCAAAATAACAGTAGGATCACATAACTCAGGAGAGTCCGCAAAGAAACTCCTCGAGAGGGCATCCGCCTTAACATTCTTAGTGCCAGGAAGAAAGGAAACCACAAAATTAAAACGTGTGAAAAACAAGGCCCACCTGGCCTGTCTAGGATTAAGTCGCTTGGCTGATTCGAGATAAACCAGATTCTTATGGTCCGTGAGGACCACCACCTGATGTTTAGCTCCTTCCAGCCAATGTCTCCACTCTTCAAAGGCCCACTTCATGGCCAATAACTCCCGATTACCCACGTCATAATTACGTTCAGTTGGAGAAAATTTTCGAGAGAAAAAGGCACAAGGGTTACTCTTAGAGGTCTCTGGATCTCTTTGGGACAAAACGGCACATGCCCCAATTTCAGAGGCATCAACCTCCACCTGAAACGGTAGAGAAACATCAGGCTGCCGTTAGTGTTGAGCGATACTGCTCGATATCTAAAAATATCGGATCGGAATGGTATCGCCGATATCACTAAATATCGTCGATATCCGATTCCGATACCGGAAGTCCCATGTAAGTCTATGGGAACAAAATATTGCAACTAAAAAAACACTTTCTTTCGTTGTAAACACAAAATATACACACATAGAATACATATATATATATATATACATGTCATTGTGACATATATATATACATATATTTATAGTTTATACACTTCTACATAGTAAAATAGACTCTGATTCAATTGCCGGGTAAAGCCGTGACATACCCCATAGAAGTCGACGGGCTCGGTGCCGAGTACCCCCAAAACCTCTGGCTCTGTGCGACTCAACTTGGGCGTCACGAACAGGATTCTGTAGCTTGCTATAAGCGAGTCCTGTGTGCCTGAATTGAACTGGTTTTGTGCTTGAGAATTGCTAAAATCATCAGAGAATGTATTTGCCATTTTTCAGCCATATCTGCGTCACGACGAGGCACTGGTGAAGAAGAAGGGCGTGCTCTTCGTGGGTGTACACTCACTCAGTGGCGCGAAAACGATGGCCGACCACTCTAAATGGTACTGCAATGTAAGATCGTGCCCCACAGCTCTTGAGTTCCGCCTCCTCATCCTCCTCAGTGTGCGGAAACTAACACGAAGGTCCCGCCTCACTACAAAAGAGGGGCCCTTTCCAGATGCTAATGACACATGTGACTTGGCAGAGATGGCTAATGGACACGAGCAGAAGTGTGAAGGGATGGAGCAGTCAGAGCTCTCCCCCCACGGAAGCGACCCGATCGCCACGGAACCACCGTTGGGCACCTGGCCTGGAAACCCTCCTACGCTGCAAGAAGCGGAGGATACCCTAAGAGGCCTGGCCCGGCACCGGGAGGAGGTCGCCAGGATGGAAGCCAGCTGGCGTGCCCTAAAACTAAACTTGGAGCGGCGCCAATCACTCTTACCTGAAGTGTCTGTACCGGAAGGTGAGGCACCCGTTCTAGTAGAGGAGTCCGTGCGGGCATCCCAGCTCTTGCAATGTGATCCGGTTGTTGTCTCAGTGGAGGCACCCGTTCTAGTAGAGGAGTCCATGCGGGCATCCCAGCCCTTGCAATGTGATCCGGTTGACGTTGTCGCAGTGGAGGCACCCGTTCCTGCAAAAAACGCTGCACCGGCAGCACCCCAGATCCCGCTGTCTGCCCCCGTCGCTGAGACAGAAGAAGCGACACTCGTCCTCATGGAGGAGGCCGCGCAGGCACCAGAGGTCTACCTGTCTGTACCGGAGCCCCGAATGTCATCTGTTCCAGAGCCGGCTGCTTCGTCCGCAGGTGAGCGCCGCCAGGAGAGCTGCCGGAGAGCTGCCGCAAACCGGACATCGTAAGCTGCAGTTTGATGGTGGAGACATGGAGATGCTGGTGGAGGAGAATTACAACCGGCGTCAGGAGGAAGAGTGGAGACGTTGGGAGAGAGAAGCCGAGCGACAAAGGGAGCAGCGCGAATCCCAGAAGCTTCGCCAACGTCACATCGACAAGGACCGGGCAGATAAGGACCGGATGAGAAAAGATAAAGGAACCCTGAGGGAGCCGCGGCGTAAGGGTGCAGTATGGAGCTTTAAATTGAAAGCTGGTTGGGGCTTCATCCAGGAGCCTGGACTTTATTTAGAAGTGTTTGTGACCCGGCGGGACGTGGAGACTCACCTCCCAGAAGGACACCCGGGAGGGACCTGTTGCCAGGAGACTTGGTAACTTACACCTGACACTGGGGTTACAATGGATGGTATGCCCTAAATGTCACCAGGTGCGACCCCTGGTCCCCAGGGTGTCAGGAACCTGTGAGACCCTCGGAGCCTTCAGCCTCCCACATCCAGGCCTCTGCACAAGTGCCCACCCCACGCCGTAAATCTCCCCAGCCTCCCTCAGTGGTCTCCTCAGCAGCCCCAGCTATGGACATGCTAATGATAGCTGGCCCGTACCCGGCGCCTGTTAGGCCCCCTGGGGTTCGTTCAGTCCGGGACATAGGGCTCCAGACCCGGAGGGAGATGAAAGAGGTGGCCACACAGACACAGATAGCGGGTCACGACTTGACTGTACAGGCCACACGATGTCATCAGGTCCTGGTGGTCCTTGGTGTCTCGGATGTTTGGCAAGCATCAGAAGAGTACCAGGTGGTACCTGGAACACCCCTGCCAAAGAATTATAAATAACCCGGACAGGGTCCCTGTATGTAAATAGTTAAATTGTTGATGTACCCGGACGACGGGTGAATGTTCATAAAAAAGTTTTTTAATTTAATAAAAAAAACAACACAGTTTTCATTACTTTTATTACAGTCTCATCCTGCGACGCCATCGATCTCCTGTAAAAAAATGAAAAAAAAAACCTGCAGTATACCACCTGTCCGACGCAGTCCATAGTAACGAGGGTCCCACGCCGATCCAGCTCTGCTACATCGCAATGACAGGCAGAGCCTGTCATCCCGGCGCAGCACAGCTGATTACCTGCTTCCCCGGCGGTGACGTCATCGGACTGACTGCTTTACGGCCGGGATTACCCAGCAGTCACTGCAGTTATCGCGAAAAACTGCATGTGACCGCCAGGGAGAAGATAATGGCGGCCATCAAGCAGTCCAGGACGTGACCGCCGGAGATCTTCTGCCAGGTAAGTGCCGCTGACTCCTGACAGACCCGACCGACGGACACTCACAGTGACAGTGACAAATCCTATTCCGGTATCCGATATGACGAAAATATCGGTACTCGGAATCGAAAGCCCGATACAGCTAATATCGGCCGATACCCGATATTTGCAGTATCGTATCGCTCAACACTAGCTGCCGTAGAACAGGAGCAGAAGTGAATCTCTACTTAAGTTCCTGAAACGCAGAGACTGCCTCAGGAGGCAAATTCACCACATCAGACCTTTTGGTCAAATCAGTCAATGGTTTAACAATACCGGAGAAATTACAATAAATTTACGATAAAATTGGCAAAACCCAAATCTCTGAAGAGCCTTTATGAAGTAGGTTGGACCCAATCACAGATGGCTTGAACCTTGACCGGGTCCATTTTAATAACAGATGGAGACAAAATGAATCCCAGAAATGAGACCTTCTGTACGCCAAAAAGACACTTTGATCCCTTCACATACAGTGCATTCTCTCTCAAAATCTGGAACACAGTCCGAACATGTTTCACATGAGAGTCCCAGTCATTGGAAAAAATCAAGATATCATCCAAATAAACAATCAGAAATTTATCCACAAAATCCCTGAAAATATCATTAATGAAGGATTGGAAGACGGAAGGAGCATTAGTGAGCCCAAAGGGCATCACTAGGTACTCAAAATGCCCCTCTGGGGTATTAAAAGCCGTCTTCCATTCATCCCCGTGCTTAATGCGAATAAGGTTATACGCCCCCCTGAGGTCAAGCTTGGTAAACCAACTAGCACTTTTCACCCTGGAAAACAGGTCAGAAATCAAGGGTAACGGATATTGATATTTCACAGTGATCTTATTCAAGCGACGATAATCAATACACGGCCTCAATGAACCATCCTTTTTGGCCACAAAGAAAAAAACCGGCACCCAAGGGTGAAGAGGATGGTCTGATATGACCCTTCTCCAATGACTCCTTGATATAAGATCGCATAGCATCGTGTTCAGGTACAGACAAGTTAAAAAGGCGACCTTTAGGAAATTTACCACCAGGCACTAATTCAATAGCGCAATCGTAGCTCCTGTGAGGGGGCAAAGATGCAGATTTACTTTCACTAAATACATCCGAAAAATCAGTCAAAAAGTCAGGAACATCCTGAGACTTGGGAGAGGCAGAAAAAACAGGAGTGTCGGCATTAACACATTGGCAGCCCCAACTGGTCAAAGACACAGATTTCCAATCCAAAACAGGATTATGAGACTGTAACCAAGGGAAACCTAGTACAATAATGTCATGCAGATTATACAGCACCAGAAATTTGCAACTCTCCTGATGATCTGGTTCAACCCTCATTATCACCTGAGTAGAAAACTGGGGTTTATTCTCCGCCAAAGGGGTAGAATCAATGCTCAGTAGGGTGTTATGTTTCGGTAGCTGAGGAGTGCAGGTAAAAAAGGCAATACACCAGAGAAGTTGGAATCTATGAGATTGCAGTACCCTGACTAACCACCACAACTAGAGGCAGCCGTGGAGCGTTCCTACGTTGGTCCTAGACGCCTCGTCACAGCCTGAGAAAATAACTACACCTAAAGATAGAAATAGGAAAGCTATCTGCCCCGGAGCAGAACCCCAAAGATAATAGAAAGCCCCCAAACATGTAATGGCGGTTAGACAAGAGGAAATACTGACACAGACAGAAAATAGTATGAGCAAACGCTGGGGCCCAAACTATCTAAATAGAAAAGGATAGGAAGGGTACTTACTGCAATCCCAGAAAACCCTGAAAAACACCAACTCTACTAATTTCAAAATCACCTGAGATCACACGACCTCTACCACCTAAATTAGTTCTCTGGTGTAACAAAATCAAAACAGCAGCCACTGAAAAAACTGGAAAAAGCAAAAGAACAAAACTCAGTGGCTGAACTAAACTGAGAAGGCAGAAGCCCCCGGAGGGGACCCAGAAGGCCCCCAAAGAAGTGCAGGACAAAATGCAAAAATATAGCAACAACACAAAATAAGAAAAATTCTTATCTGGTAGCAGGAGATGCAGACACGACACAGCAGGCTACAAGGGAAACTGGAATGAAGGATTCAGACCAGAACAATTGATCACCGGCAACCCTGATGGGAAAATGACTCCCTTATATAAGACCAGTCAGTAACACCTGATTCCCAGTCCTCACAATCTTCACTAGTACCGCTTGTAACCACCAGAGGGAGCCTCTGCTCAGAACTCATCTCAAACCCATTCACAACAGTACCCCCCCTTGAGGAGGGGTCACCGAACCCTCATTTGAGCAACCAGGTCGGTCAGGATGAGTTCTATGATACGCACGGATAAGTCTCCTAGCATGGATGTCCGAAGCAAACACCCAAGAATTGTCTTCCTGACCATAACCTCTCCATTTAACCAAATACTGGAGTCTTCGTCTAGAAAAACGAGAATCCAATATTTTCTCAACCACATACTCCAGATTGCCCTCAACCAAAACAGGGTCAGGAGGCACAGTAGCAGGAACCACTGGCTCAACAAACCTCTTCAACAAGGACTTGTGGAACACGTTATGGATCTTAAATGTCCCTGGAAGAAGCAAACGAAAAGAAACAGGATTAATAATCTCCACGATCTTATAAGGTCCAATGAACCTAGGCTTAAATTTAGGAGATGCTACTCTCATAGGAATATTCTTTGAGGACAACCAGACCAAGTCCCCCACTTTAAACCGAGGACCATCAGTCCTATGCCGGTTAGCAAACCGCTGGGCCTTCTCTGAGAGAGGGACAACCTCTCCACTACCTGGTCCCAAATCTGCTGCATACGCTCAACAACAGAGTCAACACCTGGACAGACAGAAGCCTCCGTCTGTCCTGAAGAAAATCGAGGGTGAAAACCAGAATTACAGAAAAACGGAGACATCAAAGTGGCAGAGCTAGCCCTATTATTAAGAGCAAACTCAGCCAAAGGCAAAAAAGAGACCCAGTCATCCTGATCAGCAGACACAAAGCATCTTAGATAAGTCTCTAATGTCTGGTTTGTTCTCTCAGTTTGACCATTGGTCTGAGGATGAAATGCCGAGGAGAAAGACAATTGAACACCCAGTTTAGAACAAAAAGTCCTCCAAAATCTGGAAACAAACTGGACTCCTCTGTCAGACACAATGTTCTCAGGAATGCCGTGTAAATGAACCACGTGCTGAAGAAACAACGGCACCAATTCAGAGGAGGAAGGCAACTTAGGTAATGGCACAAGATGTATCATTTTGGAAAACCTATCACAAATTACCCAGATGGTGGTCATTCTCTGAGAAACAGGAAGATCGGTAATGAAATCCATAGAGATATGGGTCCATGGTCTCTTGGGCACAGGCAATGGCATCAACAAACCACTAGAGCGAGAGCAAGGCTTGGAGCGAGAGCAAGTCCCGCAGGACTGCACAAATTCCCTGACATCGCGAGACAAGGTAGGCCACCAAAAGGACCGACTAACCAAGTCTCTGGTACCAAAAATTCGGGATACCCATGCCAATGCGGAACAATGAATCTCAGACATCACACTCTTTTTCCATTGGTCCGGGACAAACAATTTTCCAACAGGGCAGCGCTCGGGCCTATCCTCCTGACACCCTCCAGAGCAAGTCTCAAATTGGGCGAGATGGCGGAAAGAACTACACCCTCTTTCAAAATAACAGAAGGATCAGATAACTCCGGAGAGTCCGCAAGGAAACTCCTCGAGAGGGCATCCGCCTTAACATTCTTAGTGCCAGGAAGAAAGGAAACCACAAAATTAAAACGTGTAAAAAACAAGGCCCACCTGGCCTGTCTAGGATTGAGTCGCTTGGCAGATTCCAGATAGACCAGATTCTTATGGTCCGTAGGGACCACCACCTGATGTTTGGCTCCCTCCAGCCAATGTCTCCACTCTTCAAAAGCCCACTTCATGGCCAATAACTCCCGATTACCCACGTCATAATTACGTTCAGTAGGAGAAAATTTTCGAGAGAAAAAGGCACAAGGGTTACTTTTAGAGGTCTCTGGATCTTTTTGGGACAAAACGGCACCTGCCCCAATTTCAGAGGCATCAACCTCCACCTGAAATGGCAGAGAAACATCAGGCTGCCGTAGAACAGGAGCAGAAGTGAATCTCTGCTTAAGTTCCTGAAATGCAGAGACTGCCTCAGGAGGCCAATTCACCACATCAGAACCCTTTCTGGTCAAATCAGTTAATGGTTTAACAATAACCGAGAAATTACCAATAAATTTACGATAAAAATTGGCAAAACCCAAAAATCTCTGAAGAGCCTTTAATGAAGTAGGTTGGACCCAATCACAGATGGCCTGAACCTTGACCGGGTCCATTTCAATAACAGATGGGGACAAAATGAATCCCAGAAATGAGATCTTCTGTACGCCAAAAAGACACTTTGATCCCTTCACATACAGAGCATTATCCCTCAAAATCTGGAACACAGTCGAACATGTTTCACATGAGAGTCTCAGTCATTAGAAAAAATCAAGATATCATCCAAATAAACAATCAGAAATTTGTCCACAAAATCCCTGAAAATGTCATTCATGAAGGACTGGAAGACGGAAGGGGCATTAGTGAGCCCAAAGGGCATCACAAGGTACTCAAAATGCCCCTCTGGGGTATTAAATGCCGTCTTCCATTCATCCCCGTGCTTAATGCGAATAAGGTTATACGCCCCCCTGAGGTCAAGCTTGGTAAACCAAGTAGCGTTTTTCACCCTGGAAAACAGGTCAGAAATCAAGGGTAACGGGTATTGATATTTCACAGTAATATTGTTCAAGAGACGATAATCAATACACGGCCTTAATGAACCATCTTTTTTGGCCACAAAGAAAAAACCGGCACCTAAGGGTGAAGAGGATGGTCTGATATGACCCTTCTCCAATGATTCCTTGATATAAGACCGCATAGCGTCATGTTCAGGTACAGACAAGTTAAAAAGGCGACCTTTAGGGAATTTACTACCCGGCACTAATTCAATAGCGCAGTCATAGCTCCTATGGGGAGGTAAGGATGCAGATTTACTTTCGCTAAACACATCAGAAAAATCAAACAAAAAGTCAGGAACATCCTGAGCTTGGGGGGAGGCAGAAAAAACAGGAGTGTTGGTATTAACACATTGGCAGCCCCAACTGGTTACAGACACAGATTTCCAATCCAAAACAGGATTATGAGACTGTAACCAAGGGAAACCCAGCACGATAATGTCATGCAGATTATATAGAACCAAAAATTTGCAGCACTCCTGGTGATCAGGTTCAACCCTCATTATCACCTGAGTAGAAAACTGGGGTTTATTCTCAGCCAAAGGGGTAGAATCGATCCCCAGTAGGGGAATAGACTTCTGTAGGGGTATCAAGGGAAACCCACAACGTTTAGCAAAATCATAATCCATCAGGTTAATAGCTGCTCCCGAATCAACGAAAGCCTGAGCAGAAAATGAGGACAGAGAGCATATCAGAGTGACAGTTAATAAAAACTTAGTCTGAACACTACCCAAGACAACTGAGCGTGCAAAACGTCTTCCCTGCTTAGGGCAGACTGAAATAGCATGAGAGGCATCACCACAGTAGAAACATAACCCATTGCGCTTTCGAAACTCATGACGCTGTGCCCCAGACACCACTCCATCACACTGCATGGGTTCAGAAGCTGGCTCACAAGGCAACACCACTCCACGCATACTTCTCCGCTCACGCAAACGTCTGTCAATTTGAATCGCTAATGACATAGAATCATTGAGACCAGAGGGGACAGGGAATCCCACCATAACATCCTTTACATTATCCGACAGACCCTTCCGGAAAAGGGCCGCCAAAGCGTCGTCATTCCATTTGGTCAGGACTGCCCACCTACGGAATCTCTGACAGTATAACTCAGCGTCATCAAGCCCCTGATTTAATGCCAACAAGACATTTTCAGCTTGATCAGTGACATTAGGCTCATCGTACAATAACCCCAAAGCCTGAAAAAACGCATCAACATCACTCAAAACAGGATCCCCAGGTATCAGGGAAAAAGCCCAATCCTGAGGATCGCCGCGCAGGAGAGAGATGATAATTTGAACCTGCTGCGCTGCGTTTCCTGAGGACTTAGATTTTAAGCCAAAAAACAATTTACAATTATTTTTGAAATTCTGAAACTTAGCTCGATCCCCTAAAAACAAATCTGGCATGGGGATCCTAGGTTCCACAACAGGCAACCCAGCAAGATAGATAGCAATACTCCGAACCTCAGTGGCAAGCTGATCCACACGGCCAGACAACTGTGCAAACTCCATTGGGAGACAAGATCCTCCCCAGCACCCAGAGATACAGAGGGAAAAAAAAAAAAAAAATGCAACAAACAGAAAAATATCTCTGACAACTCTGACAACCTTTTTTCTATCACAATATTTTTTCCCTTCTGTGGGTACCATACAATTTTCAATTTTTGGGCCGGTGATACTGTTATGTTTCGGTAGCTGAGGAGTGCAGGTAAAAAAGGCAATACACCAGAGAAGTTGGAATCTATGAGATTGCAGTACCCTGACTAACCACCACAACTAGAGGCAGCCGTGGAGCGTTCCTACGTTGGTCCTAGACGCCTCGTCACAGCCTGAGAAAATAACTACACCTAAAGATAGAAATAGGAAAGCTATCTGCCCCGGAGCAGAACCCCAAAGATAATAGAAAGCCCCCAAACATGTAATGGCGGTTAGACAAGAGGAAATACTGACACAGACAGAAAATAGTATGAGCAAACGCTGGGGCCCAAACTATCTAAATAGAAAAGGATAGGAAGGGTACTTACTGCAATCCCAGAAAACCCTGAAAAACACCAACTCTACTAATTTCAAAATCACCTGAGATCACACGACCTCTACCACCTAAATTAGTTCTCTGGTGTAACAAAATCAAAACAGCAGCCACTGAAAAAACTGGAAAAAGCAAAAGAACAAAACTCAGTGGCTGAACTAAACTGAGAAGGCAGAAGCCCCCGGAGGGGACCCAGAAGGCCCCCAAAGAAGTGCAGGACAAAATGCAAAAATATAGCAACAACACAAAAGAGAAAAATTCTTATCTGGTAGCAGGAGATGCAGACACGACACAGCAGGCTACAAGGGAAACTGGAATGAAGGATTCAGACCAGAACAATTGATCACCGGCAACCCTGATGGGAAAATGACTCCCTTATATAAGACCAGTCAGTAACACCTGATTCCCAGTCCTCACAATCTTCACTAGTACCGCTTGTAACCACCAGAGGGAGCCTCTGCTCAGAACTCATCTCAAACCCATTCACAACAGTAGGGGAATAGACTTCCGCAGGGGTATCATGGGAAACCCACAACGTTTGGCAAAGTCAAAATCCATCAGGTTAATAGCTGCTCCTGAATCAACAAAAGCCTGAGCAGAAAATGTGGACAGGGAGCAAATCAGGGTAACAGTCAACAGAAATTTAGTCTGAACACTACCCAAGACAACTGAGCGTGCAAAACATCTTCCCCGCTTAGGGCAGACTGAAATAGCATGAGAGGCATCACCACAGTAGAAACATAACCCATTGCGCTTTCGAAACTCATGACGCTGAGCCCCAGAAGTCACTCTATCACACTGCATGGGCTCAGAAGCTGGCTCACAAGGCAACACTATCTCACGCATACCTCTGCGCTCACGCAAACGTCTGTCAATTTGAATAGCCAATAACATAGAATCATTGAGACTAGAGGGAGCAGGGAATCCCACCATAACATCCTTTACATTCTCTGACAGCCCCTTCCGAAAAAGGGCTGCCAAAGCATCATCATTCCATTTGGTCAGGACTGCCCACTTTCGGAATTTCTGACAGCACAACTCAGCGTCTTCAATACCCTGATTTAATGCCAACAAGGTTTTTTCAGCTTGATCAGTGACATTAGGTTCATCGTACAATAACCCCAGAGCCAGAAGAAATGCATCAATATCATTCAAAACAGGATCCCCAGGTGTCAGGGAAAAAGCCCAATCCTGAGGATCGCCGCGCAGGAGAGAGATCACAATTTGAACCTGCTGTGCTGCGTTACCTGAAGACTTAGGCTTTAAGGCAAAAAACAACTTACAGTTATTTTTGAAATTCAGAAATTTAGCCCGATCCCCCAAAAACAAATCTGGCATGGGAATCCTAGGTTCCACAACCGGCAACCCAGCAAGACAGGTAGCAATACTCCGAACCTCAGTGGCAAGCTGATCCACATGGCCAGACAACTGTGCAAACTCCATTGAGAGAAAAAAAAATCCTCCTCAGCACCCAGAGAAAAAGAGGGAAAAAATGCAACAGACAAAAAAAAAAAATATCTGACAACTCTGACAACTTTTTTTCTTTCCACACTATTTTTCCCTTCTGTGAGTACCATATAATTTTCAGTTATGGCCGGTGATACTGTTATGTTTCGGTAGCTGAGGAGGACAGGAACAACAGCAGGGCAGCCGAATACCTGAGATGTTGGTAACTGATGGGTTGCAGATTCCTAAACTAACGACACAACTAGAGGTAGCCGTGGAGCGTTCCTACGTTGATCCTAGACGCCTCGTCACAGCCTGAGAGATAACTACACCTAAAGGCAGAAAGATGAAAGCTATCTGCCCCGGAGCAGATCCCCAAAGAAAATAGGAAGGCCCCAAACATATAATGGCGGTTAGACAAGATGAAAATACAAACATAGGCAGAAAATAGACTGAGCAAACACTGGGGCCACAAGCTGACTAAATAGGATAGGACAGGAGAGATTACTTTCTGCAACCCAGAAAGCACTACAAAAATCCAACAATTCTGATTACAAAAATACTGAGATCACATGATCTCGCCACCCACTTAATCAGATCTCATTGTGAACAAAAACCAAGCTGCAGCCGCTGAAAAAACAGGAAAAAGCAAATGAGCAAGTAACAGTGGCTTCAGAAAAACTGTGAGGAGCTCAGGCCCCAGGAGGGGACCTGGCTGACCTCCACAAAAGTGCAGAAAACAATGCAAAAAGCAAGCACAAAAAGAAAAGCAAAAATATTCTTATCTGAAAGCAGGAGATGCAGGCAAAGACTCCAGCAAACTTCCAGATGAACCAGGAACCACAATTGAGAGTAGAACAATTGATCACCGGCAACCATCATGGGAGGTAACCTCCCTTTTATCAGACCAGTCCGTGATTCCAGATTGCCACTCCTCACTGAAAGGTTCAGTACTGTCAGTAACCACCAGAGGGAGCCTCTGCTCAGAAACCATCTCTAGCACATTTATAACAGTAAAAATATCTTATCTGAAAGCAGGAGATGCAGGCAAGACTCCAGCAAACTTCCAAATGAACCAGGAACCACAATTGAGACAAGAACAATTGATCACCGGCAACCATCATGGGAGGGAACCTCCTTATATCAGACCAGTCCGTGATTCCAGATGCCACTCCGCACTGAAAGGTTCAGTACTGTCAGTAACCACCAGAGGGAGCCTCTGCTCAGAAACCATCTCTAGCACATTCATAACAGAAACCCCACTCTGGAGAAAATCTCCAGTAAGGCAGTGGCCACTTTGCCGGCCTAAATGGACAACAAAGCTACCGCCTCCGGGTAACGGGTGGCATAGTCCACTACCGTTAGTATGAAGCATTTCCCGGAGCGGCTGGGAGTGGACAGAGGTCCAATGAGATCCACAGCCACCCTCGAGAAAGGCTCTTCGATGATGGGCAGAGTTACTAGTGGGGCTTTGGGGCACCGCCCCGCCTTCCCCATCCTCTGACAGGTGTCACACAAACGGCAGTAGGCAATCACCTCGGTCCTCATTCCAGGCCAGTAGAAATGCTGAGCTAGCCTGGCCCTGGTTTTAGTGATCCCTAGGTGTCCAGCCATGGGAATCTCATGTGCGATCCGCAACAATTCCACCCTGAATGGATAGGGTACCACTAACTGTCGGTCCCTGGACCACGCCTCTGGTGAACCCTGCTGGACCGTTACCCGGTACAGCTGTCCCTGGTCCCAGACCAATCGCTCGTGGTTGGACTCTTGATAACAGCGGCCACGACCGCTGAGACAACTGGTAGCGCCGGCTTCCCCTCGGCCCCTGACCAAGTCACCGGGTCAGACAGACTTCCCTGGCCTCCTGACATCCCGGATGTTGGGAAACTACTGCCCTGGGGTCATATCTGGTGGCTTCTCTCCCGGTACACCCCCTCCCCCCATGGCCTGTTCCCCTTTTTGCAGAGGCCCTAGACTCAGCAGGCTGGATTCCCTTAGGGGCCCTACACTGCCCTCAGCAACCCCTCCCTCTGCCTCTGAGCTCTCCCCTGCAGTCTCCTCACCTGTCCTCACTGTGAGCCCTGTGTGTGTAGTGTCAGTGCATGGCTTACCATCAGGTTTCACTCCCTCCTACACTGTTGGAGGCACATTCAACACATTAACCTTAGCATTCACAGTAGAGTCATGACATTCTTGGGGAGCCGAACTTGGGGGTTCAGTGGCCACATACTGGGACACTAGCCACCCCAAATCGGTCCCAAGCAACTCATTGGCAGGAATATTTGGCGTTACTTCCACCTCACGCATCCCCCTCCCGGCGCCCCAGCCCTAATACACCTTGGCGACGGGCAGCACCGATTCAACGCCTTCAATTCCGGAGACGGAAAGGGTTTTCCCAGGTACCAAGTCTTGAGGGGACACCACCTCAGGACGTACCAGGGTTCGTTCAGCGCCTGTGTCCCGCAGTCCCATGACTGCTGAGCGGCCGATGGTGATGGGTTGGTAATTGTCCAAGGACCTCCTACCACCCCCTCCCACACACAAAACAGTGGACGGTTTCTGGGACAGGGATGGGGTCTTATGGTGCTGGGGACACGCAGCCTTGAAGTGTCCCGGCTGGTTGCAATGATGACAACGCCTGGGTTCTGTTACTGGCCTGGAGAGGGCAGCAGGGGGGTACACCCCTTGCACTCTGGGGGCTGGGGGGACTGGGGCAGGATTGGGCTTACCCCCTCTCCAGGTGCTGCTGGCAGGCTTCTTCTGCTCAGGCGCCCTGTTGTTGGGATACTCGTCTGCCAGGGCGGCTGTAGCAGAAGCACCCTTTGGTTTCCGCTCACGGAGGAACTGCTGGAGGTCCTCTGGGCAGTTCCACAAGAACTGCTCCGTGACTAACAGTTCCTGGACCTCCTGGCGGGTGGTGAGCTCTAGACCCGAGGTCCAGTGCTCCACAGCTCTCAGCAGGGCCCGCATGTTGTCGGTCCAGGTGTCCTTTGAACCCTGCTGCAGGCTTCGGAACTTCCTGCAGTACGACTCCGGGGTGAGGTTGTAGTGCTGGATCAGGGCCCGCTTGATGCTGTTGTAGTCCTGCTCCTCCCCGGCAGGTAAGTCCCCCAAAACTTCCAGGGACTTACCCCTCAAAACGGGGGGTCAGGTACCTTGCCCACTGATCCAGGGCCAGATTGTGTTGGAGGCAGGTTCTCTCAAAGGCCAGCAGGAAGGAATCCAGGTCTCCATCCTTTTTTAAGCAAGGGAAAGTCTTCCGCCCGGACCTTGGAAGCCTTGGTCTCCGGTGGGGCTGAGGCGTCCAGAGGGGCCCCGTGCCGAGCCATCTCCAGTCGGTACCGGCGCTCTGCAGCTTCACGGCATTCTGTATGCTCACGCTCTGCCGCTTTCTCTGCTGTCATCAAGAGTCTGTCATGGGCGGCGTCATTACCAGCCTCGAGCTGTGCCGTAGCCGCTTGGAAAAGGGCCTCCGAACTGGACAGGCTGGGACGGGCAGGTGGGGGACAGTCCACGGCGGGACTGAGCACGGGGGTCTGGCTCCTTGGGGAGCCCTGGCTGAGCTCCCCATCGCCTTCATCGGTATCGACCTCCTCATAGACCATAGCATTGGCCTCCCCTTTGCCTTACTCCTGGTGCCTTCCGCCATCTTGGGAACCTCTGGCTACTGACACAGTTGCAACCCTGACCTTGCACACAACTTATTATATTTACCCTCTGACCAACTAGTGCTGGGCTGACCTTAAGACCCCAGCAGTGAGTTACCACTGGTAGTCTTAAGGTCTGGGAGTAGGGGTCTCACGCACACAATTACTCTGATCCCACCGCTGCCACCAATGTGAAGGAAACCCGGTTCCTCCCCTCGTCATCAATGTGACGTAACTACACAGGCACAGCTCTCCGGCGCCCCCTTTGTCTCTGAGGTCAGTAAGGGAACTGCACCTAGAGCAAATGGCCGCCGGGGAGGATATCCTGTTACCCACTGGGTATTCTAAGATTCGTGATCAGAGTAAAAGCATCAGCCCAAAATTAATTTTATGGTTTAATTGCCTTAAGGGCGCACTAGATAATTACAGAAATATACAGTAAGCTATACAACGGAATTACAGTGGATTTGCAGTCAGAGTAAAATATTACAATAAGGTATGAGGCTTAGAGGTATTAGCTAAAGGTCAATGTTACCAGGCTGTAGGTTGCATGTGGACGCCAGGAGCTCTGCGATCCACAGGTAAGAATCTTAGTTGCCGGACAGTCCCCAAAACATGTGCCACTGCTCCCTTGGCAGATCTGTCCCCTGTTCCTTCTTAGTTCATCATCGTCTTGTTCTTCTGTGTGAATAGAGCGAGTCTGCCATCTGCTCACAGTTCTTAAACCTGCTAGGTCCCTCCCCTCGGTGTCAGAGAGTGGGCTAATAATCTCCACCCTTAGTTCCCTGCAGAATTTATTCCCAATATCTAAGAAAGGGGTTAACTTTCTCCAGGACGATTGAATCAGGACACGAGAGGTACCAGCGAATGAAGTTTGTTTTGCCTGTCGTGTGGAGATCAAACATGGCCCCATTGGCCCTCCACCGCAACCCAATCTCTATATCTCAGGTCCCCGAGCCATCACTGACTCCGGAGTCACACTGTCAGATGCCCGAGGTCCGTAGGATCACGCAGATATTTTTTATGAGTCTGTACCTCAAAAGGCGTGCTCAAAATTCATAATCCTGGAACGGAGTCTTAGTGGCTGGGAGAGACAATGGATGTGTTTTATGTGTGTAGCTGACAGGTATAACCTAATTGAAGCCCCCAGGTATCTCCAGGCCCCATGCTGGCGTGGCTCCAGACTCAAGCTTTGAAGTCCTGTTTTAGGCCTGATCTACTTAGCATACTAAAGACCTTGTTATTCACAGTGGAGTACTAAACCCTGTTGTCTTCAATATGCCTACAGGCCATGGGGTTTAGGAGCAGTTAGCTGCCTGTGGCTCTGTGAACAGACAAAATGGCAGCTGGGACAGGCCAGGCTCAGACATGAGGTGAGCATTAGGCCCCATATCCAAGATGGTGGCTGTTCCTTCATCACAAACACCCATAATGAATAGGTCTTTACTGTTATCTAGCAATTACACCCATAATGAATAGGTCTTTACTGTTATCTAGCAATGACACGCATAATGAGTAAAGCCCCCATCTCACATAGCGAGATCGCTAGCGAGATCACTGCTGATTCACAAGTTTTGTGACGCAACAGCGATCTCCCCAGCGATATCGCTGTGTGTGACACTTATCAGCGACTGCCCCCTGCCGGGTATCGTTGATCGTTCTGGAATGCCCTGGATATTTTTTTGATCTTTGGTCTCCCGCTGGCCAGCACGCATTGCTGCATGTGACAGGCGGGAGACCAGCGATCAGCGAGCTGGAGCTGGTAACCAAGGTAAACATCAAGTTTCTAGGCGCCACGCGGAGCTTAGAAACCCGATGTGTACGTTAGATACCAGCACGCTGGTGCAGGGGAGCTGGTAACCAAGGTAAACAGCAGGTTTCTAAGCGCTGGGCGGCGCTTAGAAACCCGCTGCTTACTTTGGTTACCAGCTCCCTGCACCAACGCGCTGATATCTAACGTACACTGCGGGTAACTAAGCGATGTGCATGGCTTGTTACCCGCATAGTCGCTGTCCTGATCGCTGCTGAGGTCTGCCTGTTTGGTAGCTCACCAGCGATCATGTAGCGACACACCAGCGATCCTGACAAGTTCATATCGTTGTCGGGATCGCTGGTGAGTCGCTATGTGTGACGGGGCCTTAAGTCTTTACAGTTATCTATCGATTCCAACAGTCTTTGTAGGTTTTTACTTATAGCAAGCCTTCTGAGGTTGCAGAAAACACTGATTTCTTTTTTCCATCCTGTAAAAATATGCCTTCATCTTCAAATTAATGTAGAAATGTCTCTGGTTAGCCTTTATTTTTTCTGAAAACAATGTTCTTAATTACTGTATTTAAATAAGTTTCCAACAAACTGTCAATGTGATGAAGATAATCTGGGTGGCAGTGGATGCAATAAGACATGTTCTCTCTACATTCTATTTTCCGACCTAATTGTAGCCCTATAGATTGACTGAGTGTTGTATGGCGGTAGCTACAGTATTTCATACAATCCGATGATTGTTGTGTTTTTCCAGATACAGGTTGTTGGAGATATCAATTTTGGCAGAATCATTCAACACTCAGACATTGTAATAGAATGAATTGTTTTACTTTGGATATACAATGTGGGAAATAAGAATTTGAGGCCTTGCTGATTTTGTAAGTTTGCCCACTGATAAAGACATGAACAGACTATAATTTTAAGGGTAGGTTAATTTTAACATTGAGAGATAGAATATCAAAAATAAAATCCAGAAAATCACATTGTATAAATTATATAAGTTTATTTGCATTTTGCAGTGAGAAATAAGTATTTGATCCCTTACCAACCATTAGGAGATCTGGCTCCTACAGACCAGTTAGATGCTCCTAATCAACTCGTTACCTGCATTAAAGACAGCTGTCTTACATAGTCACCTTTATAAAAGACTCCTGTCCACAGACTCAATTTATCAGTCAGACTCTAACCTCTACATCATGGGCAAGACCAAAGAGTTTTATAAGGATGTCAGGGACAAGATCAGCCAAAAGTAAGACTCTGGATGAGAAGGAGACAACTGTTGGTGCATTAGTAAGTAAATGGAAGAAATACAAAATGACTATCAATCGACATCAATCTGGGGCACCATGCAAAATCTCACCTCGTGCGGTATACTTGATCATGAGAAAGATGAGAGATCAGCCTTAAAACTACATGGGGGGAGCTTGTTAATTATCTGAAGGCAGCTGGGACCACAGTCACCAAGAAAACCATCGGTCACACATTGCGCCATAAAGGTTTAAAATCCTGCAGTGCCCGCAAGGTCCCCCTGCTCAAGAAGGCACATGTGCAGGCCTGTCTGAAGTTTGCCAATGAACACCTCGATGATTCTGTGAGTCATTGGGAGAAGGTGCGGTGGCCAGATGAGACAAAAATTGAGCTCTTTGGCATTAACTCAACTCGCCATGTTTGGAGGAAGAGAAATGCTGCATATGACCCAAAGAACACTGTTCCAACTGTCAAGCATGGAGGTGGAAACATTATGTTTTGGGGGTGTTTCTCTGCTAAAGGCACAGGACTACTTCATCACATCAATGGGAGAATGGATAGAGCCATGTACCGTAAAATCCTGAGTGACAACCTCCTTCCCTCCACCAGAACATTAAAAATGATAATGTGTGCAAACTGTAAAGCGCTGCTGAATATGTTAGCGCTATATAAAAAGAAAAAAGAAAGATGAGTCATGGCTCGGTCTTCCAGTAAGACATTAACTCAAAACATACAGCCAAGGCAACAAAGGAGTGGCTCAAAAAGAAGCACATTAAAGGGAATCTGTCACCCTATTTTTGCCCTATGAGATACGGCCACCGCCATCAGGGGCTTCTCTACAGCATTCTGTAATGCTGTAGATAAGCCCCCAATGTCACCTAAAAGTGAAGAAAAATGAGTTATATTATACTCACCCAGGGGCGTTCCGCCGTCTGGTCCGATGGGCATCGCAGTTGGTTCGGTGCCTCCCATCTTGTAGCGAAGCCGGCCTCTTCTTTCCGTCCCGTCGCGGCTCCTGCGCAGGCGCACTGCTCTGCCCTGGTGAGGGCAGAGCAGAGTACTGCAGTGCGCAAGCGCTGGACCTCTCTGACCTTTCCCGGCGCCTGTGCACTGCTGTACTCTGCTCTGCCCTCACCAGGGCAGAGCAGTGCGCCTGCGCAGGAGCCGCGACGGGAAGGGTTTTGCTACCAAGTATTAAGTATTGTTTGCCAGAGGGATCAAATAATTATTTCTCACTGCAAAATGCAAATAAGTTTATACAATTTATACGATGTGATTGTCTGGATTTTATTTTTGATATTCTATCTCTCAATATTAAAATTAATCTACCCTTAAAATTATAGACTGTTCATGTCTTTGTCAGTGGAAAAACTTACAAAATCAGCAAGGGTTCAAATACTTATTTCCCCTACTGTACAACAGCCATTATCTTCATCATCACAGCATGGAGGCTTGCAGGAAGAGAACCCACACAAACTAGTGAGGTACTACAGGACAGCAATAACAAACGTTAACGATTAACACAGTGCCATCTACTCAACACAATCCTTCCACAGAATAAGCCTGCAACTGTTATATATTCCAGCAGAAGTTAAAAGTATTTGTGACGGCGTGCAGAGTATACCTACACATGAGAAACAATTGGTCTTCATTTAGGCTTTCCATATTTGTGTTCACAGTCTAGTTTACAGTCTATTAATTTGTCAAAAATTTTTTTAATATATGGCATTGTATACTCAGCTTACCTACAAGTCCTTTTTAGAAGATCCAAAGTTGTGGTGTGGTGCCTTTCTACTACTTCATGATCAGCAGTAAATGAATCCTCTGAATAAATTTTCCTTGCCACCAAATACTTATTTTCCATGGAAGCTGTCATTGTTTATTCCCTTGTTATTTTTTTATTTTAATACATTTTAGGTGATTAGAATGCTCTTAGCCAGGATTTGATATTATCTGTCAAATATAGAAATAGACACATTAGTAGAATTATACAATATAAAATAAAGTATACCTGTTCGTCTATAGAAAACCTGTAGAAAATTTGGTTTTACTGAACTCATTCCCCACAACAGGTTAACTAAGTTTTTTGCTGTACACTCAAATCTATTACGTTCAATAACTGTCCAAATTCTCAAGTTGTGTAACATGCCATAAGCCTTTTTGTGTGGACTGTTTGCTATCAACATTCTACCAGCACTAAAGCTGCTGGAACATCTTTTCTTTCTGCCTGCACTATAGCTGCTGGAACATATTTTATTTCATTTCTGCATTGCTCCTGCCATTGTCCAATGACTTGCCTGTCCTGAGCTTGAAGCCCACCTCTTGGTTATACCTGTGCATAGTTTGACTGACAAGAGAGCAGGAGAATAGAGACAAAGATCTGCACCCTGTTCCTGTAGTCTATATCTGCTGCATCAGATGGATTTTAGATTGCTGATTTAGCACATTACATGTCCAATGCGATCAAGCTGTCTGAAATTACTATTTAAACCTTCTTATTTGGACTAAGACTATGTTCATACAGATGTAGCATTTCTTAACTCACTGCCTCTTCTCCAGTCTATATATTTTGGCTGCACAGGTGATGTCACGTCGACATTGCGCATCACCGCTGCTGCCAATTACTGAATTCAATGGATTGCGCTATCCACATTGGCAGTTGCTGAGCTCAGTGATTGGCTCTGGTGATGCTGTCAATGTGACATTATGGTTGCTGTCAAAAAACAGATACTGGAGATGCAGTAGTGAGCTAGCGCTGGAGAGATGCAGTGTGAGAACCAATTTAAAGAGTTTGAGGTTTTCGCTCCTGCAAATTGAAAACCCCTGTAATCTATCTTCTGTTAGGTTAAAATATACTATGTCTCCATAAGGACTCTATCAGATGTCAGTGTGTCCCGTACACGTGGTGACAGTTTTCACATGTACACTAGTATATAGACAGGACAACACAGGAGCACAGATGATTCTTTCTTTGAGGTAAAACATTGTTTAAAACCAGGAAGAAAAATGTTTTACCTCACAAAAAGAATCAGCTGTGATCCCATGCCATGCTATCTGTATTATCTCTTTTGAGTCCTCCCCTGCCCAGGAGCTATGGTGTGATCAGACCATGTTCCTGTCCGGTCAGACACAGACATTACACAGTACACAGCAGGGGTACATTTATAAGATTATCTCAGTACAGGAACATTTTATTTAAACACATCCAATTGTGGAAATTATTATTATTCCAAGATCTATTGATTAAAATTAACTTTTGTTCATAGGACAACTCCTTTAAGTTTATGCAAAGACTCAATATTTACAGTGCTAACCTTTATTTTTAAAGATTTGTGCAATATGCCCTGGCACTCAGAAAAATATCAGCTTCTGGACCAAATGCTTAGTTATGGCATTCCAGTGATACCTAATTAATGGCTGTACAACAATAAATTATATTGTGGTACCGTGTTAGCCAGAAAAATCGATGTGAATACTTTTCCATCCAATGATGACAAAAGTATTCTCAGAGTGATACCTTTATTGGCTAACCAGAAAATAATATGTTTGCAAGCTTTCAGAGCACAGAGGCTCCTTCTTCAGGCAAGATTACAATTGGAATCTTGCCTGAAGAAGGAGCCTCTGTGCTCTGAAAGCTTGCAAACATATTATTTTCTGGTTAGCTAATAAAGGTATCACTCTGAGAATACTTTTGTCATCATTGGACGGAAAAGTATTCACATCTAATTAATGGCTGTAATTTATCACAATACCTGTTTTTATTTGTCCAACCACATTTTGAGGAGTGACCACAAGTTTTCAATGGGATTAAGATATGTGGAGTTTCCTGTCCAATGAACCAAACTTTCAATGTTTTGTTCACTGAGCCACTTAGTTATCACTGTTGCCTTGAGACATGGTCACCATCATGTTGGAAAAATCATTGTTCATCACCAAATTGCTCCGTAATTGTTGCGAGAAGTTGCTCTTATAGAACGTTTAGATCCCAATCATTATTCATTGCAATCTTCATAAGCAAAATTGTGAGTGAGCCCTTTTTAGTTTCACAATCATTCTTACAGCTGTTCCAAACATTCTGAAGGGGCTTCATCAGAGAAAATACTTTGCAGGAAGTAGAAATATTGAACTGCACAGAACTGAGGTTAACTTATTTTCTCTGATTTTCCACTTCAGCCTGTTTGGGTCATGTGGAAGAATGATTGTCCTAAGAAGAAAAAGAGAGCTTCACCATGATTTCTGTGTCATGACAACAGTAAAATATCCTGAGACCATTCATGTGTGGGGTTGCTCTTCATCCCAGAGAGTGGGCTCACTCACAATTTTGCCTAAGAACACTGAAATGAATAAAGATTGGAAACATCCTCTAAGTGAAACTTCTCTCATCTATCCAGGAGAAAATTTGGTTGTTTTTCCAATATGATGGAGTACTAAGTCACAAGGAAAAACTAATAACTCAGTGAATTGGTGAACAAAACATAGAAATTGTCATAAACTCTAAGACCTGATTAGACAAGAATGGGTTGTTGTCATCAGTCAGGATTTGCCACGGTGAATTGTAGAAGTCTTGAAAAATAAGGGTCAACACTACAAATATTGAGGCTTTTCATAAACTTGATGCATATGTTAACAAAAGTTTAAAATCTTAAGAAATACTTCTAATAGTTCTCCAGTAACCATAGAAACATCAAACTATACAATTCAAAAACACTGAAGTTGCAAACTTTGTGAAAAAATGAAATTTATTTCAGTCTCGAAACATTTGGCCATAACTGTAGTTGCCTTCTCCTTAGTGTAAATCATGAATACTCGATTGGTGGCCCAACTCCACTCTTAACACAAGATTCACATGTTTCTGTAATAACTGATACTACAAAGAAAATGTTTAATGCAAGTCCAATGTCTTAAAGTAATCTAATGGGAAAATGAAACCACAGTCCCATGATACTAATGCAGTGCTGCATACCTAGATTATCACACTTTCTAATAAATAGTTATAATAATAGGTATGTATATATTATGGTAACAGTCTATACTACCACATATGGATTCATTAAATTCTAGCTGTATTTATCATTCACGTTTTCTTCAGTGTTCCTTACCTTATGGTGCATTGCAGAGTAACACAAACCTTTATAAAGTTAACATGAAGCTCTGTGGGACTCCGTTATGAAGTAATTCCAGTTACTGTAACATGCTGTGTCTCAGGCAGGTCTTCATGTCTTCTTGTAGGTGTTTTAAATGTTCTGAAGCAATGATTAACTGTAATTAACTACTTAACATGGGAGAAGATTTCGTAACCTTTGAGACAGTAATCAATTTATGCAATATTGATAAGACACTTCCTTGGAGTGTTACTAATTTCACTTGTGAACTGTTATTCCTAACAGTCACTGTTACATACAGAACACCCTCAGATGACTGGGTTTAAATCGTAAACCATGCAATAAAAACGAACAGAGGTTTCACACTATATAGTGTCCATTCTTTGTATACATCAGGAAAGCTCTTGGATCACACATCAAACACATCCAAACGAGAGTGACTTTGGTCTCCACTGGGCTAATAAAAGTCAGATTTACCATATTCTACTGAATAATACACTCCACCAAGCTGTTCCATACCAAAGGATTGGGCAAAACAATGATGGGACAGTGGCTCCTCTAGTGCTGGATGGTATGCGTGCCAACAACACGTCAATGTTATTGAGAAAGGTGCGAGCGCTAGAAATGACCAGCAAATTCCTAGAGCCATCGGCGGACAAATCAGGGGACAGGGTAAGGGGTCTATGGGCACAAATGTATGGAAAAGTTAATACTGGCTATGATAGATGCATGTCAGAGTGCTGCTCACTGCTGTTGAACGCTGAAAAAGCCTACAGTGGTCATGTATCCATGAGAACAGCACCAGGGAGTAATGGAAGACGTCATCTTGGTCTGATAATTAATTTACATCATGTGGATGGCTGCTGCTTAATAAGAAGAAATTGCATCAGAATGCCCTATAGGAGAAAGGCGAGCTAATATACTGTATATTGTATGAAACTAATATATTTTTGAAGTGCTGCCTGTATCTTCTGTTTGTGCTTAGTCTTATAGGACTATTTTCCTTACTTACAGTATGTGTACAGTATCCACTGTTACTATGGGGTACTTGTTTTTTCATCATAGCAATAAGATTATATTCTAATACGGGCCTTTGTAAATGTAGTGTTATTTGGTGATGCACCTGCATCTCCCTTAACTCCTTCCTTTGCTGTTCGGTATATATACTGTAGCTCTTTAACACTAACCACCATACCTGTATAATATTCACATTGAGTTGACTCCGGATCTGAGTCTGCACCATAAGTACAGGGTAATAGTGGATACATACATCTGTCACCCTACAGAAGTGGCTTGGATTGGAACTAGTTCCGATTCCATAGAGTTAACCTCTTGGTTGATGCAGTCTACAACAATCACAGCATGCAAGGAGATTAAAGAGAACCTGTCAGGTCCGCCATGTCCTCCAACCCAGCAGGATTCACTTATTTATGAGTAAATTCCCTGCCTAACCATTCCTGTATATTGTTTTTCTGTAAAAATGATATATATATAAAAAAAAGAATTTATAAGCCCCTATTTCCTATGCTAATTAGGACTTTGACTAGTAGAAGAGACATTAGTTGCCCCTGACTACTCTGCCCTCTTTCCATGTCATCACACCCCTGTGGGTGTGACAACATAATTTACAGGCGTTGTCCTAGTCGCCAGCTCATGCAAATTTCACACACATGCGGCGCACATTTCGGGCGCGTCACTGCACCTTTGCAGCTGGGTGTATGCTTCCTGGCTTCAGAGGTGCACTGCACATGACCGAAAGCAATCATCTTAACTTCTAGTCATGCGCAGTGCGCCTCAGAAGCTGGGTGTACAGTTCTCCGGCTTCAAAGTCACAGTATGCAAGACTGGAAGTTCAGATGATGGCTTCCGGTCATGCGCAGTGCGCCTCTGAAACCGGGAAGCGTACACACGGCTGCAGAGGTGCAGTGACCCTGCAGAAATGGGCAGCGAGATTTGCAGGAGCTGGCAATGATGACAGCTACTGCAAATTTTTTTTATCATGCCCACAGGGGAGTGAAGACTTGGAAAGAGGGCTGACTAGTCAGGGGCAACTAACGTGGCCTTGGACTAGTCAAAGCCCTAATTAGCATAGGAAATGGGGACAATATAAATGCTTTTTTTAACCTTATTTTTACAGAAAAATGTTATACAGGGATGGTCAGGCAGGGAATTCACTCATAAATAAGTGAATATTGCAAGGTTGGAAGGCACAGGGGACCTAACAGGTTCCCTTTAACATGAGAAAGGAAAAGAATCCCTATAAGTCCATAGGTACCCCTGCAACACAGTCTCAGGGTGCAGATGAGTTGGCAGCTGGATGCATATTACAATTGCCTCCAGGTTGGTCATTTACAAAAGCCAATATGACCTGCCAGAGAATACTGACAGGGAGGCATTATACACTGCATATGTTAGTAGCCAGAGTATCACATGTTCAAGGCCCATTGTGGGACCAATTAATGTATGAAAATTCATTTAGCCAAAATTATTTAGTAGCACAGTGGCTCAGTGGTTAGCACTGTTTCTTTGCAGAACAGTGGTCCTGGGTTCAAATCCCACCAAGGACAACCGCCACAAGGAGGTTTTATGTTCTCCCCATGTTTTCATGGGTTTCCTCTGGGTACTCCGGTTTCCTCCCATACTCCAAAGACACAGTAATAGGGAATCTAGATTGTGAGCCTCATTGGGGACAGCGATTATAATGTGCTGCAGAATATGATGGTGCTATATAAGCAAAGCATAACAATAATAATAAATAAAAAAACAAGAAACCACTTTTTTTTTACAATAAATGCTTATACAAGAATCAATGGTAATCTTTTTTCCTCTAAACAGTCCTAATTATTCATGTGATATAGTGCAATTATATTAAAATACTTGGCAATCACCATTTTGCCTGGCTGCTTCAGTACTCTACTGGTCCACATGACAGGTCTTCAGATTTGTCAGTTCACATTGTGTTTTGTACTTTTTTTTCCATTGTAAGTCTTTGGGAACCAAATCAAGACTCCATAGAATTACACTGAGAAAACACATATACCCCTGCATGAGCTGGTTAGTCTGTCTTACGATCAAGTGGACATTAAGAGAATGCAAGCGGCATACCCACAATGAAGCATAGTGGAAGCAGCATTAAGCTTTGGGGCTGTTTTTTGGCAGCTGGAACTGGGGCTTTGGTGGGGGAATTATGAACAGTTCCAAATATCAATCAATCTTGCATCAAAATCTTTGGCCTCAGCTAAATAGTTGAAGATGAAGAGGAATTTCTTATTTCAGCACGACAACGACCTTAAGCGTACCTCCAAATAAGATAGAATAGCATTGCCAGAAGAGGATTAAGGTTTTGGTGTGGCCCCACCAGAGCCCAGACCTCAATGTAATTGAAAATTTGGAGGTGGTCTGAAGAGGGCTGTACACAAGAGATGCCCTCACATCTGACAGACTGTGCAAGGAAGAGTGGGCAAAGATTGCGGTTCCATGCTGAAATACTTCTCCCCATAAAGACTTAATGCTTTCATAAACTTGAAAGAGTACTTCAACAAAGTATTAGTTTAAGGGTGTGCATATTTATGCAGCCACATTATTTTAGGTATTTATTTTTTTTGCACCTGAAAATATTTCTGTGTGTTTACAATTGATTTTTACAGATTATGGGTGACACTAAAGGTGGAAAGAAGTTCTGAAATGATTCTACTTGGTATGATATTTTTGTACATGACAAAAACCTGGACTTTTAACAGGAGTGTGTAGAAATGTTATGTTCACTGTATATGTACAGATGCTTCTCACAAAATTAGAATATCATCAAAAAGTAAATTTATTTCAGTTCTTCAATACAAAAAGTGAAACTCATATATTATATAGAGTCATTACAAACAGAATGATCTATTTCAAGTGTTTATTTCTGTTAATGATGATGATTATGGCTTACAGCCAATGAAAACCCAAAAGTCATTATCTCAGTAAATTAGAAAAATTAACAAAAAACACCAGCAAAGGCTTCCTAAGCATTTAAAAATACCCCTTATTCTGTTTCAGTAGGCTCCACAATCATGGGGAAGACTGCTGACTTGACAGATGTCCAGAAGGCAGTCATTGACACACTCCACCATGAAGGTAAGCCACAAAAGGTCATTGCTAAAGAAGCTGGCTGTTCACAGAGTGCTGTATCCAAGCATATTAATGGAAAGTTGAGTGGAAGGAAAAAGTGTGGTAGAAAAAGGTGCACAAGCAACCGTGTTAACCGCAGCCTTGAAAGGATTGTTAAGAAAAAGCCATTCAAAAATTTGGGGGAGATTCACAAGGAGTGGACTGTTGCTAGAGTCATTGCTTCATGAGCCACCATACACAGATGTATCCAGGACATGGGCTACAAGTGTCACATTCCTTGTGTCAAATCACTCATGACCAATAGACAACGCCAGAAGCTTCTTATCTGGGCCAAGGAGAAAAAGAACTGGACTGTTGCTCAGTGGTCCAAGGTGTTGTTTTCAGATGAAAGTAAATTTTGCATTTCGTTCGGAAATCAAGGTCCCAGAGTCTGGAGGAAGAGTGAAGAGGCCACAATCCAAGCTGCTTGTGGTCTAGTGTGAAGTTTCCACAATCAGTGATGGTTTGAGGAGCCATGTCATCTGCTGGTGTATGTCCACTATGTTTTGTCAAGACCAAAGTCAGCACAGTCGTCTACCAGGAAATTTTAGAGCACTTCATGCCTCCCTCTCCCGACAAGCTTTTTGGAGATGGAAATTTCATTCTCCATCAGGACTTGGCCAGCCAACTCGCCTGACCTTAACCCCATGTGGTATGATGTATTGTCAAGAAGAAGATGAGAGACACCAGAACCACAAAGGCAGACAAGCTGAAGGCTGCTATCAAAGCAACCTGGGCTTCCATAACACCTCTGCAGTGCCACAGGCTGATTGCCTCCATGCCACGCTGCATTGATGCAGTAACTGATGCAAATGGAGCCCCGACCAAGTATTGAGTGCATTTACTGAAAAACATTTAAGTAGGCCAACATTTTGTATTTTAAAATAATTTTTCAAGCTGGTTTTATAAAGTATCCTAATTTACTGAGATAATGACTTTTGGATTTTCATTGGCTGTAAGCCATAATCATCAACATTAACAGAAATAAACACTTGAAATAGATCACTCTGCTTGTAATGGCTTTATATAATATATGAGTTTCACTTTTTGTGTTGAGGAACTGAAATAAATTAACTTTTTGATGATATTCTAATTTTGTGAGAAGCACCTGTATGTATATATACATATGTGGAGATCTGCAGCCAAGTCCTGAATGGAGTGGAGGTGCGCATACATGACCTCCACTGCAGCGCTCAGCTAGTACAACAGACAATAATGTAGTGGAGGCAGTACATGTGCATCTCTGCTCCATTCAGGATGAGGCTGCGGTGCCCCATTCTCAGGGTTTCTAAAGCCTTGATCTCAATATCATTAGGATTCTCAGTGGTCAGACCTTAAGCATTCAGCAAGTTATCCAATATTCAATGGTTAGGAGATAATTTTTTTTTTTAAATAATCCTTATGCCGGGGTCACAATAAATGTATGGAAAATCGGTCCGAATCTCCCTGCTGAGAGTCGCATAAGTGTTCTCCGTACGTTCATCCGTGTGTAATGTGTTTGCAATGAGATGATGCGATTTTCTCACACCTATGTGTCCGTATGACATGCGTATGACTTTACATTTCTTACTGATTTTCCCCATAGAATTAAATGGCTCAATGGGCTGAAATGAGGAAAACGTGTGCGTATTTGTTGCAAGCTAGATGAATGATCCGTGTGGTGTCCGAGTTTTTCTAGCACCCATAGGCTTGCATTGGAGAGTCTTGGACGATATATACATACAATCGCAGCATGCTGCGATTTTACATGCACGTCGCATACTCCTGAGGAAAAAATACGGTGATGTGAGCTGCCCCATAGATTAACAATGGCTCGAGAGCTATGCAATGTTTTCTCGTATAGCTCTCGTCCATATTCTACGGTAGTGTGACCCCGGCCTTAAACTGATGTAGAGACCTGTTTGGTGTCTGCATTATTATATAAGCCCAATGCATACACAGTATACCGTATTTGTTCAGTTCCGTTTATGCTGCCCATAGATATAATGTTGAATGGGACAGGATTCTTTTACGCCTTGTTTACAGCTTACTCTTCTGTATTTATCAAAAATGAAAAGGGATGGGATTAGAGGGCATACAGAACATTAAATAGAAAAAAAAGAATTACTTTGTGACATATACCAGTATTTGGTCAGATGTGAACTAATACACTATACAAAGATACATTATCAACCAGAAAATGGTCCCTTTGAACAAACGTCCTAGGTTATGTTTTTTTCTATTTTGCAAGATATTGTATGGAAAAGCATTCAGAACCAAACATGCATCCCCTCGTATATGGTGATGTTTTATGTGCAGTATCTGGTTTCACATTATCTATTTTTATAGCTGCATGGATATGATATCTTTGTTGGCATGGACATACAGTCCAAAGATGCATCTTGCTTAGGGGCCCTTTGATATCTATCTGCCACAGAATTATTAGACCTGCATCCATCACATAACCGTTAATTCACTATACTAGTCCATGCATGTGATGTCCCTATTGCCTCTCTTGCAGAATTATCATGTGACAGTATATAGAAAGTCTTTTTTCACTTGTTTCTTGGAGCCATTTAGGACCTTCTGCTCATTGAGATTAGTACACAAAATTGTGCAAAGTCATGTTGACTTTCATTGTCGTTGTGGTAGCAGAACAGTGTTTTCTGTGCATGTCTTATTGTAGAGAGGTGGCACTACTATAATTCAGTTACTGGGGTCTGTTCACAGATACGGTCATTTTTTTTTACAGTAAAAATGTGTTGCAGGGACACTATTCCAAAAAAGTGAGGTTCATAGTGAGCCTTCAGATGCTGATGTGCAATGACCTGGTATTGGATTATGTTCTTGTTTTAGATAAAAAAAAACATGATACAGATGAAAACCGAGCCCTAGGCTAAGGTCATGTGAGCATATAAAATAACTCAGATTTTCATAAAGAAAAATGTAATAATTTTTAATATGTATTGTCATTTGAATACCAGCTATATGTAATCCCTATGCTATCCATATGTTTTTTTTTTTACATCTGTGTTACATCCGTTTTTAAACATCAGAAGCTAATAATATTTACAAGATCAATTACAGTTTCCTATGCTAATAAAGGCAGAATATCCATAGCAATCACGTTACAGGTGTGATCTGTATAAGATCCGATTTTTATTTTTTTTTCACCCATAGACTTGAATAGGCGAGTGGCTATTCACATGGACACTAAAGTCATCTGAACAGTCTTATTGCATAGGGGCTTGCTGACATGCTGCATTTTTTGCTGTGTTTTCACACTCATTTTATCTGTGTGTACGAACACAGCGTTCTACTATAACAGGAAAGTGAATGAGATTTCTGGAACTCAAGCACATGTTCCTTATATTTTCATCACAGATTTGAAGCAGAATCAAATCTACAGTATTTCAGCGTTTCTGCAGAGTTTTTCACTCATTCACATGAATGGGAAAAACACATGGAAAAATGTGGCAAAAACACATACATTTTAAAGTGAACCTGTCAGCAGGATTGTGCACAGTAACCTATACACATTGTCAGGTTGGCGCAGTTATACTGATTAACATGATACCTTGGTTGATGAAATCCGTCTTATGGTTGATTTTCAGTTTTGAGTTAATGATATGCTCGTGCTTCGGGGCGGCCTGTGGGGGGTCTTCATGTGGTGCTCTGCTTATATATTCATAATGCAGACTGCTGACAGGTCACTGATCCCTCACTGACCTGCCCCCTAGCTTACATAATGAATATTATACGTATTTAGAAAAAAATCCCCTTCAGCAGGCAGGCGGCGGTTCCTGCGCTGCAGCATGATCATATCTATAATGTGTATTTAATTATTTTATTTGCTGGTATAAAAAAATTCTTTGAAAATGGAGCTGACCGCGCCTGTGCATTAGCATCTACTGGAGATCCAATAGACGCTATTATGCAAGCGCCGGTGGCACCATCTTGGTGGAGACAATTTTTTTTTTTCTCTAGCAAGTTGTCGCCGCCGGTGCCTGTGCAGTATCATCTATCGGATCGCCGATAGATGCTACTGCGCAGGCACGGTCAGCACCATTTTGAGACAAAATGTTTTTTATTTATTTATATCAGCAAATAAAATGATTAAATGAACATTAAACATGCGATCATGCTGCAGCGCTGGCGCTACTGCTGACGCCTGCCTGCTGAAGGTGATTTTTTTTTTCAATATATATAATATTCAGTATGTAAACTAAGGGGCAGGTTACTGAGGGATCAGTGACCTGTCAGAAGCCATACTGGTGAATACCTAATCAGAGCACCACATGAAGACCCCGTCACAGGCCGCCCCAGAGCACGAGCATAACGGCGCTGTCCTGACACTGTGTGAAGGTTACTGTA
>JARQOD010000004.1:281446627-281496942 GCA_033576555.1 Oophaga sylvatica | reverse complement strand
ACTCTACTAATTTCAAAAACCTGAGATCACACGACCTCTACCACCTAAATTAGTTCTCTGGTGTAACAAAAACAAAACAGCAGCCACTGAAAAAAACTGGAAAAAGCAAAAGTACAAAACACAGTGGCTGGACTAAACTGAGAGGGCAAAAGCCCCCGGAGGGGACCCTGAAGGCCCCCACAGAAGTGCAGGACAAAATGCAAAAATATAGCAAAAACACAAAATAAGAAATTGTCTTATCTGATAGCAGGAGATGCAGACACGACACAGCAGGCTACAAGGGAAACTGGAAAGAAGGATTCAGACCAGAACAATTGATCACCGGCAACCCTGATGGGAAAATGACTCCCTTATATAAGACCAATCAGTAACACCTGATTCCCAGTCCTCACAATCCTCACTAGTACCGCTTGTAACCACCAGAGGGAGCCTCTGCTCAGAACTCATCTCAAACCCATTCACAACAGTACCCCCCTTGAGGAGGGGTCACCGAACCCTCATTTGAGCAACCAGGTCGGTCAGGATGAGTTCTATGATACGCACGGATAAGTCTCCTAGCATGGATGTCCGAAGCAAACACCAAGAATTGTCTTCCTGACCATAACCTCTCCATTTAACCAAATACTGGAGTCTTCGTCTAGAAAAACGAGAATCCAATATTTTCTCAACCACATACTCCAGATTGCCCTCAACCAAAACAGGGTCAGGAGGCACAGCAGCAGGAACCACTGGCTCAACAAACCTCTTCAACAAGGACTTGTGGAACTCGTTATGGATCTTAAAATGTCCCTGGAAGAAGCAAACGAAAAGAAACAGGATTAATAATCTCCATGATCTTATAAGGTCCAATGAACCTAGGCTTAAATTTAGGAGATGCTACTCTCATAGGAATATTCTTTGAGGACAACCAGACCAAGTCCCCACTTTAAACCGAGGACCATCAGTCCTATGCGGTTAGCAAACCGCTGGGCCTTCTCCTGAGAGAGGGACAACTTCTCCACTACCTGGTCCCAAATCTGCTGCATACGCTCAACAACAGAGTCAACACCTGGACAGACAGAAGCCTCCGTCTGTCCTGAAGAAAATCGAGGGTGAAACCCAGAATTACAGAAAAACGGAGACATCAAAGTGGCAGAGCTAGCCCTATTATTAAGAGCAAACTCAGCCAAAGGCAAAAAAGAGACCAGTCATCCTGATCAGCAGACACAAAGCATCTTAGATAAGTCTCCAATGTCTGGTTTGTTCTCTCAGTTTGACCATTGGTCTGAGGATTGAAATGCCGAGGAGAAAGACAATTGAACACCCAGTTTAGAACAAAAAGTCCTCCAAAATCTGGAAACAAACTGGAACCTCTGTCAGACACAATGTTCTCAGGAATGCCGTGTAAACGAACCACGTGCTGAAGGAACAACGGCACCAATTCAGAGGAGGAAGGCAACTTAGGTAATGACACAAGATGTATCATTTTGGAAAACCTATCACAAATTACCCAGATGGTGGTCATTCTCTGAGAAACAGGAAGATCGGAAATGAAATCCATAGAGATATGGGTCCATGGTCTCTTGGGCACAGGCAATGGCATCAACAAACCACTAGAGCGAGAGCAAGGCTTGGAGCGAGAGCAAGTCCCGCAGGACTGCACAAATTCCCTGACATCGCGAGACAAGGTAGGCCACCAAAAGGACGACTAACCAAGTCTCTGGTACCAAAAATTCCGGGATGCCCAGCCAATGCGGAACAATGAATCTCAGACATCACACTCTTTTTCCATTGGTCCGGGACAAACAATTTTCCAACAGGGCAGCGCTCGGGCCTATCCTCCTGACACCCCTCCAGAGCAAGTCTCAAATTGGGCGAGATGGCGGAAAGAACTAACCCTCCTTCAAAATAACAGAGGGATCAGATAGCTCAGGAGAGTCCGCAAGGAAACTCCTCGAGAGGGCATTCGCCTTAACATTCTTAGTGCCAGGAAGAAAGGAAACCACAAAATTAAAACGTGTGAAAAACAAGGCCCACCTGGCCTGTCTAGGATTGAGTCGCTTGGCAGATTCCAGATAGACCAGATTCTTATGGTCCGTAAGGACCACCACCTGATGTTTGGCTCCCTCCAGCCAATGTCTCCACTCTTCAAAAGCCCACTTCATGGCCAATAACTCCGATTACCCACGTCATAATTACGTTCAGTAGGAGAAAATTTTCGAGAGAAAAAGGCACAAGGGTTACTTTTAGAGGTCTCTGGATCTTTTTGGGACAAAACGGCACCTGCCCCAATTTCAGAGGCATCAACCTCCACCTGAAATGGCAGAGAAACATCAGGCTGCCGTAGAACAGGAGCAGAAGTGAATCTCTGCTTAAGTTCCTGAAACGCAGAGACTGCCTCAGGAGGCCAATTCACCACATCAGAACCCTTTTGGTCAAATCAGTTAATGGTTTAACAATAACCGAGAAATTACCAATAAATTTACGATAAAGATTGGCAAACCCAAAAATCTCTGAAGAGCCTTTAATGAAGTAGGTTGGACCCAATCACAGATGGCCTGAACCTTGACCGGGTCCATTTCAATAACAGATGGGGACAAAATGAATCCCAGAAATGAGATCTTCTGTACGCCAAAAAGACACTTTGATCCCTTCACATACAGAGCATTCTCTCTCAAAATCTGGAATACAGTTCGAACATGTTTCACATGAGAGTCCCAGTCATTAGAAAAAATCAAGATATCATCCAAATAAACAATCAGAAACTTGTCCACAAAATCCCTGAAAATGTCATTCATGAAGGACTGGAAGACGGAAGGAGCATTAGTGAGCCCAAAGGGCATCACAAGGTACTCAAAATGCCCTTCAGGGGTGTTAAATGCCGTCTTCCATTCATCCCCGTGCTTAATGCGAATAAGGTTATACGCCCCCTGAGGTCAAGCTTGGTAAACCAAGTAGCGTTTTTCACCCTGGAAAACAGGTCAGAAATCAAGGGTAACGGGTATTGATATTTCACAGTAATATTGTTCAAGAGACGATAATCAATACACGGCCTTAATGAACCATCTTTTTTGGCCACAAAGAAAAAACCGGCACCTAAGGGTGAAGAGGATGGTCTGATATGACTCTTCTCCAATGATTCCTTGATATAAGACCGCATAGCGTCATGTTCAGGTACAGACAAGTTAAAAAGGCGACCTTTAGGGAATTTACTACCTGGCACTAATTCAATAGCGCAGTCATAGCTCCTATGGGGAGGTAAGGATGCAGATTTACTTTCGCTAAACACATCAGAAAAATCAAACAAAAAGTCAGGAACATCCTCAGCCTGGGGGAGGCAGAAAAAACAGGAGTGTTGGTATTAACACATTGGCAGCCCCAACTGGTTACAGACACAGATTTCCAATCCAAAACAGGATTATGAGACTGTAACCAAGGGAAACCCAGCACTATAATGTCATGCAGATTATATAGAACCAAAAATTTGCAGCACTCCTGGTGATCAGGTTCAACCCTCATTATCACCTGAGTAGAAAACTGGGGTTTATTCTCAGCCAAAGGGGTAGAATCGATCCCCAGTAAAGGAATAGACTTCTGTAGGGGTATCAAGGGAAACCCACAACGTTTAGCAAAATCATAATCCATCAGGTTAATAGCTGCTCCAGAATCAACGAAAGCCTGAGCAGAAAATGAGGACAGAGAGCATATCAGAGTGACAGTTAATAAAAACTTAGTCTGAACACTACCCAAGACAACTGAGCGTGCAAAATGTCTTCCCGCTTAGGGCAGACTGAAATAGCATGAGAGGCATCACCACAGTAGAAACATAACCCATTGCGCTTTCGAAACTCATGACGCTGTGCCCCAGACACCACTCCATCACACTGCATGGGCTCAGCAGCTGGCTCACAAGGCAACACCACTCCACGCATACTTCTCCGCTCACGCAAACGTCTGTCAATTTGAATCGCTAATGACATAGAATCATTGAGACCAGAGGGGACAGGGAATCCCACCATAACATCCTTTACATTATCCGACAGACCCTTCCGGAAAAGGGCCGCCAAAGCGTCGTCATTCCACTTGGTCAGGACTGCCCACCTACGGAATCTCTGACAGTATAACTCAGCGTCATCAAGCCCCTGATTTAATGCCAACAAGGCTTTTTCAGCTTGATCAGTGACATTAGGCTCATCGTACAATAACCCCAAAACCTGAAAAAATGCATCAACATCACTCAAAACAGGATCCCCAGGTATCAGGGAAAAAGCCCAATCCTGAGGATCGCCGCGCAGGAGAGAGATGATAATTTGAACCTGCTGCGCTGCGTTTCCTGAGGACTTAGATTTTAAGGCAAGAAACAATTTACAATTATTTTTGAAATTCTGAAACTTAGCTCGATCCCCTAAAAACAAATCTGGCATGGGGATCCTAGGTTCCACAACAGGCAACCTAGCAAGATATGCAGCAATACTCTGAACCTCAGTGGCAAGCTGATCCACACGGCCAGACAACTGTGCAAACTCCATTGGGAGAAAAGATCCTCCCCAGCACCCAGAGATACAGAGGGAAAAAAAAATGCAACAAACAGAAAAATATCTCTGACAACTTTTCTTCCTTCAAAATATTTTTTCCCTTCTGTGAGTACCATACAATTTTTATGGCCGGTGATACTGTTATGTTACGGTAGCTGAGGAGTGCAAGTAAAAAAGGAAATACACCAAGCAGTTGGAAACTATGAGATTGCAGTACCCTGACTAACCACCGCAACTAGAGGCAGCCGTGGAGCATTCCTACGTTGGTCCTAGACGCCTCGTCACAGCCTGAGAAACTAACTACACCTAAAGATAGAAATAGGAAAGCTATCTGCCCTGGAGCAGAACCCCAAAGATAATAGAAAGCCCCCAAACATGTAATGGCGGTTAGACAAGAGGAAATACTGACACAGAAAGAAAATAGTATGAGCAAACGCTGGGGCCCAAACTATCTAAATAGAAAAGGATAGGAAGGGTACTTACTGCAATCCCAGAAAACCCTGAAAAAACACCAACTCTACTAATGTCAAAATAACCTGAGATCACACGACCTCTACCACCTAAATTAGTTCTCTGGTGTAACAAAAACAAAACAGCAGCCACTGAAAAAAAACTGGAAAAAGCAAAAGTACAAAACACAGTGGCTGGACTAAACTGAGAGGGCAAAAGCCCCCGGAGGGGACCCTGAAGGCCCCACAGAAGTGCAGGACAAAATGCAAAAATATAGCAAAAACACAAAATAAGAAATTGTCTTATCTGATAGCAGGAGATGCAGACACGACACAGCAGGCTACAAGGGAAACTGGAAAGAAGGATTCAGACCAGAACAATTGATCACCGGCAACCCTGATGGGAAAATGACTCCCTTATATAAGACCAATCAGTAACACCTGATTCCCAGTCCTCACAATCCTCACTAGTACCGCTTGTAACCACCAGAGGGAGCCTCTGCTCAGAACTCATCTCAAACCCATTCACAACATAGCCTGCTGTGTCGTGTCTGCATCTCCTGCTAACAGATAAGACATTTTCTTCTTTTTGTTTTTGTGCTTGATTTTTGCATTTTGTCCTGCACTTCTGTGGGGGCCTTCAGGGTCCCCTCCGGGGGCTTTTGCCCTCTCAGTTTGGTTCAGCCACTGATGTTTGTACTTTTGCTTTTTCCAGTTTTTTCAGTGGCTGCTGTTTTGATTTTGTTACACCAGAGAACTAATTTAGGTGGTAGAGGTCGTGTGATCTCAGGTGATTTTGAAATTAGTAGAGTTGGTGCTTTTCAGGGGTTTTTTGGGATTGCAGTAAGTGCCCTTCCTATCCTTT
Source organism: Oophaga sylvatica (assembly GCA_033576555.1). NCBI lineage: Eukaryota > Metazoa > Chordata > Amphibia > Anura > Dendrobatidae > Oophaga > Oophaga sylvatica. The sequence goes on along the minus strand of JARQOD010000004.1, from coordinate 281,491,114 downwards.
CCTATTTAGGTAGTTTGGGCCCCAACGTTTGCTCATACTATTTTCTGTCTGTGTCAGTATTTCTTCTTGTCTAACCGCCATTACATGTTTGGGGGCTTTCTATGTTCTTTGGGGATCTGCTCCGGGGCAGATAGCTTTCCTCTTTCTATCTTTGGGTGTAGTTAGTTTCTCAGGCTGTGACGAGGCGTCTAGGACCAACGTAGGAACGCTCCACGGCTGCCTCTAGTTGTGGTGGTTAGTCAGGGTACTGCAATCTCATAGATTCCAACTGCTCTGGTGTATTGCCTTTTTTACCTGCACTCCTCAGCTACCGAAACATAACAATTCCCCCAACACTGTATACAGCAGTCCGCTACTGATAAAATACACTTTTTCTGATTTTCATATTGTGGTGTTATCCAGACTGGGCCTGTGACTGTGTGTCTTACTCCTGAAATATATACGGAGATTTAAATTTCCCCCAACACTGTATACAGCTGTATGCTACTGATAGAGTACACTTTTTCTGATTTTCATATTCTGGTGTTATCCAGACTGGGCCTCTGACAGTGTGTGTTACTCCTCAAATATATATGGAGAATTACAATTCCCCCAACAATGTATACAGCTGTACGCTACTGATAGAGTACACTTTTCTGATTTTCATATTTGGTGTTATCCAGACTGGGCCTTGACTGTGTGTGTTACTCCTGAAATATATACGGAGATTTAAAATTCCCCCAACACTGTATACCGCGTACGCTACTGATAGAGTACACTTTTTCTGATTTTCATATTGTGGCGTTATCCAGACTGGGCCTGTGACCGTGTGCCTTACTCCTGAAATATATACGGAGATTTAAAATTCCCCCAACACTGTATACAGCTATACGCTACTGATAGAGTACACTTTTTCTGATTTTCATATTCTGGTGTTATCCAGACTGGGCCTGTGACCATGTGTCTTACTCCTGAAATATATATCGAGATTTACAATTCCCCAACACTGTATACAGCTGTATGCTACTGATAGAGTACACTTTTTCTGATTTTCATTTTCTGGTGTTATCCCAGACTGGGCCTGTGACCGTGTGTCTTACTCCTGAAATATATGCGGAGATTTAAAATTCCCCAACACTGTATACAGCTGTACGCTACTGATACAGTACACTTTTTTCCTTTTCATATTCTGGTGTTATCCCTACTGAGCCTGTGACCTTGTGTTTACTCTCAAATATATATGGAGATTTAAAATTAAGCCAGCACTGTATACAGCTGTAAGCTACTGATACAGTACACTTTTATGCTTTTTATATTCTGGTGTTATCCATACTGAGGCTGTGACCATGTGTCTTACTCATCAAATATATACGGAGATTTAAAATTAACCCAGCACTGTATATGGCTGTTCGCTTCTGATACTGTACACTTTTTTGGTTTTTATATTCTAGTGTAATCCATACTGAGCCTGTGAGAGTCTGTGTCTGTTACTCCGCAAATATATACGGAGATTAAAATTTTTCACCTTCACCGTATACAGCTGTATGCTTCTGATACTGTACCATATATCTACTATTTTGGGTACATTTCCACAAACATGAGGAAGTATGGTGGAAGAGGCCGCGGACGTGGTCGTGGGGGGCCACCTGCTACTGATGGTGGTGGTGGTGCCAAAACAACAATAGCACCTAAGGCAGGAGGTGTTGAGCCTGCCTCATCGTCTGGCTACAGAAGGCCTGGAAGGCTCCCTTTTCTCGGATTACGTAAACCGCTTTTAAAGCCGGAGCATCAGGAACAGGTTTTGGCTTACATTGCCGAAACAGCCTCCAGCTCTATCTCCTCCTCTTCTGAAGTTTCAAAAGCTCCAAGCACTGAGTCGTCAGTGCAGGCTTCTGGTCAGGAACAACCCTTTCCTTGTGTCCTTCACCCCACCAAAAGTGAAGGATGAGGCAGGTCACACTTCAGATTACTCCATGGAGCTCTTTTCACATACCATGCCTGGGTTATCAAGTAAAATCCTGAATTCCTCAGTCCAAGATGAATCTGACATGGAGTGCACTGATGCACAGCCACTGCTAGATGATTGTGCTGGTACATTCAACCACAGCACTACATTGCCCTCGCAGTGTACTGAGCCAGAATGTGACCCTGATGAAACTCAGGTGCCCCTTCCTGCATACTATACCACCTTACACGGTGACACAGAGGACGGTGCAGATGAAATTGAACAGGAGGTGATGGATGACCCAGTTGTTGACCCGGATTGGCATCCAGTGGGGGAAGAGGGTGCCGCTGGCAATAGCTCACAAGAGGAGAAGGATCCGCAGCAGGCATCGACATTGCAGCAACGGTTATCAGGCAGGCCCGTAGCAGTCCAAAAAGGTGTAAAAAAAAGTTGCAGGACAGTTTGTCCAGATGGTCAAATTAGCACAGCGTGCAAGCCCGAAGATTTATACCATAGTAGGAACAGTCCAGTGTGGCACTTTTTTGACCTAAATCCTATTGACGAGGCAAAGGTTATCTGTAAGCAGTGCGGAAGGACCTTTAGCCGAGGGAAAAATCTCAGAAATTTGAATACCAGTTGCATGCTTAGATATTTAATGAACATGCACTTGCAAGCGTGGACAGACTGCAAAACATACAAACCCCCCCAGGGCCGGCGTGAGCACCTGGCGTACCCGGGCAAGTGCCTGTTCCCTAAGCAGGTGGGGGGGGCCGACTCGTTGGCGACGGCACTGGCACAGGGCCCCTCATAGTGCAAAAAATTGCCTGTGCCAGTGACGTCGCCCACGAGTCAGCCCCCCTGCTTGCTCAGGGCACCAGCAAAACTTACCTCTCCCTGCTCCACCGCTGTGACATCTTCCGCATTTCCTGACAGTGACATTCAGCTTAGAGAGTGCGATGACGTCACGTCTGTCCGCCCTCTGCCTAAACAGTCCAAGTGCAGAGAGCTGTAACATGGTGACGCTGAGGAGTCCAGAGTAGAGCAGTGCACAGCGAGGAGAGGTATCACATTTTTTTTATGTTTGGAGCAATATATGGGGAGCATTATACACTGGAAAATTATATATGGGGCCCAGCATTCACTTGAGCATTAAAAATGTGGCAGATCAGACACTGGAGCAGCATGCATGGGGCCCATCATATACTGGAGCATTGTAAATGGGGCAGATCAGACACTGGAGCAGCATCCATGGGGCCCATCGGGCGGACATATCATTGGTGCAACCTGTTCAGCCGCACAGGGGCCCAAGAGGTGAGGGGGCCCATTTATACCTCCAAAGCAGGTGCAATTTTGCATTTTTAGGAGATCTTAGGCTGCAAAGGGCCCATGTATTGTTCTTCACAGGGGCCCTTTTCTGACTTTTTCCACCAGTGGGGCCCATCATATACTGGAGCATTCTAAAAGGGGGAAAACAGACCCTGGAGCAGCATTTACGGGGCCCATAATACACTGGATCATTAATAATGGGGCCCATTATATATGGAGCATTATTTTGGCCCATAAGATACTGGAGCATCATTCATGAGGCCCATCATATACAGAAGCATTCTCAATGGGGCAGATCAGAGACTGGAGCAGCATCCATGGGGCCCATCATATACTGAAGCATTGTAAATGGGGGACAGCAGACACTGGAGCAGCATTTACGGGGCCCATTATACACTGGATCATTAACCCCTCTCTGACATTAGACGTACTATCCCGTCCATAAAACCCGTGCCATTCTGACCATGGACGGGATAGTACGTCATGCCCTTTAATGCGACATCGCGACTTAAGTAGCGGTGATCGCATTAAAATTCCGACGCCAGCTTACCTCTTGGAAGTTGGCGTCGGCATCCCGGGCTGCGTCCTCCCCCCTCAGGCCTCCCGATCGCTGTGATTGGCTGTTGAATTCTGAACAGCCAATCACAGCCTTTCTCACTGTTTCAGCCAATCAGAGCGGCTGAAACAGTGAGATCGCAGGCTAGGATCGAGTACCGATGTACTCGATCCTAGGCCTGGGCCTCGGTAGGTCCAGACCCCCCCCGGATTGGCGCGATCGCCGATCACATCGATCGCGCCAATCGCAGGGCACAGCCGCGGTATATCCGCGCTGTGCCCTGCTGTACCTGCCTGGATCGGTGCAGTAATAGCACCGATCCTAGGCCAGGGCCTGTAGGGCATGAAGGAGCTGATTGGCGCGATCGATGTCATGTGTGACCGCTCTGTGCCCTGCTAGGTGACCTGCCGGTGACCTGCCTAGGAATCGGAGCTGTGAGCTCCGATTACTAGGCGGTGCTAGCAACCGGCATGCAGGGTTCCTTTGATTTGATTGTGTGTCATCGATCACACACCAATGACAGGTCACAGCTAGCGATGGTGACGCTCGTGACCTGTGCAACTGGATCTGACCTGATTGACGCACTGCAGGGGTCCTCACACTTGCTGATGGATTCCTGCTGTGCGGTCACACTGCCCGTCCTCCTGTGCTGGGTCCTTGTGGTGCCACAGTAGGCCTGTGACACCCCAACTCCTGCTGAAGAGAGAAGAAAGAAGAGAGAAAAAGAAGAAAGAAGAAGAAAAGAAAAAAGACTACAAACGTGAGTTTTTGAGCCCCGATCCCTGCCCGATCCACCCCAATCCCCCCCTTCCCTTTCCCCCTCTTTTTACCCCCCCTTTGCGCCCCGAGCGTTGATTGGTGACGCAGTTCACCGATCAACACTTTCGCACCCCCCTCCGTGCGCACATCCAGCAGCCGCAAACTTTGATAAGTGACAGCGGTCACTTATCAGAGCTCGTGCCTGCCGTTTTTTTTTTTTCACCCCCCCTTTCCGCCACTCCCGTGCGCACATCCAGCAGCCACGGAACTTTGATAAGTGACACCAGTCACTTATCAGAGCTCGTTCCTGCCGTTTTTTGTTTTTTTTCACCAACTTTTCCGCCACTCCCGTGCGCACACCAGCAGCCACGGAACTTTGATAAGTGACACCAGTCACTTATCAGAGCTCGTTCCTGCTGTTTTTTTTTTGTTTTTTTCCACCAACTTTTCCGCCACTCCCGTGCGCACACCCAGCAGCCACGGAACTTTGATAAGTGACACCAGTCACTTATCAGAGCTCGTTCCTGCTGTTTTTTGTTTTTTTTCCACCAACTTTTCCGCCACTCCCGTGCGCACACCCAGCAGCCACGGAACTTTGATAAGTGACACCAGTCACTTATCAGAGCTCGTTCCTGCTGTTTTTTGTTTTTTTTCCACCAACTTTTCCGCCACTCCCGTGCGCACACCCAGCAGCCACGGAACTTTGATAAGTGACACCAGTCACTTATCAGAGCTCGTTCCTGCTGTTTTTTTTTTTTCCACCAACTTTTCCGCCACTCCCGTGCGCACATCCAGCAGCCGCGGAACTTTGATAAGTGACACCAGTCACTTATCAGAGCTCGATCCTGCTGTTTTTTTTTGTTTTTTTTTCACCCCCCTTTCCGCCACTCCCGTGCGCACATCCAGCAGCCGCGGAACTTTGATAAGTGACAGCGGTCACTTATCAGAGCTCGTTCCTGCCAGTTTTTTTTTTCACCCCCCTTTCCGCCACTCCCGTGCGCACATCCAGCAGCCGCGGAACTTTGATAAGTGACAGCGGTCACTTATCAGAGCTCGTGCCTGCCAGTTTTTTTTTTTTTTCACCCCCCTTTCCGCCACTCCCGTGCGCACATCCAGCAGCCGCGGAACTTTGATAAGTGACACCGGTCACTTATCAGAGCTCGTGCCTGCCAGTTTTTTTTTTCACCCCCTTTCCGTCACTCCCGTGCGCACATCCAGCAGCCACGGAACTTTGATAAGTGACACCGGTCACTTATCAGAGCTCGTGCCTGCTGGTTTAGACTTTTTTTCACAGGCCTTTTTTTTCCCTATTCGCTTTCTTTTCTTTTAGCTTTTTCTTTTCAGCTTAGTTTACACCAATCACTATCCCCCCCCCCACACACACACACAGTTATAAATAAAGGTCACACAAAGCACCACATTCACAAAAAAATGTCCCGCTCGTCACGCTCATCCCAACAGCGCTATTCAGTGGAGGAGGCATACGCTTTCCTTGCCTCTGACACTGATAGCGAGGGAGAGGATCCCACATTTCTTTATTTTTCAGATGAAGATTCTTCTTCCACCTCATCTTCCTCTCGGGTCCTGCGGAACCGCCACGCAGACGCCCCAGGACAGAACATGAGGCAGCGCCCGCCCCTGAAAATGAACCAGCGCACCCCTCTTCGGACCCCGTATGGACCCCGGCCCCGAAAATTACGAGCCACTGATTCCTGATTTTGTGGCAGAATCAGGAATCAGGTTTGACTCCACCGGCTTCACAGAAATAGACTTTTTCAAAGTCTTTTTCTCTGAGGATTTAATTAACCTCATGGTGGAGCAAACAAATTTGTACGCTCGGCAATTTTTGGCGCAAAACCCCCGTTCATCATTTTCCAACTGGTCTCCTGTAGACGCAGTTGAAATGATGCAGTTTTGGGGCCTGGTCCTCCATATGGGGATCCTGAAGAAGCCAGAAATTCGGCAATATTGGAGTGTTGATATTTTATACAACACTCCACTGTTCCGAATGGTCATGGCTCTGACGCGTTTTGAGGCCATCCACAAATTCCTGCATTATAATGATAATGTAGAAGAGAGAATGACGTGCACTCAGTAAGTATGTGAGGTGCTGGTGTAAAGGACGAATAGTCCTAAAATATCAAAATTAATCAATACACCGCACTCAAAGTGGAAAATAAAGCTTCAAAGTCTAGTTGACATTTATTAACTGATTGTGGCAACAGATAAGGACAAAAAGAAAAGAGCGAATTTAACATTTCGGCTATAATTTAGCCTTTCTCAAAATGTCGCTGTGGAAACAAAATAATTAAAATAAGTTTCTCCAAACAAAATAAAATAAGAATATACATGTGACCAAAAATAATCATAGTGCACCCCAAGAGACCTAATATATACATGGTACAACGAAAAATATACAGATATAAGTTAAAAAGATCGATCAACATAACATACAGGTACTTAGAACATAATGAGTTTATAAATAATTACCTCAGGAATAGTCCAGTGCCAAAATAGTGAGTAAAGGAAAAGAGAGCCAAGGTTCAGTCCTTCTATGGCTATAATAATAAGATACTGAGTAAATGTATGGTTATGAAAATGGAGAGTAAGCCAGTATTAAAGATTTACCCAATAAATGAGGCGTCACTATATGGAGAGTCAGCTATACAATGATATGGTCCGTGGGAGCTATGAGAGATGAATTTAACTATGAGAACATAAGCTATTTGCTACAGGATCGATCAGTAAAGGTAATTACCCACATAGAAGGCTGATCCAATGTATTCGGCTGCGCTCAAATTCAGGATCGTGTTGTGGGCGCTATGGAGAATGATGGCAATACTGAGTATCATGCCGCAAAATGTAAAAAAGTCGGTCAGCAGAGTCAATTACCTTGGTGCAGAGTCAATGCGTTATGGCAGCGCTCCCGCGCTGTGCCATGTGTCAGCACGCTAGTGAGACTGTCAGTGGACGTCTGTATATGTAGGTTACTGATCGTTAGGGCGGAAGTGCGTGGCCTAAAGCGGAAGTGACGTAACGTTACCTAACTGGTGAACTGCGCATGTCCAAACCTCCGTGTGGGTGAAGCAAATAGCAATGTCATGTGACCGTATTGTCATAGTATTATCATGTGATAGCATTGTCATAGCAACGAGATATACTATGTGAACGCCGTAACTAAGTCATGGGTAACTAAATAAAGTCCGGACATAGCAAAAAGATAAATAAGTAGACGAGATACATAGAGGCACTGGACAAATAGACAGACATGATATTAGCATAGAAATGGGACGGAGCACAAGAAAAAAAGGGAACCATAAGTAAAATAAGAATCATGGTATGACAACAAATCATAGACACTGGGGGTAAGTATACAACTCACCTACAATCAAGGTATTCTAGCGGGTCTGTGAACAATACAAAAAATATACTAATAGGGCATTAGAGAGACCAATCAATTTCCCTATTGAGGCCTCTGGGGGCCAGCGTATCTAGTGTATAGATCCAATAGGATTCTCTAGCTTTGAGTAAACCGACATGGTTGCCTCCCCTTCTAGGTCGGGGAACCTGTTCAATAATCTGGTACTTGAGCTGCGCCACTGTGTGTCTCATCTTGGTAAAATGGTCGGGTAGTGGCAGACAAGTTTTTCCACATCGAATTGTGGACTTATGGCTAGCTATCCTATCCTTTATGTGTTGAGTGGTTTCCCCCACGTATAACAAACCACAGGGACATTTAATCATGTATATCACAAAATTAGAGTTACATGTATGGAAACCTCGGATAGGATAGTTTTTGCCAGTCCTGGGATGAGTGATGTTCTCTGATTTGATAATATTAGAACATGATGCACAATTCAAACATGGAAACGTGCCATTACGTCTTGGGGCAAGTAATGTTTGCGTGTTAGAAGGGCGCAGACTTCCCATATCAGCCCTGACTAATTTGTCTCTAATGTTAGTAGGTCTTTTGGTACACATAAGTGTTGGTTTCTTGAATGACTCTATATCAGGATAGGAACGAGTTAGTAAAGACCAATGTTTTCTGATCACAGAATAGATTTTGGGCATCAGAGGGTGAAAGGTATGTACAAATGGGATCCTAGAAGTGTTCTGGGACCTTGGAAATGGGGAACGCGGTGTTAGCGCCAACGTTTTCTCTTTAGTCAATAGTGACAGTGGATAGCCTCTGTCCAAAAACCTCTGAGTCATATTGTCCAGTCTCTCTGTTAGGGTGCTAGGGTTTGATACAATTCTCGAAACCCTTTTGTACTGAGAGCGAGGTAGACTGTCACGTATGTGTCTGGGGTGGCAACTGTTAAAATGTAACAAACTGTTAGTGTCGGTCGGTTTTTGGTAAAGGTCTGTAAAAAGATTTCCAGATGAATCCTTGTGGACCATAGTATCCAAAAAAGGGACTTCTGTCATGACAGTGCTAACACCGCGTTCCCCATTTCCAAGGTCCCAGAACACTTCTAGGATCCCATTTGTACATACCTTTCACCCTCTGATGCCCAAAATCTATTCTGTGATCAGAAAACATTGGTCTTTACTAACTCGTTCCTATCCTGATATAGAGTCATTCAAGAAACCAACACTTATGTGTACCAAAAGACCTACTAACATTAGAGACAAATTAGTCAGGGCTGATATGGGAAGTCTGCGCCCTTCTAACACGCAAACATTACTTGCCCCAAGACGTAATGGCACGTTTCCATGTTTGAATTGTGCATCATGTTCTAATATTATCAAATCAGAGAACATCACTCATCCCAGGACTGGCAAAAACTATCCTATCCGAGGTTTCCATACATGTAACTCTAATTTTGTGATATACATGATTAAATGTCCCTGTGGTTTGTTATACGTGGGGGAAACCACTCAACACATAAAGGATAGGATAGCTAGCCATAAGTCCACAATTCGATGTGGAAAAACTTGGCTGCCACTACCCGACCATTTTACCAAGATGAGACACACAGTGGCGCAGCTCAAGTACCAGATTATTGAACAGGTTCCCCGACCTAGAAGAGGAGGCAACCATGTCGGTTTACTCAAAGCTAGAGAATCCTATTGGATCTATACACTAGATACGCTGGCCCCCAGAGGCCTCAATAGGGAAATTGATTGGTCTCTCTAATGCCCTATTAATATATTTTTTGTATTGTTCACAGACCCGCTAGAATACCTTGATTGTAGGTGAGTTGTATACTTACCCCCAGTGTCTATGATTTGTTGTCATACCATGATTCTTATTTTACTTATGGTTCCCTTTTTTTCTTGTGCTCCGTCCCATTTCTATGCTAATATCATGTCTGTCTATTTGTCCAGTGCCTCTATGTATCTCGTCTACTTATTTATCTTTTTGCTATGTCCGGACTTTATTTAGTTACCCATGACTTAGTTACGGCGTTCACATAGTATATCTCGTTGCTATGACAATGCTATCACATGATAATACTATGACAATACGGTCACATGACATTGCTATTTGCTTCACCCACACGGAGGTTTGGACATGCGCAGTTCACCAGTTAGGTAACGTTACGTCACTTCCGCTTTAGGCCACGCACTTCCGCCCTAACGATCAGTAACCTACATATACAGACGTCCACTGACAGTCTCACTAGCGTGCTGACACATGGCACAGCGCGGGAGCGCTGCCATATGCATTGACTCTGCACCAAGGTAATTGACTCTGCTGACCGACTTTTTTACATTTTGCGGCATGATACTCAGTATTGCCATCATTCTCCATAGCGCCCACAACACGATCCTGAATTTGAGCGCAGCCGAATACATTGGATCAGCCTTCTATGTGGGTAATTACCTTTACTGATCGATCCTGTAGCAAATAGCTTATGTTCTCATAGTTAAATTCATCTCTCATAGCTCCCACGGACCATATCATTGTATAGCTGACTCTCCATATAGTGACGCCTCATTTATTGGGTAAATCTTTAATACTGGCTTACTCTCCATTTTCATAACCATACATTTACTCAGTATCTTATTATTATAGCCATAGAAGGACTGAACCTTGGCTCTCTTTTCCTTTACTCACTATTTTGGCACTGGACTATTCCTGAGGTAATTATTTATAAACTCATTATGTTCTAAGTACCTGTATGTTATGTTGATCGATCTTTTTAACTTATATCTGTATATTTTTCGTTGTACCATGTACAGTCATGGCCAAAAGTTTTGAGAATGACACAAATATTATATTTTCACATGATCTGCTGCCCTCTGGTTTTTATGTGTGTTTGACAGATGTTTTTATCACAGACAGAAATATAATAATTGCAAACATATGAGTAACAAAAGCTTATATTGACAGTTAGAATGAGTTAATGCAGCAAGTCAATATTTGCAGTGTTAACCCTTCTTCTTCAGGACCTCTGCAATTCTCCCTGGCATGCTCTCAATCAACTTCTGGACCAAATCCTGACTGATAGCAGTCCATTCTTGCACAATCAATGCTTTCATTTTGTCAGAATTTTTAGGTTTTTGTTTGTCCACCCGTCTCTTGATGATTGACCACAAGTTCTCAATGGGATTAAGATCTGGGGAGTTTCCAGGCCATGGACCCAAAATCTCTATGTTTTGTTCCCTGAGCCATTTAGTTATCACCTTTGCTTTATGGCAAGGTGCTCCATCATGCTGGAAAAGGCATTGTTGATCGCCAAACTGCTCTTGGAGGGTTGGGAGAAGTTGCTCTTGGAGGACATTCTGGTAGCATTCTTTATTCATGGCTGTGTTTTTAGGCAAGACTGTGAGAGAGCCGATTCCCTTGGCTGAGAAGCAACCCCACACATGAATGGTTTCAGGATGCTTAACAGTTGGCATGAGACAAGACTGGTGGTAGCGCTCACCTTGTCTTCTCCGAATGAGGCGTTTTCCTGATGTCCCAAACAATCGTAAAGGGGATTCATCAGAGAAAATAACTTTACCCCAGTCCTCAGCAGTCCACTGCCTGTACCTTTTGCAGAATATCAGTCTGTCCATGATGTTTTTTTCTGGAGAGAAGTGGCATCCTTGCTGCCCTCCTTGAGACCAGGCCTTGCTCCAAGAGTCTCCGCCTCACAGTGCGTGCAGATGCACTCACACCTGCCTGCTGCCATTCCTGAGCAAGCTCTGCACTGCTGGTAGCCCGATCCGCAGCTGAAACACTTTTAAGAGACGGTCCTGGCGCTTGCTGGTCTTTCTTGGGCGCCCTGGAGCCTTTTTGGCAACAATGGAACCTCTCTCCTTGAAGTTCTTGATGATGCGATAGATTGTTGACTGAGGTGCAATTTTTCTAGCTGCGATACACTTCCCTGTTAGGCCATTTTTGTGCATTGCAATGATGACTGCATGTGTTTCTTTAGAGATAACCATGGTTAACAGGAGAGAAACAATGATGCCAAGCACCAGCCTCCTTTTCAAGTATCCAGTGGCGTCATTCTTACTTAATCATGACAGATTGATCTCCAGCCATGTCCTCATCAACACCCACACCTGTGTTAATGGAGCAATCACTGAAAAGAGGTTAGCTGGTCCTTTTAAGGCAGGGCTGCAATGAGTTGAAATGTGTTTTGAGGGATAAAGTTCATTTTCTAGCCAAATATTGACTTTGCAAGTAATTGCTGTTAAGCTGATCACTCTTTATAACATTCTGGAGTATATGCAAATTGCCATTAGAAAAGTGAAGCAGTAGACTTTGTAAAAATTAATATTTGTGTCATTCTCAAAACTTTTGGCCATGACTGTATATATTAGGTCTCTTGGGGTGCACTATGATTATTTTTGGTCACATGTATATTCTTATTTTATTTTGTTTGGAGAAACTTATTTTAATTATTTTGTTTCCACAGCAACATTTTGAGAAAGGCTAAATTATAGCCGAAACGTTAAGTTCGCTCTTTTCTTTTTATAATGATAATGCACAGTGTCCCCCACGAGATGACCCCAACTTTGACCGCCTGTTCAAAGTTCGGCCGGTCATCGAACACTTCAACAAAAAGTTTGCTGATGTGTACGTGCCCCAAAGGGACATCTGCGTGGATGAGTCCTTGGTTCATTTTAAGGGACGGCTCGCATTCCGCCAGTACCTGCCCAGCAAGAGGGCAAGGTACGGAATCAAACTCTACAAGCTGTGTGAGAGTACCTCAGGGTACACACACAGCTTTAGAGTTTACGAAGGAAAGGACACCAGGATTGTACCCCCTGAGTGTCCCCCCGTCCTGGGAGTGAGTGGGAAAATTGTGTGGGATTTGGTGCACCCACTGCTGGATAAAGGTTATCACCTTTACACTGATAACTCTTATTCCAGCATCCCACTCTACAAATCCCTCTCTGCGCGAGGTACCGCAGCCTGCGGTACCGTCCGCAAAAAATCAGAGAGGCCTCCCAAAGACGCTACTTGGGCTGATGCTCAGAAAGGGTGAGAGCAGAGCCCAATGTAGCGACCACCTGTTGGTGGTCAAGTACAAGGACAAGAGGGATGTCCTTCTCTTGACCACCATACATGGTGATGGCAGCGCCCTCAGCACTGTACGGGGTACCTCTACACAGGTCCGCAAACCGGACTGTGTACTGGGGTACAATAAATACATGGGGGGTGTTGATCTCTCTGATCAACTCCTCCAACCGTACAGTGCTTTGAGAAAGGCCAAGGTGTGGTACAAGAAGCTGTCCGTGCACATCGTCCAAATGGCAATGCTCAACGCTTTCCTGCTGTCACGATGTGCACGCAACAGCGATACGACGTACCTTCAGTTTCAGGAGGTAGTGGTTAAGGCCCTGATGTTTGGCGCTCAGGAAACAGCGGGCCCCAGTACTTCCGGAACTGAAGGTGCTCGTATCATACCTGGTCAGCATTTCCCGGGGGTGGTCCCGCCAACTGGAAGAAAAGGTAAGCCGCAAAAAAGGTGCCGAGTGTGTTACAAAACGGGAATACGCAAGGACACCACTTACCAATGCGACACCTGCCCCGAAAAACCTGGCCTGTGTATGAAGGATTGTTTCAAATTGTACCACACCTCCATGCACTACTAATTTACTTTACAGGAAAGATTAGTTCCAGAAGGGGGGCACATTTAGAAAAGTTCCTTGGGAGTCTACTTTCCAAAATTATGTCACTTGTGTTTTTTTTTTACTGTTTAGGCACATCAGGGGCTCTGCAAACGGAACATGACGCCCGCAGACCATTCCATCAAAGTCTGCTTCCAAAATGTCACAATTTCCCTTCTGAGCCCCGAATTGTGCCCAGTTTTTTCCCACATATGGGGTACCAGTGTACTCAGGACAAATTGGACAACAACTTTTGGTGTCCAATTTCTCCTCTTAACCTTGGGAAAATAAAAAATTGGGGACTAAAACATCATTTGTGTGAGGTAAAAAGTAGGATTTTTTTTTTCACACCTGGGCATTATAAACTTTAGTGAAACACTTGGGGGTTCAAAGTGCTCATCACACACCTAGATAAGTTCCTTAGGGGGTCTAGTTTCCAAAATGGGGTCACATGTGGGGGGTTTCCACTGTTTAGGCACATCAGGGGCTCTGCTAACGGAACATGACGCCCGCAGACATTCCATCAAAGTTGCATTCCAAAACGTCACTGCTTCCCTTCGAGCCCTGCCGTATGCCCAAACAGTGGTTTCCCCCACATATGGGGTATCAGCGTACTCAGGACAAATTGGACAACCACTTTTGGGGTCCAATTTCTCCTCTTACCCTTGGGAAAATAAAAAATTGGGGACTAAAACATCATTTTGTGGAAAAAAAAATATGTTTTTTTTCACGCCAGGCATTATAAACGTTAGTGAAACACTTGGGGTTCAAAGTGCTCACCACACACCTAGATAAGTTCCTTAGGGGGTCTAGTTTCCAAATGGGGTCACATGTTGGGGGTTTCCACGTGTTAGGCACATCAGGGGCTCTGCTAACGGAACATGACGCCCGCAGACCATTCCATCAAAGTCTGATTCCAAAACGTCACTGCTTCCCTTCGAGCCCTGCCGTGTGCCCAAACAGTGTATCCCCCCAACATATGGGGTATCAGCGTACTCAGGACAATTGGACAACCACTTTTGGGGTCCAATTTCTCCTCTTACCCTTGGGAAAATAAAAAATTGGGGACTAAAACATCACTTTTGTGGAAAAAAATATGATTTTTTTTTCACGCCACATTACTAACGTTGCGTGAAACACTTGGGGTTCAAAGTGCTCACCACACACCTAGATAAGTTCCTTAGGGGGTCTAGTTTCCAAAATGGGGTCACATGTGGGGGTTTCCACTGTTTAGGCACATCAGGGGCCCTGCTAACGCGAACATGGACGCCGCGCCATTCCATCAATCTGGTTCAAAAGTCACTGCTCCTTCCTTCAGCCCTGCCGTGCGCCAAACAGTGTATCCCCCAACATATGGGTATCAGCTACTCAGGACAATTGGACAACCAACTTTTGGGTCCAATTTCTCCTCTTACCCTTGGGAAATAAAAATTGGGGACTAAAACATCACTTTGTGGAAAAAAATGAAAATTTTTTTCTTCACGCCACATTACTAAACTTAGTGAAACACTTGGGGTTCAAAGTGCTACACACATCTAGATAAGTTCCTTAGGGGGTCTAGTTTCCAAAATGGGGTCACATGTGGGGGGTTTCCACTGTTTAGGCACATCAGGGGCCTCCAAACGCGAACATGGCGTCCGTTCGCAATTCCAGCCAATTTTGGTTTGGAAAAGTCAAACGGCGCTCCTTCCCTTTCAAGCCCTGCGTGCGCCCAAACAGTGGTTTCCCCCCACATATGGGGTATCAGCGTACTCAGGACATGTTGGACAACAACTTTTGTGGTCCAATTTCTCCTCTTACCCTTGGGAAAATAAAAATTGGGGACTAAAACATCATGTTGTGGAAAAAATATGATTTTTTTTTTCATGGCTCTACATTACAAACTTGCGTGAAGCACTTGAGGGTTCAAGTGCTCACCACACATCTAGATAAGTTCCTTAGGGGGTCTAGTTTCCAAAATGGGGTCACATGTGGGGGGTTTCCACTGTTTAGGCACATCAGGGGCCTCCAAACGCGACATGGCGTCCGTTCGACATTCCAGCAATTTTGGTTTGGGAAAAGTCAAACGGCGCTCCTTCCCTTTCAGCCCTGCCGTGCGCCCAAACAGTGGTTCCCCCCCACATATGGGGTATCAGCGTACTCAGGACATGTTGGACAACAACTTTTGGGTCCAATTTCTCCTCTTACCCTTGGGAAAATAAAAAATTGGGGACTAAAACATCATGTTTGTGGAAAAAATATGATTTTTTTTTTCACGCTCTACATTACAAACTTGCGTGAAGCACTTGAGGGTTCAAAGTGCTCACCACACATCTAGATAAGTTCCTTAGGGGGTCTAGTTTCCAAAATGGGGTCACATGTGGGGGGTTTCCACTGTTTAGGCACATCAGGGGCCCTCCAAACGCGACATGGCGTCCGTTCGCAATTCCAGCCAATTTTGGTTTGGAAAAGTCAAACGGTGCTCCTTCCCTTTCAGCCCTGCCGTGCGCCCAAACAGTGGTTCCCCCCACATATGGGGTATCAGCGTACTCAGGACATGTTGGACAACAACTTTTGTGGTCCAATTTCTCCTCTTACCCTTGGGAAAATAAAAATTTGGGGACTAAAACATCATGTTTGTGGAAAAAATATGATTTTTTTTCTTCACGGCTCTACATTACAAACTTGCGTGAAGCACTTGAGGGTTCAAAGTGCTCACCACACATCTAGATAAGTTCCTTAGGGGGTCTAGTTTCCAAAATGGGTCACATGTGGGGGTTTCCACTGTTTAGGCACATCAGGGGCCTCCAAACGCAACATGGCGTCCGTTCGCAATTCCAGCCAATTTGGTTTGGAAAAGTCAAACGGCGCTCCTTCCCTTTCAAGCCCTGCCGTGCGCCCAAACAGTGGTTCCCCCACATATGGGGTATCAGCGTACTCAGGACATGTTGGACAACAACTTTTGTGGTCCAATTTCTCCTCTTACCCTTGGGAAATAAAAATTTGGGGACTAAAACATCATGTTTGTGGAAAAAAATATGATTTTTTTTCTTCACGGCTCTACATTACAAACTTGCGTGAAGCACTTGAGGGTTCAAAGTGCTCACCACACATCTAGATAAGTTCCTTAGGGGGTCTAGTTTCCAAAATGGGGTCACATGTGGGGGGTTTCCACTGTTTAGGCACATCAGGGGCCCTCCAAACGCGACATGGCGTCCGTTCGCAATTCAGCCAATTTTGGTTTGGAAAAGTCAAACGGCGCTCCTTCCCTTTCAAGCCCTGCCGTGCGCCCAAACAGTGGTTCCCCCCCACATATGGGGTATCAGCGTACTCAGGACATGTTGGACAACAACTTTTGTGGTCCAATTTCTCCTCTTACCCTTGGGAAAATAAAAATTTGGGGACTAAAACATCATGCTTGTGGAAAAAATATGATTTTTTTTCTTCACGCTCTACATTACAAACTTGCGTGAAGCACTTGAGGGTTCAAAGTGCTCACCACACATCTAGATAAGTTCCTTAGGGGGTCTAGTTTCCAAAATGGGGTCACATGTGGGGGGTTTCCACTGTTTAGGCACATCAGGGGCCCTCCAAACGCGACATGGCGTCCGTTCGCAATTCCAGCCAATTTTGGTTTGGAAAAGTCAAACGGCGCTCCTTCCTTTCGAGCCCTGCCGTGCGCCCAAACAGTGGTTCCCCCCCACATATGGGGTATCAGCGTACTCAGGACATGTTGGACAACAACTTTTGTGGTCCAATTTCTCCTCTTACCCTTGGGAAAATAAAAATTTGGGGACTAAAACATCATGTTTGTGGAAAAAATATGATTTTTTTTCTTCACGGCTCTACATTACAAACTTGCGTGAAGCACTTGAGGGTTCAAAGTGCTCACCACACATCTAGATAAGTTCCTTAGGGGTCTAGTTTCCAAAATGTGGTGATATGTGGGGGGTTTCCACTGTTTAGGCACATCAGGGGCCCTCCAAACGCGACATGGCGTCCATTCGCAATTCCAGCCAATTTTGGTTTGGAAAAGTCAAACGGCGCTCCTTCCCTTTCAAGCCCTGCCGTGCGCCCAACAGTGGTTCCCCCCCACATATGGGTATCAGCGTACTCAGGACATGTTGGACAACAACTTTTGTGGTCCAATTTCTCCTCTTACCCTTGGGAAAATAAAAATTTGGGGACTAAAACATCATGTTTGTGGAAAAAATATGATTTTTTTTCTTCACGGCTCTACATTACAAACTTGCGTGAAGCACTTGAGGGTTCAAAGTGCTCACCACACATCTAGATAAGTTCCTTAGGGGGTCTAGTTTCCAAATGGGGTCACATGTGGGGGGTTTCCACTGTTTAGGCACATCAGGGGCCCTCCAAACGCGACATGGCGTCCGTTCGCAATTCTAGCCAATTTTGGTTTGGAAAAGTCAAACGGGCTCCTTCCCTTTCAAGCCCTGCCGTGCGCCCAAACAGTGGTTCCCCCCCACATATGGGGTATCAGCGTACTCAGGACATGTTGGACAACAACTTTTGTGGTCCAATTTCTCCTCTTACCCTTGGGAAAATAAAAATTTGGGGACTAAAACATCATGTTTGTGGAAAAAATATGATTTTTTTTCTTCACAGCTCTACATTACAAACTTGCGTGAAGCACTTGAGGGTTCAAAGTGCTCACCACACATCTAGATAAGTTCCTTAGGGGGTCTAGTTTCCAAAATGGGGTCACATGTGGGGGGTTTCCACTGTTTAGGCACATCAGGGGCCCTCCAAACGCGACATGGCGTCCGTTCGCAATTCCAGCCAATTTTGGTTTGGAAAAGTCAAACGGCGCTCCTTCCCTTTCGAGCCCTGCCGTGCGCCCAAACAGTGGTTCCCCCCACATATGGGGTATCAGCGTACTCAGGACATGTTGGACAACAACTTTTGTGGTCCAATTTCTCCTCTTACCCTTGGGAAAATAAAAATTTGGGGACTAAAACATCATGTTTGTGGAAAAAATATGATTTTTTTTCTTCACGGCTCTACATTACAAACTTGCGTGAAGCACTTGAGGGTTCAAAGTGCTCACCACACATCTAGATAAGTTCCTTAGGGGGTCTAGTTTCCAAAATGTGGTGATATGTGGGGGGTTTCCACTGTTTAGGCACATCAGGGGCCCTCCAAACGCGACATGGCGTCCATTCGCAATTCCAGCCAATTTTGGTTTGGAAAAGTCAAACGGCGCTCCTTCCCTTTCAAGCCCTGCCGTGCACCCACACAGTGGTTCCCCCCCACATATGGGGTATCAGCGTACTCAGGACATGTTGGACAACAACTTTTGTGGTCCAATTTCTCCTCTTACCCTTGGGAAAATAAAAATTTGGGGACTAAAACATCATGTTTGTGGAAAAAATATGATTTTTTTTCTTCACGGCTCTACATTACAAACTTGCGTGAAGCACTTGAGGGTTCAAAGTGCTCACCACACATCTAGATAAGTTCCTTAGGGGGTCTAGTTTCCCAAATGGGGTCACATGTGGGGGGTTTCCACTGTTTAGGCACATCAGGGGCCCTCCAAACGCGACATGGCGTCCGTTCGCAATTCTAGCCAATTTTGGTTTGGAAAAGTCAAACGGAGCTCCTTCCCTTTCAAGCCCTGCCGTGCGCCCAAACAGTGGTTCCCCCCTACATATGGGGTATCAGCGTACTCAGGACAAGTTGGACAACAACTTTTGTGGTTCAATTTCTCCTCTTACCCTTGGGAAAATAAAAATTTGGGGACTAAAACATCATGCTTGTGGAAAAAAATATGATTTTTTTTCTTCACGGCTCTACATTACAAACTTGCGTGAAGCACTTGAGGGTTCAAACTACTCACCACACATCTAGATAAGTTCCTTAGGGGGTCTAGTTTCCAAAATGGGGTCACATGTGGGGGGTTTCCACTGTTTAGGCACATCAGGGCCTCTCCAAACGCGACATGGCGTCCGTTCTCAATTCCAGCCAATTTTGGTTTGGAAAAGTCAAACTGCGCTCCTTCCATTCCGAGCTCTGCCGTGTGCCCAAACAGTGGTTTTCCCTCAGATATGGGGTATCGGCGTACTCAGGAGAAATTGCACAACAACTTTATCGGTCCTTTTTCTCCTTTTTCCCTTGTGAAAATAAAAAAAATGTTTGTAAAAGATCATTTTTGTGACTAAAAAGTAAAATGTTCATTTTTTCCTTCCACGTTGCTTCAGCTCCTGTGAAGCACCTGAAGGGTTAATAAACTTCTTGAATGTGGTTTTGAGTACCTTGAGGGGTGTAGTTTTTAGAATGGTGTCATTTTTGGGTATTTTCTGCTATATAGACCCCTCAAAGTGACTTCAAATATGAGGTGGTCCCGAAAAAAAATGGCTTTGTAAATTTTGTTGTAAAAATGAGAAATCGCTGGTCAACTTTTAACCCTTATAATTTCCTAACAAAAAAAAATGTTGTTTCCAAAATTGTGCTGATGTAAAGTAGACATGTGGGAAATGTTATTTCTTAACTATTTTGTGTGACATATTTCTCTGTTTTAAGGGAATAAAAATTCAAAGTTTGAAAATTGCAAAATTTTCAAAATTTTTGCCATATTTGCGTTTTTTTCATAAATAAATGCAAGTTATATGGAAGAAATTTTACCACTATCATGAAGTACAATATGTCACGAGAAAACAATCTCAGAATCGCGAAGATCCGTTGAAGCGTTCCAGAGTTATAACCTCATAAAGAGACAGTGGTCAGAATTGTAAAAATTGGCCCGGTCATTAACGTGCAAACCACCCTTGGGGGTGAAGGGGTTAATAATGGGGCCCATTATATATGGACCATGATTTTAGCCCATAACACACTGGAGCATCATCCATGGGGCCCATCATATACTGAAGTATTGTAAATGGGGGACATCAGACAATGGAGCAGCATTTACGGTGCCCATTATACACTGGATCATTAATAATTAGGCCCATTATATATGGACCATGATTTTGGCCCATAAGACACTGGAGCAACATCCATGGGGCCCAAATAATACAGGAGCATTCTGAAAGGGGGAAAACAGACCCTGGAGCAGCATTTACGGGGACCATTATACACTGGATCATTATAAATGGGGCCCATGATATATGGAGCATTATTTTGACCCATAAGACACTGGAGCATCATCCATGGGGCCCATCATATACTTGAGCATTCTAAATGGGGCAGATCAGACCCTGGAGCATCATCCATGGGGCCCATCATATACTGAAGCATTCTAAATGGGGCAGATCAGACACTGGAGCATCATCCATGTGGCCCATCATATACTGAAGCATTGTAAATGGGGGACAGCAGACACTGGTGCAGCAGTTACGGGGACCATAATACACTGGATCATTATACATGTGGCCCATTATATATGGAGCATTATTTTGGCCCTTAAGACACTGGAGCATCATCCATGGGGCCCATCATATACAAGAGCATTCTCAATGGGGCAGATCAGAGACTGGAGCAGCATCCATGTGGCCCATCATATACTGGAGCATTGTAAATGGGGGACAGCAGACACTGGAGCAGCATTTACGGGGCCCATTATACACTGGATCATTAATAATGGGGCCCATTATATATGGACCATGATTTTGGCCCATAAGACACTGGAGCATCATCCATGGGGCCCATCATATACTGGAGTATTCTAAAAGGGGGAAAACAGACACTGGAGCAGCATTTATGGGGACCATTATACAATCGAGCATTATAAATGGGACCCATTATATATGGAGCATTATTTTGGCCCATTAGACACTGGAGCATGATCCATGGGGCCCATCATATGCTGGAGAATCATATGGGGTTAATTATTTATGGGGCATCATATAGGGTATGGAGCATCATATGGGGCACATATGTGGCCTATTCTTTATGGAGCATTATATGGAGCCCATTCTGTATGGAGCAATATATGGGGCTCATTATTCTGTATGGCGCACTATGTGGTGGCCATAGTACTGTATGAAGGAATATACTGTGCGTTTTTTGAGCTATTGTAGATTTTAACATAGATATCAGTCATGTCATGTAAGAAGTGAAGTATTTTTCATTGTCCTATACCTATATTTCTGTGCTGTATCGGAGCATCATGAATTGTGGTATGTGTTAAAGAGGCCCACTGAGACTCTTTGGCCCGAGGCACACGAAAATCGGGAGCCATCCCTACCCCCCACAACTTTAGCCAAATAACCCCCCAGTTTTCAATGCGTAACTATTAGTAACATAGTAACATAGTAACATAGTTATTAACACCTCTCTGCCATCAGACGTACTATTCCGTCCATGTGACCCTGGACCTTATTCCCATGGACGGAATAGTACGTCATGGGCGATCAGCTGTGCTCCCGGGGGGAGCGCAGCTGATCGCCGCCGGGTGTCAGCTGATTATCACAGCTGACACCCGTGACTGTGTGTCAGGAGTGGTCACGGACCGCTCCCGGCACATTAACCCCTGGCACACCGCGATCAAACATGATCGTGGTGTACCCGGGGCACAGGGGAGGATCGCGCAGGCAGGGGGCTCCCTGCGCGCTCCCCTGAGACCCTCAGAGCAGCGCGATGTGTCGCGCTGTTCCGAGGGTCCGTCCTCCCTCCAGGTCCCCGGATCCAAGATGGCGCCGGGGTCCTGCAGGGAGGCGGCTTCCTCAGTGCCTGCTGAGAGCAGGCGCTGGGGAAGCCTGCAGCAGTGCCAGAGCGATCGCTGGTGTGACAGAGTGCTGTGCACACTGTCACACCAGCGATCTGCTAAAATACAGTGATGTCCCACCCTGGGACAAAGTATAAAAGTAAAAAAAATAAAAATAAAAAGTGGTAAAAAAAAATCATAAAAAAAAAAAAAATATTCCCCAATAAATTCATTCTTTCCTGTAAATAAAAAAACAAAACAATAAAAGTACACATATTTGGTATCGCCGCGTCCGTAACGACCCCCCCTATAAAACTGTCCCACTAGTTAACCCCTTTAATGAAGCCCTTAAAAAAAAAAAAAAGAAAACGAAGCAAAAAATCAATGCTTTATCATCATACCGCTGAACAAAAAGTGGAATAACACGCGATCAAAAAGACCGAGATAAATAACCATGGTACCGCTGAAAACGTCATCTTGTCCCGCAAAAAACGAGCCATCACACAACATCATCAGCAAAAAAATAAAAAAGTTATAGCTCGCAGAATAAAGCGATGCAAAAATAATAATTTTTTATATAAAATTGTTTTCATGCTATAAAAGCACCAAAACATAAAAAAATGATATAAGTAAGGTATCGCCGTAATCGTACTGACCCGAAGAATAAAACTGCTTTATCAATTTTACCACACGCGGAACGGTACAAACGCCTCCCCCAAAAGAAATTCATGAATTGCTGATTTTTGTTCATTCTAACCTCCCAAAAATCGAAATAAAAAGCGATCAAAAAATGTCACGTGCTCAAAAATGGTACCAATAAAAACGTCACCTCGTCCCGCAAAAAATAAGACCTCACATGACTCTGTGGGCCAAAATATGCAAAAATTATAGCTCTCAAAATATGGTGATGCAAAAAACTATTTTTTGCAATAAAAAGCGTCTTTTAGCGTGACAGCTGCCAATCATAAAAACCGCTATAAATAGTAAATCAACCCCCCTTTATCACCCCCTTAGTTAGGGAAAAATAATAAAATTAAAAAAATGTATTTATTTCCATTTTCCCGTTAGTGTTAGGGTTGCGGCTAAAGTTAGGGTTAGGGTTGGCGCTAATGTTAGGATTAGGATTAGGGTTGGGATTACGGTTAGGGGAGTGTTAGGGTTAGGTTTGTGGTTAGGGTTGGGACTAGGGTTAGAGGTGTGTTGGGTTAGGGTTGGAGTTAGAATTGGGGGGTTTCCGCTGTTTAGGCACATCAGGGGCTCTCCAAATGTGACATGGCGTCTGATCTCAATTCCAGCCAATTCTGCGTTGAAAAAGTCAAACGGTGCTCCTTCACTTCTGAGCTCTGCCATGCGCCCAAACAGTAGTTTACTCCCGCATATGGGGTATCAGCGTACTCTGGACCACAAGAGTTATTGTGCAATTTGTCCTATTTCTTCTGTTACCCTTGGGAAAATAAAAAACTGGGGGCGACAAAATCATTTTTGTAAAAAAAAAATGATTTTTTTGTTTTTACGGCTGTATGTTATAAAACTTCTGTGAAGCACTTGGAGCTTCATAGCGCTCACCACACTTCTAGATAAGTTCCTTGTGAGGTCTATTTTCCAAAATGGGGTCACTTGTGGGGGGTTTCCACTGTTTAGGCGCATCAGGGGCTCTCCAAATGCGACATGATGCCCCCAGACCATTCCATCAAAGTCTGCAATCCAAAACGTCACTACTTCCCTTCCGAGCCCCGACGTGCGCCCATACAGTAGTTTACTCCCACATATTGGGTATCAGCATACTCAGGACAAATTGGACAACAACTTTTGGGGTCCAATTTCTCCTGTTACCCTTGTGAAAATAAAATATTGGGGGCGAAAAAAATCATTTTTGTAAAAAAAAAAAGGATTTTTTATTTTTACGGCTGTACGTTATAAACTTCTGTGAAGCACTTCGGGGTTCAAAGTGCTCACCACACATCTAGATAAGTTCCTTGTGGGGTCTATTTTCCAAAATGGGGTCACTTGTGGGGGGTTTCCACTGTTTAGATGCATCAGGGGCTCTCCAAATGCGACATGACTCCCCCAGACCATTCCATCAAAGTCTGCAATCCAAAACGTCACTACTTCCCTTCCGAGCCCCGACGTGCGCCCATACAGTAGTTTACTCCCACATATTGGGTATCAGCGTACTCAGGACAAATTGGACAACAACTTTTGGGGTCCAATTTCTCCTGTTACCCTTGTGAAAATAAAATATTGAGGGCGAAAAAAATCATTTTTGTAAAAAAAAAAAAGGATTTTTTATTTTACGGCTGTACGTTATAAACTTCTGTGAAGTACTTTGGGGTTCAAAGTGCTCACCACACATCTAGATAAGTTCCTTGAGGGGTCTAGTTTCCAAAATGGTGTCATTTGTGGGGGGTTTCCACTGTCTAGGCATATCAGGAGCTCTCCAAACACGACATGGCATCCAGCCAATTCTGCGTTGAAAAAGTCAAACGGCGCTCCTTCCCTTCCAAACTCTGCCATGCACCCAAACAGTGGTTTACTCCCACATATGGGGTATCAGCGCACTCAGGACAAATTGCACAATAACTTTTGGAGTCTTGTTACCCTTGGGAAAATAAAAATTGGGGTGAAAAAATCTATTTTGTGGAAAAAATATGATTTTTTAATTTTACGGCTCTACGTTATAAACTTGTGTGAAGCACTTTGGGGTTCAAATTGCTCACCAAAGATCTAGATAAGTTCCTTAGGGGGTCTAGTTTCCCAAATGGGGGCACTTGTGGGGGGTTTCCACTGTTTAGGCACAGCAGGGGCTCTCCAAATGCAACATGGCGTCCAATCTCAATTCCAGCCAATTTTGGTTGGAAAAAGTCAAATGGTGCTCCTTCCATTCCGAGCTCTGCCATGCGCCCAAACAGTGGTTCCCCCCCACATATGGGGTATCAGCGTACTCAGGACAAATTGGACAACAAATTTTGTGGTCCAATTTCTCCTGTTACCCTTGGGAAAATAAAAAATTAATGACTAAGAGATAATTTTTGTGGGAAAAAAATAGGATTTTTTATTTTCATGCTCGGGCATTATAAACTTGTGTGAAGCACTTGGGGGTTCAAAGTGCTCACCAAAGATCTAGATAAGTTCCTTAGGGGGTCTAGCTTCCAAAATGGGGTCACTTGTGGGGGGTTTCCACTGTTTAGGCTCATCTGGGGCACTACAAATGGAACATGACCCCCATCAATGTTTGCATTCCAAAACGTTACTGCTTCCTTTCCAAGCCCTGCCGTGCGCCCAAACAGTTGCCCCCCCCCACATATGCGGTATCAGCGTACTCAGGACAAATTGGAAAACAACTTTTGGGGTCCAATTTCCTTGGGAAAAATCAAAAATTTGGGACTAAAAAATCATTTTTGTGGAAAATTGTTTTGTTTTTTTTCACACCCAGGCATTATAAACTTTTGTGAAACACTTTGGGGTTCAAAGTGCTCACAACAGATCTAGATAAGTTCCTTAGGGGGTTTAGTTTCCAAAATGGTGTCACTTGTTGGGGATTTCCACTGTTTAGGCATATCAGGGGCTCTCAAAACACGACATGGCGTCCAATCTCAATTCCAGCCAATTTTAGTTTGAAAAAGTCAAACGGCGCTCCTTCCCTTACGAGCTCTGCCGTGTGCCCAAACAGTGGTTTTCCCCCACATATGGGGTATTGGCGTACTCAGGAGAAATTGCACAACAACTTTATCTGCCCATTTTCTCCTTTTACCC
The DNA here is from genome assembly GCA_033576555.1 of Oophaga sylvatica. Lineage (NCBI taxonomy): Eukaryota > Metazoa > Chordata > Amphibia > Anura > Dendrobatidae > Oophaga > Oophaga sylvatica. Next base: position 281,465,101 of record JARQOD010000004.1, on the reverse strand, counting down.
TTGTGAAAATAAAAAAACGTTTGTAAAAGATCATTTTTGTGGCTAAAAGTTAAATATTAATTTTTTCCTTCCACATTGCTTCAGCTCCTGTGAAGTACCTGAAGGGTTATTAAACTTCTTGAATGTGGTTTTGAGCACCTTGAGGGGTGCAGTTTTTAGAATGGTGTCACTTTTGGGTATTTTCTGCCATATAGACCCTCAAAGTGACTTCAAATGTGAGGTGGTCCCTAAAAAAATGGCTTTGTAAATTTTGTTGTAAAAATGAGAAATCACTGGTCAACTTTTAACCCTTATAATTTCCTAACAAAAAAAAAATTTTGGTTCCAAAATTGTGCTGATGTAAAGTAGACATGTGGGAAATGTTATTTATTAACTATTTTGTGTGACATATCTCTCTGTTTTAAGGGAAAAAAAATTCAGTTTGAAAATTGCAAAATTTTCAAAATTTTCGCCATATTTGCGTTTTTTTCAAAAATAAACGCAAGGTATATCGAAGAAATTTTACTTCTAACGTGAAGTACAATATGTCACGAGAAAACAATCTCAGAATCGCGAAGATCCGTTGAAGCGTTCCAGAGTTATAACCTCATAAAGAGACAGTGGTCAGAATTGTAAAAATTGGCCCGGTCATTAACGTGCAAACCACCCTTGGGAGTGAAGGGGTTAAGGTTGAAGGAAGACTTTAAATCCATCTAGTTCAACCCATATCCTATCCTACCTGCCCTAACATGTTGATCCAGAGGAAGGCAAAAAAAAAGCCAAGTGGCAAACAGTAAGCTTCACATTGGGGAAAAAAATTCCTTCCCGACTCCACATACGGCAATCAGACAAGCTCCCTGGATCAACTCAGTATCTAGGAAACTAGTGACTATAGCCTGTAATATTATACTTTTCAAGAAAGGCATCCAGTCCCTTCTTAAATTTTAGTAAGGAATCACTCATTACAACATTAGACGGCAGAGAGTTCCATAGTCTCACTGCTCTTACAGTAAAGAATCTGCGTCTGTGATTATGGCTAAACCTTCTTTCCTCCAGACGTAGAGGATGCCCCTTGTCCCCATCACAGGTCTAAGAGTAAAAAGATCATTAGAAAGGTCTTTGTACTGTCCCCTCATATATTTATACATTGTAATAAGATCACCCCTAAGCCTTCGTTTTTCCAAACTAAATAACCCCAAGTGTAATAACCTGTCTTGGTATTGCAGACCCCCCAGTTCTCTAATAACCTTGGTCGCTCTTCTCTGCACCCGCTCCAGTTCAGCTATGTCTTTCTTATACACCGGAGACCAGAACTGCACACAGTATTCTAAGTGTGGTTGCACCAGTGACTTGTATAGAGGTAAAATTATGTTCTCCTCATGAGCATCTATGCCTCTTTTAATGCATCCCATTATTTTATTTGCCTTGGCAGCAGCTGCCTGACATTGGCCACTAAATGTGAGTTTGTCATCCACCCATACACCCAGGTCTTTTTCAGTGACAGGTTTGCCCAGTGTTTTACAATTAAGCACATAATTATACATCTTATTTGTTCTACCAAGTGCATGACCTTACATTTATCCCCATTAAATCTCATTTGCCATTTATCAGCCCAAGCTTCTAGTTTACATAAATCCTCCTGTAATATAAAATTATCCTCCTCTGCATTTATTACCCTGCAGAGTTAAGTGTCATCTGCAAATATTGAAATACTACTCTGTATGCCCCTACAAGGTCATTAATAAATATGTTAAAGAGAAGCGGCCCCAATACTGACCCCTGTGGTACCCCACTGCTAACCGTGACCCAGTCCGAGTGTGCTCCATTAATAACCACCCTTTGTTTTCTATCCATGAGCCAGTTCTTAACCCACTTACACATATTTTCCCATATCCCCATTGTTCTCATTTTATGTATCAACCTTTTGTGTGGCACTGTATTAAAAGCTTTTGAGAAGTCCATGAACACCACGTCCACTGCATTCCTTGGTCCAGTCCTGAACTTACCCCTTCATAAAAGCTTATCAGATTAGTCTGACAAGAACGGTCCCTCGTATACCCATGCTGATACTGTGTCATGAGGTTATTCAGCCTCAGATACACCAATATAGTATCCCTTAAAAAACCCTCCAGGATTTTACCCACAGTAGATGTTACGCTCACTGGCCTATAATTTCCAGGTTCAGTTTTTGCCCCCTGTTTGAATATTGGCACCACATTTGCTATACGCCAGTCCTGTAGTACAGACCCGTTATTATGGAATCTTTAAAGATTAAAAATAATGGTCTATCTATAACTGTACTTAATTCCTGCAGTACTCGGGGGTGTATCCCATCCGGGCCCGGGGATTTGTCAATTTTAGTGATTTTTAGACGCCGCCGTACTTCCTGCTGGGTTAAGCAGGTGACATTTAATGGAGATTTTTTTTTTATCACTGATCATGTTATCTGTCATGGGATTTTCTTGTGTAAATACAGTTGAAAAAAAGTCATTTAGCATATTGGCTTTTTCCTCATCCTCATCCACCATTTCACCCAGACTATTTTTAAGGGGACCAACACTATCATTTTTTAGTTTCTTGCTATTTATGTAGTTAAAGAATATTTTGGGATTATTTTTACTTTCTCTGGCAATGAGTCTCTCTGCCTCAATCTTTGCTGTCTTGATTTGCTTTTTACAGAATTTATTCAGTCTTCTGTATTTATTAAATGCCTCATCACTACCTACTTGCTTTATTTCCCTAAACGCTTTATTTTTGTCCCTTATTGCGCCCCTTACAGCTCTATTTAGCCATAGTGGTTTCCTCCTAATTCTAGCATGTTTATTCCCATAGGGTATATACTGTGCACAGGTCCTATTCAGGATACTAATAAACGTCTCCCATTTTCTTTGTGTATTTTTATGTCTCAGGATATCGTCCCAGTTTATTGCACCAAGATCATCTCTCATCCGTTGGAAATTTGCCTTCCTGAAGTTTAGTGTCCTTGTAACCCCTCGACTACACATCTTATTAAAGGATACATGAAAGCTTATTATTTTGTGATCACTATTACCCAAGTGACCCCAACCCTTATATTTGATATGCGGTCTGGCCTGTTGGATAATATTAGGTCTAGCAGTGCCCCCCCTCTTGTTGGGTCCTGAACTAGTTGTGAAAGGTAATTGTCTCTCATAGTTGCCAAAAACTTATTACCTTTGCTGGAACTACAGGTGTCTGTTCCCCAATGTATTTCAGGGTAGTTGAAGTCCCCCATAATAATGACTTCTCCTTGAGTTGCTGCTTCATCTATTTGCTTTACGAGGATATTCTCTGTTGCTTCCATTATTTTAGGAGACTTATAACAAACCCCTATCAGTAATTTATTATTTTTCCCCCTCCCCTAATCTCCACCCACAGAGACTCTACCTCTTCATTAGATTCACAGATATCGCGCAGGATGGGTTTTAAGGATGATTTTACATATAAACACACACCCCCACCTCGCTTATTTTTAAGGTCATTTCTAAACAGACTATAGCCCTGTAAATTAACCACCCAGTTGTGGCTCTCATCCATCCAAGTCTCAGATATCCCCACCATGTCATAATTATGTTCCAACAAAATTAATTCTAATTCCGCCATTTTGTTGGTGAGGCATTTTAGTATACATGCACTTTATGTTTCTCTCTGAACCTCTATTCTTTCTTAAATTATTAACTGTTCTAACCCCACCCCCATGCCACACCCACCCCCAATTTAATTATTTGTGCCCAGGTCTCTATCTGCACTGCCTTCCCCTCCTATAAAATGAATACCCTCCCCCATAGTCCCTAGTTTAAAGACTCCTCCAACCTTCTAGCCATTTTCTCCCCCAGCATAGCTGCACCCTCCCCATTGAGGTGCAGCCCGTCCCTAGCATAGAACCTGTAGCCAACTGAGAAGTCGGCCCAGTTCTCCAGAAACCCAAACCCCTCCTTCCTACACCAATTCTTGAGCCACTTATTAACCTCCCTAATCTCCCGTTGCCTCTCTGGTGTGGCACGTGGTACAGGCAGTATTTCAGAAAATGCCACGTTGGAGGTCCTTGCTTTAAGCTTGCAGCCTAATTCCCTGAAATCGTCTTTAAGGACCTTCCACCTACCTCTAACTTTGTCATTTGTGCCAATGTGCACCATGAACGCTGGGTCCTCACCAGCCCCTCCAGTAATCTGTCAACCCGATCAGCGATGTGTCGGACTCGAGCGCAAGGTAGGCAGCACACTGTTCGACGATCCCTGTCTTTGTGACAGATTGCCCTATCTGTTCCCCTAATAATTGAGTCCCCCACTACCAGCACCTGTCTGGCCTGCCCTGCTCTCCTAATTCCCCCCTTACTGGAGCAGACACTCCAGACGCTTTCAGAGGACATGCCTGGCTGCAGCAGTGCTACCCCTGTACTGACAACCCTCTCATCTGCCAACTTTGCAAACTTATTGGGGTGTGCCAGATTAGGACTAGCCTCCCTGGCGCTCTTCCCTCTACCCCGCTTTCTAACTGTCACCCAGCTTCCTACTTCAGTGTCCTGCAGATCTACCCTAGCATCCCCCCTCATCTATCCCATTGAGCTCAGTGAGCAGAAGACTCCTTTCCATATTGTCTATGGATCTCAGTGTTGCCAGCTGCACATTTAGATCCAGGATTTGGGCTTCCAAATGCACAATGTGCTCACATCTCGCACAGCAGTATGCACCCTCGACCAGCTGTTCAAGGACTGTATACATGTGGCAAGATGTACACTGGATGGCATTGGCAATAGTGGAGCACATTCCTAATGGGGATTTCACCAGACAGCAAAGATAAGTAAAAATAAATAAAAAGTATTAATAAAATATAACAGCAATTCAGTAAATTCTCCCTTGGAAACTCCCTGAATCCAAAGTCACTGAATCTCAAGTCACACTTACCACCGTTCGCACTTGCGCACCGGTCACACTCAGCTCGCTCACACTCGCTGAAGCAGAAGATTTAAAGAGATTTTTTTTTTTTCTCTCCTTCAGCAGCAAATCACCCTGCTGCTCAAATGCACTTCCAAAAAATTAGTATAAAGTTTATTAAGGTTGCCAAGCTTAAGTAATAAGAATTTATGCTGTTGGCATTGAAATGGGCACTGTAGGTGTGTTTTCTGTCCTCCACTCCATGGCGACTTTGCTTCCCCATTGAGTTGCATTGGGTTTCGTGTTTCAGTCAGACCCCGACTTTTCCCGATAGTCGGCTGATTTCGTTTGACCCGACTTTTGAGAAAGTCGGGTATCATGAAACCCAACTCGACCCGTAAAAAGGGAAAGTCGCTCATCTCTAATGGTTACATTTAATCTAATTAGAATAATTTTCTTTTATTTCATCTCCTGGTCAGTCCTTCATGTTGATTTCTTCCAGCCATGAGTCATCTTTGCAGAAGTTGTCACTCAGATGTCTTCTCACTCCTCCCTTTTCAACCATCCCACACTGTACGTTTGAACAAAAAACATACAACACACCAATAATTTTTCCACTGTACACCTCCAAATGTAAAGTATTAATTAAAAATCCAGCACCATGAACCCCTTATTAACGTCAAATTAATAAAGCCCTTTTCTCCAATCCAAAAGAAATATCAATTATTTAACCACTGTGACCTCTCCGGCATTAAAATAGGAATTGGAACTTAAGCTCCCACGTTGAACATAAAAATCCACCCATTGTTTCTTCAGTTCATTACCCATTTTGCTTCTCCTCATTACCTCATTATTCAATGTTCCACCAATTGATTATCCACCGTGTCTCTCTCACCCTCCCAAATCACTGTCCTCTTCACCAAATTAATTTCTCATTGTGACTCTCCACGTGCCATCAATTTATTTCCTAATGTGCCTAACTTCAACTTATTACCCACTCTGCCCTACCACTCCTTCCCAATTTATAACCTTCTGTCCTCTTTAATCCCTCCCAACTATTCCCTCAGTGTCTAACTGCATCACAACAAATTTAAAAACAACCTTCATCTTCTGACAATCCCACGTAGTACCACTCTTAGATTGGTTTTGACTTCTTTATTGCATACGCAGCATTATTAATTAAGTGACCTCAAAATAGAAAATACATATATCTGGCTAGGTGTGAACAGATGGGAAGTGGTGGTATACTTACACACTGCTGTTTCATACTTTTTAGGCTACTTAAACTGTATAAAAAGGTTTAAAATGTATCCCTTTTTTGGGACAGATGTCTGCTTTGCTGGAGATTTTCGATGAAAGACACCATAGGAAGGGATAGGAAGAAATTTCTCTACTACTATGGATGAAACTGTAAGATCCAAAGGTGCTTTTGCTAAAGTCTACCAATATATCTACTATTTGGCTATCAGTTGCCTATTTGCTTTTAAAGTATAGATAGAACCCAACTGCCAAGAAAAATCTGCATATACAAATTCCATACACATGTTGCCTTAGTCTAATTTAAACCCAGGATCCCCTCAATGCAAGACAGCATAGTCTTAACTTCATAGTGTTTAGTTGGTTCCCTAAAGGCCATTTGACAGTAAAGGTACTGCCACACTAAACGCTCCCGCTAACGATCACGATAACGACGCATACTAATGCGATCGTTTTTGTGATCGTTTTAATGTCGCTAGTAGCTGCCACACTTAGCGATCTCGTTAACGACGCATAAGCGGTTAGCGATCTCCTTAACGACTTTGCGATGTAAAAAACAGCGCACATCGTTCACAAAACGTGCCAGACACAGCGATATAGGCTCACCAGCGGGACGCCAACGATCTAAATACGGTCCAGAACTTAGTGAACGATCAGCGAGATCACAGCAGGGGCCACGTCGTTGCTACATGCCACACACAACAGCGTCACTAACGAGATCGCTAAATAGTGACGTATTTTAGCGATCTCGTTAGCGATCTTGTTTAGTGTGGCATACCCTTAAGTAGTAATGAGCGAGCACTAACATGCTTGGGTACTCGTTACTCGAGTCAAGCAAATCATAATACTCGAGTGCCTGACCCGAGTAACAAGTATAATGGAAGTCAATGGGAAACTTGAGCATTTTTCCGGCGTCCATACCCCCGGAGATCTGGAGGGGGTCTAAAAATTGCTGAAAATGATACATTAAGAGGATATAGAATATTATTAGCCCTGAGAAGGGGTTTTGGTATGAGTTGCAGGCTGCAGCATAAATCACTTGCAGGTCACCCTTTCCTGTCCTACACAATGCATTCAGCACGATTTCTCCCTCAGTGCTGCTAAGAAGGGCTATTGTTGTACTTAAAATAAATATAATTGTGGTTGAATCCATGGATAATTTACGCAGCTACAATTCTTTCCCTCTCTCACCAGCACCTCTCCTTGCTCTGCCTGTTTCTAGAGTACAGTGTGACGAGCATAGCGTCACAGGTCTTCTAGAGACCTGATGACGGTATGTGGCCAGGCAATCACAGAAATGCCACAACCAAGATGGCTATGGCATTACAGTGACTGGCAGGCAATTCCCACATGTTTATTGGCTGTCTAAAAAGCGACAAAGATATAGGGCAGGGACTTGAGCTTCCGCTCGAGCATTAAAAAAATACTTGCCGAGTAATGAGCATCCCGAGCACACTGATGCTCGAGCGAGTAACAAGAAGAGACGAACATGCTGGCTCATCACTATCAGTAAGATCAACCTTCCCAAATAGCAAATATGAGCATGCAGGTCTGTGAAATGTAAATTCATCAACTAATTATGTTCTATCTGTCTTAATACTTCATACAAAAGTTTTTGCTGCATTCCTAAGTAATTAGTATTTCCATTCATATGCAAATGATGTGTTACTGCTCTTGGCACCACAGAACACTTCCAGGGCTTCTGCGCTCTGAGGCGTTTCTCAACCCAGCATCAGGTTCTTCAGCTTGATTGATAGCTCACTGGCTGATTTCCCTGCCTGGTGTCTGACATCACACAGACTAGTGGAAGCCAGCTAATGAGCTATCAATTAAGCTAAAAAGGCTGATGCTAGGCAGAGAAATAAACTTGAGAGGCAAAGTGGAACTTTGGAAGTACTTTAGACCTTGATTATCCTGATGTATCACTTTTTTGCAAGAAAATGACAGCATGTGTAACGTGTTGTAGGGTGGAAGCTAAGGACAAGGTACTTGTCTTCTACGTCCTGATATGTTACATGAAAATGAGGGTCCTGGTTGTGTGTGAGTGCTCTTGTTACTTGGGCGATACGCCTCTGCAGACTGCATGGTGCCACTAAATCAGGCAGGCCAGGACCAGAAATTAGAGAACGAACTGAGGGAGGCCAAAGTCCAAAAATGAACTTATTGTCATGGTTTACTGAGTTCTCGGGTCAAGTAGTCACAGAGTTAACGCGGATGGCCTCTTTCTGGGTCCTGGGAGGCTTTTTATATCCTCACTGTGAGGCCAATCTTAGTCATTTATACCCTGACCATTGGCTGAGTGTGTCTGACCCTGGTGTGACTCTGCTTCGTGCATGTACTACTGTCTGTTTGTTTGGTTTCTGATCTGGTTCCTTCCTCGTTGTGATTCTTGCCTGCTGTTTCTGTACTACCCGTTCTGGTTTACTGATCTCTTGCTACATCCTGACTATCCGTTCTGTCTAATCTTTTGGTACTGTCGTGCTATCTCGTGCTTTGACCCTGGCCTGATCTGGCTTACGTCCATGTCTATGCCCTTGGTAACTTTGTCCCGTAGTTACCCTTCTAGGAGTTTCCCTTCAGCTCCTAGCTCTCCGGAGCTAGGCCATGCCCCCAGCAGTCAGGTGCTTCAGGTCCTATCTGGGTTGAAGCAATCTCTCTCTCAGTTCCTGCTTCCTCTGGGAGACCTATGGCCGGCTCCACCCCTTGGCAGTCACGTGCTTCAGGTCCTGTTTGTCTGAAGAACGCATCTTCACCGCTGCTGCCCTGCTCCACAGGTATTTTTGAGCACAGTTTGTTTTACTAAGGACACGCGCACTGGCTCAGTGAGCAAGTGCAGTGTGGTGTTACTAACATTATTAATGACCGTTACAGTTTTTCTGAGGGGGGAGATTAAGGAGTGTTATTCCCATGGATCCCATGCAGGCATTAGCGGATCAGGTGAAACACCTGATGCAAATGTTTCAGAAGTTGAATGTTGAGCAGCGCATGATGGCACAGACCCAGCAGCAGCTGGTAGATACCGTACAGGGGGCTGTCGCTGCGAGGTCTCTGGGTACTGGTGGTAGGAATGTGTCGTTGGTATCTCCTGAATCTCCAGTAAAACTGCCGACTACTTCTCAGGAGATAAAAAGGAGTTCAGAGCCTTCAGGGAGGGCTGTAAACTTTTCTTCTCTTTGAGGCCTCGTTCTTATGGGGATGTGCTCCAGAGGGTGGGGGTCATTATTTCTCTACTTCGGGGGGCCCCACAAGCCTGGACCTTTTTTTTCTCTCCTTCTGCTCCTGAGAGGATTACTGTTGATGCCTTTTTTGATGCCCTGGGCCGCATCTATGATGAGCCTGATAGGGTCCTTATGGCTCAGCACATGGTAATGAGTGTTCGTCAGGGTAGACATTCAGCCGAGTGGTTCTCTTCGGAGTTCCGACGTTGGGCAGTGGAGGTCTCCTGGAATGATGCCGCCTTTTGAGGGCTATTCCGCAGAGGCCTGTCTGAACGCCTTCAGGACGCTCTGGCCCTTCATCCTCCACCTGACACTTTGTAGGATGCTGTAACCCAGGCCGTACGAATGGACGCGGGCTACGCGCCAGAGGTGTCATGCAGTGTGAAATTTCACTGGTTGCTGGCAGCAAAGAGACTGGGGCCGCTCCTGAGGCCATGGAAATTGGCGTCACCTCGCTAAAAGAGAAAGAGAGAAGACGTCACCGGGAGAAACAACTCTGTTTCTATTGCAGAGAGTCCGGACATTGGAGAAAATATTGCTCCTCCTGTCTGTCATCCTCTAAGATGACGGGAAACTGCTAGGTCTGGGTAGCGGTCGAGGAGGCTCCCCAGACCTTCAGGTACTATTTTCCTCATGTCCTAAAGTCTTGTTAAAGGTGGAACTGTTGGTAGACAACTATCGTTTTTTTCTCTACAGCATTGGTGGACAATGGGTCATCTCTCAAACTTGTCAGTTCCTGTGTCGTCTCCCAACATAAGATAAGGACAGTCAGGCTGGAGACACCCCTTAAAATTGTGGCCATCCACTCTTCTCCTCTTACCGATCAGGGATTCTTTATGTTTCCAAAAGGTTTTCTTTGCAGATCGGTTCTTCCCACAAGGAAGAGATGGAATGTTTTGTTATGGACAAATTGCCCACAGGGCTAGTGCTGGGCATGCCATGGCTTCAACGCCACAACCCGGTGATTGACTGGGAATCAGGGGTGATTATTAAATGGGGATCCAAATGTGTCGACTGTTGGCATAAACCTGTTTGTTGTCTGAAACTTGCAAAACCTGTCTCGGTGTCTTCTGTTAGTCTGGAGGGTATTCCGAAGTACCTAAAAGACTTTGACGACGTGTTCTCTGAAAGTGAGGCTGAGGCGCTGCCCCGCATAGACCATTTGACTGTGCTATTGATCTTATTCCTGGAGCCAAATTGCCCAAGGCCCATCTGTTTAATTTGTTAGGCCGGAGCACCTAGCTATGAAGCAATACATCCCTGAAAGTCTTCGTAAGGATCATATAAGGCCCTCAGTGTCCCAGTAGCTGCGTGGTTCTTCTTTGTTAAAAAGAAGGATGGCAGCCTATGTCCTTGCCTTGACTTTCGAGAACTTAATAAAATCACAGTCAGTAATACATACACCCTGCCTCTGATTCCTGATCTCTGTAACCAGCTCTCTGGGGCCAAGTGGTTTTCGAAATTGGACCTCAGAGGGGCTTATAATTTGATAAGAATACGGAATGGGGATGAGTGGAAAACTGCTTTTCTTACTTTTGAGGGGTTATTTGAGAATCTGGTGATGCTGTTTGGTCTCACCAATGCTCCAGCTGTTTAAAAATTTCATCAATGTAGTTTTTTCAGACCTCATTGTCACGTCGCCGTTGGACTCAGTGGCTGGTGTTCCTGCGTCGGCCGCTGGGAGACTGGTGGTGCCGGTGATAGGAGATCGGTATCCTCATATGGTTCCGCTCCTTTGACGCCGGCCTCTGTCGCTGGGCATCACCATGTTTTTCCTGTGGGTGATGTTGGTGACAGAGAAGGGGTCCCTGCGCAGGCGTCTGGTGGGCGCAGGCTTCGCTCTTCTGTCAAAGGTGAAGTGGTTGGTGTCAGTCATGCATCACCATCTGGCCTGGTTCTGGGGGCGGTCCAGATGAGGTCATCAGACTTTGAGCCTGTGAGAGGTAGCCTTCCCCTTCAAATACCTTGGAGCCTGTCTTGCAGGCTGCCAGATATAGTCTTGGTTTCCCCAGTGTGCTAGTGTTTATTGCTATTTTGACTCTGACTTCTGCCTGGATTTTGACCCTTCTTTAGCCTGTCGATTTTGTACCTTTGCTGCCCTCCCGGTTTTGACCTTTGGACTTCTGACTACACATTTGGCCTCGCTTTTTATTCCCTTCCTAGCGTCCTTCCTGCTCCGGTCCACTGCTCCTATAGACAGCTACCCCTGGGCTTCACTGTAATTCGAGATCCCTGTATAGGGGTAAAGGGTCTCAGGGTTTCTCGGGGTGCTGTCTTACCTGCAGTTCAGACCTGCAGTGGGAGGACGCTACACTCATTGTCTGTTTTGTGGTGATCTACCTAGCTCTCCGGAGCTAGGCCATGCCCCCAGCAGTCAGGTGCTTCAGGTCCTATCTGGCCTGAAGAAATCTCTCTCTGTTCCTGCTTCCTCTGGGAGACCTCTGGCCGGCTCCGCCCCTTGGCAGTCATGTGTTTCAGGTCCTGTTTGTCTGAAGCATGCATCTTCACCACTGCTGCCCCACTGCACAGGTATTTTTGAGCACAATTTGTTTTACTCAGGACATGCGCACTGGCTCAGTGAGCAAGTGCAGTGTTCCTGTCACTTATTTTACTGAACATGAACTTTATAAGAACTACAGTATATACATCAAATAATACGTACATCTTTTTAAAAATGTTTCGTTTGCATGAAGCAGACATGGGCACTTCTTGATTACATCTAATGACACTTCATTTCTCTTGTACATCACACTCTTGCATGTCATGACAATCTGGCAAACAATTATGGGAGACTTCATCTTCCCCTGTGAGGGTCGCCCTGGTCGAGGTATAATGCTATGGCCGCTCACAGCTACTCTCCGTTCCTTGAAAGTCCCCTGCCCTCTGTAGGAAAATTTAAGTCCCAATATTGTGACCATTGCTTCCTTTCAACATACACAATTGAGCTTCCTTAACTGTAAATAACTGTTCACTAAAGTCCTGTTGATACAATTCATTTTCATTCAATCCCATTTAAGTGGGCCTTATGTTTCCCCTGGGTTAAGTCCCATACTGTTTAGGTGGCTTCCCTGGCCTGGGTTCCAATCTGGCAAAGTTTTGTTATGTTTCAATGGTCCTTAGGATTTATTATCTTATGTCCTATGGTTCTCCCTCTTCACACACAACACACTAAATCATATTAGTTTTACCATCAGTCCTAAGGTCTTTTTATGCTGAACACTGAGCTGTAATTGACCCACTATAAGAAAGTCATCCTCTAGTTTCACATACAGCCCTCCCATTCTGGACTAGTCCCAACTGTCAACTCTATTCCTCAACTAAGTGCATGGAAATTGTTAGACAAAATCACATTAAAATAGTGCAATGCATTTTATCACAACACATATTTTTAAAGGAGGTGTGGGAAGGACATCATAGTAACAGTATTTAAGGTTGAAGGGAGACTTTAAGTCCATCTAGTTCAACCCATAGCCTAACATGTTGATCCAGAGGAAGGCAAAAAAAAACCCATGCGGCAAACGCTAAACTCCACATTGGGGAAAAAAATTCCTTCCCGACTCCACATACGGCAATCAGACTAGTTCCCTGGATCAACGCTCTATCAAGAAATCTAGTATATATAACCTGTAATATTATACTTTTCAAGAAAGGCATCCAGTCCCTTCTTAAATTTTTGTAGTGAATCACTCATTACAACATCATACGGCAGAGAGTTCCATAGTCTCACTGCTCTTACAGTAAAGAATCCGCGTCTGTGATTATGATTAAACCTTCTTTCCTCCAAAGAGGATGCCACCTTGTCCCTGTCACAGGTCTAAGAGTAAAAAGATCATTAGAAAGGTCTTTGTACTGTCCCCTCATATATTAATACATTGTAATAAGATCAGCCCTAAGCCTTCGTTTTTCCAAACTAAATAACCCCAAGTGTAATAACCTGTCTTGGTATTGCAGACCCCCCCAGTCCTCTAATAACCTTGGTCGCTCTTCTCTGCACCCGCTCTAGTTCAGCTACGTCATTCTTATATACCGGAGACCAGAACTGTACACAGTATTCTAAGTGTGGCCGCACTAATGACTTCTATAGAGGTAAAATTATGTTCTCCTCATGAGCATCTATGCCTCTTTTAATGCATCCCATTATTTTATTTGCCTTTGCAGCAGCTGCCTGACACTGGCCACTAAATGTGAGTTTGTCATCCACCCATACACCCAGGTCTTTTTCAGTGACAGGTTTGCCCAGTGGTTTACTAATAAGCACATAATTATACATCTTATTTCTTCTGCCCAACTGCATGACCTTACATTTATCCCCATTAAATCTCATTTGCCATTTATCAGCCCAAGCTTCTAGTTTACATATAAATTACCCTTCTCTGTATTGACCCTGCAGAGTTTAGTGTCATCTGCAAATATTGAAATACTACTCTGTATGCCCCCTACAAGGTCATTAATAAATATGTTAAAAAGAAGCCGGCCCAACACTGACCCCTGTGTACCCCATTGCTAACCGTGACCCAGTCCAAGTGTGCTCCATTAATAACCACCCTTTGTTTCCTATCCATGAGCCAGTTCTTAACCCACTTACACATATTTTCCCCTATCCCCATTGTTCTCATTTTATGTATCAACCTCTTGTGCGGCACCATATCAAAAGCTTTTGACAACTCCATATACACCACGTCCACTGCGTTCCCTTGGTCCAATCCGGAACTTACCTCTTCATAGAAACTCATCAGATTAGTCTGACAGGAACGGTCTCTCGTAAACTCATGTTGATATTGGGTCATGAGGTTCTTCTTCAGATACTCCAGTTTAGCATCTCTTAGAAAACCCTCCAGGATTTTACCCACAGTAGAGGTTAAGCTCACTAGCCTATAATTTCCAAGTTTAGTTTTTGACCCCTTTTGGAATATTGGCACCATATTTGCTATACGCCAGTCCTGTGGTACAGACCCTGTTATTATGGAATCTTTAACCCCTTACTGCCATCAGACGTACTATCCGGTGCATGGTACCTGGGCCTGTATGACCATGGACGGGATAGTACGTCCCGTGCGATCGGACGCGCTCCCGGGGGGAGCGCAGCCGATCGCGGCCGGGTGTCAGCTGATTATCACAGCTGACACCCGGAACTATGTGTCAGGAGCGGTCACGGACCGCTCCCGGCACATTAACCCCTGGCACACCGCGATCAAACATGATCGCGGTGTACCGGGGGCACAGGGGAGCGCTCCCCTGATACCCTCAGAGCAGCGCAATGTGTCGCGCTGTTCCGAGGGTCCTTCCTCCCTGCAGGACCCCGGATCCAGGATGGCGCCGGGGTCCATCTGGGTCCTACAGGGAGGCGGCTTCCTCAGTGCCTGCTAAGAGCAGGCACTGAGAAGCCTGCAGCGATGCCAGAGCATTCGCTGGTGTGACAGAGTGCTGTGCACACTGTCACACCAGCGATCTGACCCTGTACAGTGATGTCCCACCCTGGGACAAAGTAAAAAAGTTAAAAAAATAAAATAAAAATTGTTTAAAAAAATCATAAAAAAAAAAAATATTCCCCAATAAATTATTTTTTCCTGTAAATAAAAAAACAAAGCAATAAAAGTACACATATTTGGTATCGCCGCGTCCGTAACGACCCCCCCTATAAAACTGTCCCACTAGTTAACCCCTTTAGTGCACCTTTTAAAAAAAAAAACAAAGCAAAAAATCAATGCTTTATCATCATACCGCCGAACAAAAAGTGGAATAACACGCGATCAAAAAGACCGATATAAATAAACATGGTACCGCTGAAAACGTCATCTTGTCCCGCAAAAAACGAGCCGCCATAGAGCATCATCAGGGAAAAAAATAAAAAAGTTATAGCTCGCAGAATAAAGCGATGCAAAAATAATAATTTCTTATATAAAATTGGTTTTATTCTATAAAAGCGCCAAAACATAAAAAAATTATATAAATGAGGTATCGCCGTAA
The DNA here is from genome assembly GCA_033576555.1 of Oophaga sylvatica. Taxonomy (NCBI): domain Eukaryota; kingdom Metazoa; phylum Chordata; class Amphibia; order Anura; family Dendrobatidae; genus Oophaga; species Oophaga sylvatica. Next base: position 281,449,788 of record JARQOD010000004.1, on the reverse strand, counting down.
TCGTACTGACCCGAACAATAAAACTGCTTTATCAATTTTACCACACGCGGAACGGTATAAATTCCTCCCCCAAAAGAAATTCATGAATTGCTGATTTTTGTTCATTCTAACCTCCCAAAAATCGAAATAAAAAGCGATCAAAAAATGTCACGTGCTCAAAAATGGTACCAATAAAAACGTCACCTTGTCCCGCAAAAAATAAGACCTCACATGACTCTGTGGGCCAAAATATGCAAAAATTATAGCTCTCAAAATGTGGTGATGCAAAAACTATTTTTTGCAATAAAAAGCGTCTTTAGCGTGACAGCTGCCAAACATAAAAACCCGCTATAAATAGTAAATCAAACCCCCATTTATCACCCCCTTAGTTAGGGAAAAATAATAAAATTAAAAAAAAGTATTTATTTCCATTTTCCCATTAGGGTTAGGGTTGTGACTAAAGTTAGGGTTAGGGTTGGCGCTAAAGTAAGGATTAGGGTTAGGGTTGGGATTAGGGTTATGGGTGTGCTAGGGTTAGGTTTGTGGTTAGGGTTGGGACTAGGATTAGGGGTGTGTTGGGGTTAGGGTTGGAGTTAGAATTGGGGGGTTTCCGCTGTTTAGGCACATCAGGGGCTCTCCAAATGTGACATGGCGTCTGATCTCAATTCCAGCCAATTCTGCGTTGAAAAAGTCAAACGGTGCTCCTTCACTTCTGAGCTCTGCCATGCGCCCAAACAGTAGTTTACCCCCCCATATGGGGTATCAGTGTACTCTGGACCCCATGAGTTATTGTGCAATTTGTCCTATTTCTTCTGTTACCCTTGGGAAAATAAAAAACTGGGGGTAAAAATATCATCCAAAAGTCACTACTTCCCTTCCGAGCCCCGACGTGTGCCCATACAGTAGTTTTCTCCCACATATTGAGTATCAGCGTACTCAGGACAAATTGGACAACAACTTTTGGGGTCCAATTTCTCCTGTTACCCTTGTGAAAATAAAATATTGGGGGCGAAAAAATCATTTTTGTAAAAAAAAAAAGGATTTTTTATTTTTACGGCTGTACGTTATAAACTTCCGTGAAGCACTTCGGGGTTCAAAGTGCTCACCACACATCTAGATAAGTTACTTGTGGGGTCTATTTTCCAAAATGGGGTCACTTGTGGGGGGTTTCCACTGTTTAGGCGCATCAGGGGCTCTTAAAATGCGACATGACACCCCCAGACCATTCCATCAAAGTCTGCAATCCAAAACGTCACTACTTCGCTTCCGAGCCCCGACGTGTGCCCATACAGTAGTTTTCTCCCACATATTGAGTATCAGCGTACTCAGGACAAATTGGACAACAACTTTTGGGGTCCAATTTCTCCTGTTACCCTTGTGAAAATAAAATATTGGGGACGAAAAAATCATTTTTGTAAAAAAAAAAGATTTTTATTTTACAGCTGTACGTTATAAACTTCTGTGAAGCACTTCGGGGTTCAAAGTGCTCACCACACATCTAGATAAGTTCCTTGAGGGGTCTAGTTTCCAAAATGGTGTCATTTGTTGGGGGTTTCCACTGTTTAGGCAGATCAGGAGCTCTCCAAACACGACATGGCATCCAGCCAATTCTGTTTTGAAAAAGTCGAACGGCGCTCCTTCCCTTCCAAACTCTGCCATGCACCTAAACAGTGGTTTACCCCCACATATGGGGTATCAGCGTACTCAGGACAAATTGCACAATAACTTTTGGAGTCTTTTTACCCTTGGGAAAATAAAAATTGGGGTGAAAAGATCATTTTTGTGGAAAAAATATGATTTTTTAATTTTACGGCTCTACGTTATAAACTTGTGTAAAGCACTTGGGGGTTCAAATTGCTCACCAAAGATCTAGATAAGTTCCTTAGGGGGTCTAGTTTCCCAAATGGGGTCACTTGTGGGGGGTTTCCACTGTTTAGGCACATCAGGGGCTCTCCAAATGCAACATGGCGTCCAATCTCAATTCCAGCCAATTTTGTTTGGAAAAAGTCAAATCGTGCTCCTTCCATTCCGAGCTCTGCTGTGCGCCCAAACAGTGGTTCCCCCCCATATATGGGGTATCAGTGTACTCAGGACAAATTGGACATCAACTTTTGTGGTCCAATTTCTCCTGTTACCCTTGGGAAAATAAAAAATTAGTGACTAAAAGATATTTTTGTGGGAAAAAATAGGATTTTTTATTTTCATGCCCGGGCATTATAAACTTGTGTGAAGCACTTGGGGGTTCAAAGTGCTCACCAAAGATCTAGATAAGCTCCTTAGGGGGTCTAGTTTCCAAAATGGGGTCACTTGTGGGGGGTTTCCACTGTTTAGGCACATCTGGGGCACTGCAAACGGAACATGATCCCCATCAACGTCTGCATTCCAAAACGTTACTACTTCCTTTACAAGCCCTGTCGTGCGCCCAAACAGTTCCCCCCCCCCCACATATGGGGTATCAGCGTACTCAGGACAAATTTGACAGCAACTTTTGGGGTCCAATTTCCTTGGGAAAATCAAAAATTTGGGACTAAAAAATCATTTTTGTGGAAAATTGTTTTTTTTTTTCACACCCAGGCATTATAAACTTTTGTGAAACACTTGGGGGTTCAAAGTGCTCACAACAGATCTAGATAAGTTCCTTAGGGGGTCTAGTTTCCAAAATGGTGTCACTTGTGGGGGGTTTCCACTGTTTAGGCACATCAGGGGCTCTCCAAACATGACATGGCGTCCAATCTCAATTCCAGCCAATTTTAGTTTGAAAAAGTCAATGGTGTCACTTTTGGGTATTTTCTGCTATATAGACCCCTCAAAGTGACTTCAAATATGAGGTGGTCCCTAAAAAAAATGGCTTTGTAAATTTTGTTATAAAAATGAGAAATCGCTGGTCAACTTTTACCCCTTATAATTTCCTAAGAAAAAAAAAATTTGGTTCCAAAATTGTGCTGATGTAAAGTAGACATGTGGGAAATGTTATTTCTTAACTATTTTGTGTGACATATTTCTCTGTTTTAAGGGAATAAAAATTCAAAGTTTGAAAATTGCAAAATTTTCAAAATTTTCGCCATATTTGCGTTTTTTTAAAAAATAAACGCAAGTTATATGGAAGAAATTTTACCATTAACGTGAAGTACAATATGTCACGAGAAAACAATCTCAGAATCGCGAAGATCCGTTGAAGCGTT
>JARQOD010000004.1:281386824-281446527 GCA_033576555.1 Oophaga sylvatica | reverse complement strand
AAAAGGTTATATACAAAATTCTTATCTCTGCCAGGAGTGATGTTGGCCCACTTGGTGCTGCACCCAGTTGGTGGCCTTAGTGGTCAGTAGACTTTATGGCCAGCACAAACAATACTTCATGGTGACAGCTGCTGAACTAGCGGCAGTTTGAGAGGTGAATAAGTTAGTTCTTTAGATCAGTCGTTGCTTTCCTATGGCAACTTTTGAAAAGAGGTGGCAACTAGTGATGAGCAAATGTGCTCGGATAAGGTGTTATCTGAGCATGCTCGGGTGCTAACAGAGTGTCTTCGGCATGCTCAAATAATGTGTTTGAGTCTTTGCGCCTACGTGACAGGCAATCCCTGCATGTGTTTCGGCTAACAAACAGACAGTCCCTTCATGTGTTGTGGCTGTCGAACAGCCGCGAGACATGCAGGCGCTGGGACTTGAACATATTTTTCCAGCACACCGAAGACATTAGGTTAGCACCCGAGCGTGCTCAGATAACATTTTATCCAAGCACGTTTGCTTTTCACTTGTGGGAACTCTTTCCCTACCCCTCCAATTTTGTGTTTTTAAATTAAGTCATGCGATTCTGCTGGTTCAGGATTAACCACTTCCAAACATGATCCTTTTCAGTTTATGCAAGATCATTCATTCATTTTTCTCTCCCCTCTTCCAATGGCCTCATCTTTATATATTTTTTTTTTCATCCTCATAGAGGTATGAGGGTTTGTTTTGTTTTTTTAACTCGCATCGAATACAATTTAGAGAAAAATATGCAGATCTACACTGCTTCATTGAATTACATTGGTCAAGTGCAATTCCATATTTTTTTTTTAATCTGATTGCACTTAGCCAATTTATATGGTTGTGTAGCGAGCCCTCACACACGACCATTATCAACTGGGTATGAGGCAGGCTCAGTCTGTGGGCCCGCTCTTAGCTTGCGATGTACAGTGGATGTATTTAATGGAGGTCACAGGTGGCTTTGCTGGCTGATAAGCCTGGCATGTCCTAATTAACTGACATCTATTCTACTTATTTTAGACGGTTTGTGTGGAGAAGAATGAAACTCTTGGTGGAACCTGTCTGAACGTTGGGTGCATTCCCTCTAAGGTATGTCTGAATGGCTCTGCTGGTTGCTCGTACTAACAAATGACACTTGCAGATTTTGCTGTGGTTTGCTGTATACTCTGCAGTATAGAATTACCTGTATCTGGCTGCAGCTTTAAAAGTATTATCAGGCGATGTCCAATGCCGCTCCATTCCACATAGTAGATGAGTAGTGAAGGTGCTTTCACATTCGGCAGGTATCCTGTTCATCAGAGTAGCATGATGCATGCCTATTGTGCACACACTTAGGCAGTTGTCAGGGGTTATAAAGTCGGTCACTACTCGCTTACAATGGGAAAGTGAGCTTCTCTAGACAACAATAAGGTGCACGATATGCATTCATTACTTGTTTATAGTCTTGTACAATGTTTTTTAATATTTTTGCATTTAAAATATTTATAATTTGGGCACAGTGATGATAATCTATGTAAAGCGCTGTGGAATATGAAACACTGTATAAGCAAAGTATAATGAATACATTTGTCTCAATAGCCTTGTGTGTAAAGATGCACCAGACTTCTTGTACGGCATACACCGCTGGGATGTATTGTGCTCTCTCTGCCTAAATTTAAGCCAATAATTGATCTTCTCCAATGTCTTGTCCCAGGCCTTGCTGAATAACTCCTACCTGTATCATTTAGCTCATGGAAAAGATTTTGCGAGCAGAGGAATTGAAGGTAGGTTAAATAATACTTCAGTCACTGTTCTTTGCATGTTTTTCTCCAGTCATGTGTTTTATTGTCATTATGACTTGTTTGTCTTTTCACTGTAAGACACTAATTTTTATTTTTTATTTTTCTTTTAGTTACTGGCATCAGTTTAAATCTAGAGAAGATGATGGAACAGAAAAGTGGAGCCGTGAAGTCCCTTACAGGTGGCATTGCGCATCTGTTCAAACAGAATAAGGTCTGATTATTACACTTGTATAATACCGTAATATATATATATATATATATATATATATATATATATATTTTTTTTTTTTTTGCGTTTTCAATTTAATATTTTCAACATTAAAGGAGTTGTCCTGGCAAGTGATATTTGACCTATTGTTAGGATGGATCATTAGTATCAGATAATTTGTGGTCTGACACCTGGTATCCCACTGATCAGCTATTTGCTCTGACAGATGTAATCGCATTGATCGGATTTTACCTTAGGCCACGTTCACACGTTGAGTATTTTAAATTAGTATTCATAAGCCAAAACCATGACTGGGTTAAACATGCAGAAGTGGTGACTTGTTTCTATTATACTTTTCCCCCAATTGTTCAGCTCTTGCTTTTGACTTAGGCCTCTTTCACACATCCGTCTTTTTGTATCAGGCATGATCCGTCCTATGCCTGAAGGGACGGATCCAGCGCTGAAACAAAAAAAACTGATGCAACGGATCCGGTTTTTTGCTGGATCCGACCTGAACTTTTGAACCCAAAAAAATTCTGATGCCCGGAGACACTGGAAAATGTAGTAGTAGTAGTAGTAGTAGTAGTAGTAGTAGTAATAGTAAAAAAAAAAAGTTACATGCTCCGTTCTGTCCGGCCGCCGGAATGTACATTTCCGCCGGATCCGGACAAAAATGGATGCAACGCAATGACATCCAGCGCTAATGAAAGTCAGCGGTAAAAAAACGCATCCGGTTACCGGATGCGTTTTTTTACCAACACGCCGGATCATGCCTGATACAAAAAGACGGATGTGTGAAAGAGGCCTTACAAATACTGAATGTGTGAACTTGGCCTTATAGTTCCATTCACTGTGTAGCAGACACTGCCTGTTCAAGAGAATAGTAACAGCTGATCAGTGGGGTGGCCGGGTGTTGGACCCATACTGATCTGATATTGATGAGTCATCCTCAGATTATCAAGACCCCTTTAAAGGGGCTGTACAGTACTAGGACAACCCTTTATTATTTGTTGTTTTTATTTTATATTGAGGAAAACTCGCTATCCTGTCCGTCAGTCCATTCCTGTGACTTCAATGTCTGTTCTACCCAGGATCATGCGGCCCTGTAGGCATATATCAGCAGCCATTTCACTCACTTCTTTGGTCTTTCACTACTTTTGGCTGTCATTTTCATCCAAAGAAAGTGAAGGTAAAGATACCCTTTAGTGTTTACTAGTTGTAATAATATCACGGGAGACCAGGCACCAATGTTGCTGGAATGGCATCAGAGGGGAGTATAGCCTGCTATTTTTATATACTGGGGAGTATAACCATTGAGAATGGGTTGTCTGAGTGGTGGACAGCCTGGAAACCCGACGTGTACCTTGGATACCAGCGCGCTGCTGCAGGGGAGCTGGTAACCAAGGTACACGTCGGGTTTCCAGGCACTGCGCAGTGCCTGGAAACCCGATGTGTACCTTGGTTACTAGCTCCCTGCATCAGCGGGCTGGTATCCAACGTACACTGCGGGTAACTAGGCGACGTTACCCGCAATGTCGCTGTCTGATCGCAGCCTGAGCTGTCTGTTTGGCAGCTCAGCAGCGATCATGTAGCGACACACCAGCAATCCTGATCGTTGTCGGGATCGCTGGTGTGTCGCTATGTGAGACGGGGCCCTAAGGGTATGTTCCCATGTCACACTTTTGCTGCAGACCTACATATCTTTCATGACAATGAGCAGGTTCAACTTTTTTCTCTATTGATCTCCTATGGTGTGAATATTGCTAAGTGACCCACAGCGATAAATACAATGTGAACATAGTGCTGGTGAAAAATGCATTTAAAACTGCCATCTGCAGTGGAAATTGATGATCTGCACGGCTGGTCAACTTTATGCTGTACACATTTTTTTGCAGCATTTGCATGAGATTTCTTAAAATCTGACCAGCACTGCTACTCTGAAACACTGCAGATTTTAAAATAATAAAAATGGATAATCTACTGCATATTTTACTTTGAGAAAAAGGCCACATAGTTATTTGTTGCAGCATCTACATTCTCCATGTTATTAGACAAGTCCACACAATTCCTCTTTTAGGCAGTGGCTGCTGTGATGGTCCAGGAGAGCCACTGATTTAGTTGTTTTATAGTTAACTATTGACACAGTGGCTTTATACCACTACAACATGGCTTGCATGACAATTATGTGCGTACATGCACATTTCCGTACTCATTCGCAGTGTATTTTGTGCAGGTTGCACATGTCCAAGGCTTTGGAAAAATCACAGGGAAAAATCAAGTGACTGCAACAAAAGCAGATGGCAGCACGCAGGTTATCAACACTAAGAACATCCTTATTGCAACGGGATCTGAGGTTACTCCCTTTCCAGGAATTGAGGTATTGTATCGTTATAATGCAGATCTGATAAGCAAGTATTTAAAATTGTGTTTTGTTTTGTTTTTTTACATAAGTAATCTAGTTCTGTCATGTTACAGATTGATGAAGAAACCGTAGTGTCTTCCACTGGTGCACTATCCCTGAAAAAGGTGCCAGAGAAGATGGTGGTCATTGGTGGTGGAGTAATTGGTGTTGAATTGGTAAGATGACACACAAATATGGACTCTTACAATTGGTTATAAGTATCATTAAAGAGGTTGTCCACTACTAAGATAGCCCCCTTCTCGTTCTCAATGTTTGCCCGTGTTAAAGTAACACTTATACTCTCCTCCTGTGCTGTTGCTGTTCCTGCAGTGTCAGCACTTGTGTACTAGGGGCTCATGCCGGCTTGTTTTTGTCACGTGAACACTGCACCCAATCAGCACTGGTGTCACTCTCCTTCCTGGAACAGCATCGGCATGGGAGGGGAGTAAAGGTATTCTTATTTTAACAGGCAAACACTCAGAGTGAGAAGGGGTTGTCCTAATAGTGGACAACATCTTTAACCCCTTACTGCCATTGTACTGAATAGTACGTCCAATGGCAGTACCCCCGCTTTGATGTGGGCTCTGGCGGTGAACCCGCATCAAATCCGGGACATGTCAGCTGTTTTGAACAGCTGACATTTGCCCGCACTAGCTGAGGGCAGATCGCGATCCACCCGCGGCTATTAACTAATTAAATGCAGCAGACAGTGGCATTTAACAAGCGTATCCAGCCCGAAATGAGCTCACCTGTGACCCGTGTCACGTGATCGCGGGTCACCAGTGTGTGTCGGTATGACAACCAGAGGTCTCCTAGAGACCTCTATGGTTGTTGATGCCAGATTGCTATGAGCGCCGCCCTGTGGTCGGCGCTCATAGCAATGCAGTGATTCTGCTACATATAGGCGATCTGAGCATCACCTATAAGTAGCAGAACCGATCGAGCTATGGAGGCTATTGAAACATGACAAAAGGTAAAGAAAAATAGTTTTAAATATCTAAAAAAAAAATATAAAAGGTTAAATAACCCCCCTTTTGCCCCATTCAAAATAAAAGAATAAAAAAAATATCACATATACCCAATATTTGAATCGCCCGATCTATCAATAAAAAAAAAAAAATTAACCTGATCGCTAAACAGCTTAGGGAGAAGAGAAATCAAAACGCCAGAATTACGTTATTTTGGTCGCTGCGACATTGCATTAAAAGAACATCTGCACCAAAATGGTATCATTAAAAACGTGCGCTCGGCACGCAAAAAATTAGCCCTCTCCAAACCCGAGATCACGAAAAATGGAGACGCTACAGATCTCGGAATATGGCGCAATTTTTTTTTAGCAAACTTTGGATTTTTTTTTCACCACTTAGCTAAAAAAGAACCTAGACATGTTTGGTGTCTTTGAAGTCGTAATGACCTGGAGAATCATAATGGCAGGTCAGTTTTAGCATGTGGTGAACCTAGCAAAACAAGCAAAACAAAAAACAACTGTGGGATTGCACTTTTTTTGCAATTTCACCGCACTTGGAATTTTTTTTCCCATTTTCGAGTACACGACATGGTAAAACCAATGGTGTTGTTCAAAAGTACAACTTGTCCCGCAAAAATAAGCCCTGTTGTGAGCATGTTGGAGGCGATTTCGGCGCTGGGGCTTCCTCCGGTGGTTGCTGAGGGTAATGAACCAATTGCTGAATGGCTTTCAGCTGGGTCCGATTGGTCTGATATAATTGACCTGAACTCCCATCAGCCTTGCCGGTAATCAATTGTTCTTCCAGGTCTTGCTTGGAGCTCAGCTTGCATTCTTGCTCTCATTCAGATAAGTGACTTCTTGTTTTTTTTTTCCTCTAGTTGGATTTTCCTTGCTGGTTTGCTGCCTTACAGTGGACTTCAGCCTGGTCCCCTTTTGGGGCCTTTCTCTGCATTGTGCTCAGTTTGTGTTTGCACTTTTGCTCTGTTCCTTTGTCACTTTTTATTTGCTGAATTGCTGTGTGTTACACCAGAGATCTGATTTAGGTGGTAGAGATCGTGTGATCTCAGGTTTTTTGTTAATCAGAAGTGTTGGTATTTTTGTCAGGGTTTTTTGGGTTGCAGTCAGAATTCTTTCCTATACTTTTCTATCTAGACAGATTGGGCCCCAGCGTTTGCTCATTCTTTTTTCTGTCTGTGTTCGTAATTTCTTCTTGTCTAACCGCCATTACATGTGTGGGGGCTTCCTATTTCTTTGGGGGTTCTGCTACGGGGCAGTTAGCTTTCATCTTTCTGTCTTTAGGTATAGCTATCTGTCCGGCTGTGACGAGGCGTCTAGGATCACCGTAGGTACGCTCCACGGCTACTTCTAGTGTTGCGGTTAGTTTAGGGTTCTGCAACCCAGTAGTTTCCAGACTCTCTGGTGTATTGCTACTTCGGCAATTTTTGCTACTTCTCCTCAGCTACCGAAACATAACAAAGCCCTCACATGGCCATATTGACAGAAAGATAAAAAAAGTTGTGGCTCTGGGATGGAGGGGAGCTAAAAACGAAAACGCAAAACCAAAAATAGCTCCCGTCATTAAGGGGTTAAAGTTTGCCTCAGACTGCAACTATTACAAAGAAGCTTTGCAAAATCAAAACTACTGTTGCTGGTCCTGTCTGCCTATTGTGCAGTACTGCAGAATGATGTAATTATTGTAATGTAGAATTACCTGAACCTGATGTTTTTGGCTGCTCATCTTTTTCAGGGATCTGTGTGGCAGCGATTGGGAGCAGATGTTACAGCAGTTGAATTTTTGGGACATGTTGGTGGAATAGGAATTGACATGGAAATCTCCAAAAACTTCCAAAGGATTCTTCAAAAGCAGGGCCTGAAATTTAAGCTGAACACAAAGGTCACTGGTGCGACTAGAAGAGCAGATGGGAAAATTGATGTTTCGTAAGTGTGGCATGCTTTCTATAACATGCCATCCCTGGCACTGTGTAATGTGATATTAAGCAGGAATGTTCATAATGTAGAGAGATTAAGGGATGTGGTATGATGCACAGCGTGTCGGAGGGATTGGCATATGCAATGACACGCAGGGGGAAAGCTGGTCCTTTTGTTCCTGGTCTATAACAACCGCATTCTCATTTTTGTTAACAGCATTGAAGCAGCGGCTGGTGGGAAGGCAGAAGTAATAACCTGCGATGTTTTGCTTGTGTGCATTGGTCGTCGTCCCTTCACACAAAACCTTGGCGTACAAGAGCTTGGAATTGATGTAGATAACAGGGGGAGGATCCCAATCAACAGTAGATTCCAGACAAAAATCCCAAAGTAAGGAAAACATTATTTTTTGTTCTGTTATTCAATTACTTCCATGCAGTGGACACCTTGCATAGAAAATATTGCTAGCAGCCGGATGCGGGACCCTAGACTTGTGCTATGTCCAGCTGTACTTCGGGGCTATATAGAAATCACAGCTTTGATTGCTTGCTTATGTGGTTTGCATCTGATACTTATGATCCTGGTAAATAATGCAACTGAATATTAGTAGAGAATGGGGCCAGATTCCTGCACATCATTTGAACATGATCACTGTGTGCAGAATTAAAACAAAAAGACTAGAAGGTTTGATTGTAACACCTCTTTTAGTCTGCTAGTTTGTAACTTTAAAGTACATGTCACTGTGTCAAGTGTCCAGTTTTTGCTCTTGTTGTACTGCCCCGCGAGCAGTGCCCCTTTACCAAAGACTATATTTTTTTTTAAAGTTCAGTGCAAATTTCTACTCAGTGGGTCAGTGAGAATAAAGGGGCAAAAACTCACCACTTAAGATCTAGTCATGGGTGCTCTTTTTAAGTCTTACCAGTCTATACTCCTGCACCCCATGCCCCTTCTAAAGAAAAATAACAGTTGTGAGCTTAGTGTCTACTGATTGGAATCCCAAGCTTGGGTTGTATTGCGCTATCATTTCAGTGCTTCTCAGTTCTTTCTCTTTCTACTTTGCACAGTATATATGCAATTGGTGATGTAGTAGCTGGACCAATGTTGGCCCATAAAGCTGAAGATGAAGGTATAATCTGTGTGGAAGGCATGGCCGGGGGAGCAGTCCACATTGACTACAACTGTGTGCCATCAGTCATCTATACTCACCCTGAGGTGGCTTGGGTTGGAAAATCAGAAGAGCAGTTAAAAGAAGAGGTATTGCTGTATATACATAAAATTAGTCTTTAAGATTTCATTGTTTCTCAATTTGTTTCCTGGTTTAAAAAGACTGTTTTCCAGTTAGAACTTCTGACTTGTCACATTATATGCTTTGTAGCTTCTGTAAAGGTTAAAGGGAATCAGAAAGGCTATCTACCTGTAGATGTAGGGTTAATCGGTAGGTAAATGGCGTTAGAATCACGTTCACCTGCTTTTCTAGAGCAGTGGCTACAGCGAGACAAACTTGCGCACTCCCTGCAGCCGTTCACTTCCAGTCATCAAGTGCTATAATCCCTCCCTGGTACATTGACAGCCTGTTTAGCATACATAAGTGCAGAGCAGGCTGTCAGTCACTACACAGGGAGTGCACTAACTTTCACTGTTCCCTGCACAACATAACGGGATTTTATCCTGTTTACCTGCAGATAAATGGCTCTTCTGCATATCACAGGGTCTCTTTAATTTCCTCTCCATCAAAGCAGGGACGGTAACCTCATTAGGGTTTCACCACAGATCACTTATCATATGTCAGAATGTGCAACGTCTGTGAGGAGCGTGTCGCTGGGGAGCCTTCTAACATAAAGGAATTCAGTGGGTGACCTTTTTTAAAGTGTATCTGTCTTTTCATCCAAAACTTGACAAAATGTAGAAGCGATTTTGTTTTTGTATTAAGTCCTTTTGCTGAGTTTTCGGCACAGGCACTCTGGTTTAGTGACTTGGGAGGATTTAGAGAGCTTCTGCTCCAAAAAATGGTCTACATGCTCTTTAAAAAGAGGGGGGGGGTAAAACATGGACAAGGCACAAATGCAACTATGATTCGGGGCCCTCTTCTGTCACAGGATTTTTTTTTTATAATCTTTATATAGCGCTAACATATTCCGCAGCGCTTTACAGTTTGCACACGTTATCATCACTGTACCTGATGGGGCTCACAATCTACATTCCCTATCAGTATGTCTTTGGATTGTGGGAGGAAACCGGAGTACCCGGAGGAAACCCACGCAAACACGGGGAGAACATACAAACTCCTTGCAGATGTTGTCCTTGGTGGGATTCAACCCAGGACTCCAGTACTGCAAGGCTGCAGTGCTATCCACTGAGCCACCGCTTTGGGAACCCCATTGCCTGTGCCCATGAAGGGGATCATGTGCAGTCCTTAGGAGTCTGCCAGTACTGCACTGTCTTGACTTCCTCTACAGTTCCTCCTGTGGTCATTGCACCTCTTGGGAGAGAAGCAGGTGATGGGTTACATGGCTCCTAGCCTGCAGTCTTTACAGTGCTGTTTCATTACAGGCTGCCAGTGATCGGTGGCTATGTTTGCTAGCTGCCATCCCATGAACTGATTGGATACCTGCCTCGGTATCTGTTGCCAAAGACTGATTTGTCCTAATGTTGCGTTCCAACATTTTTGTGTTGTGGTCCATTATTCAAACACTGACTGTGTCTCTCGATCCAAACTCAACAACTTTATAGGCATATGAGGCTGTCGGGTTCAGATCCTGAGACCCACGGACACCCCATGAATTGTTCTCCACACTTGAACCGTGACACATGGGTGCTTAAATCCGGCCAGACACTCTATGCACAGCAATTTAGGAGGATGGGTAGACTCTTGATTGTGACCATCTTTTAAAGAAAACACACGTTACAAAAAAAAAATAATAATGTTGGGGAGGGGGGCTTAAATTTACAGCTTTCATGCAAGTGGTTTCACAAAAAAAAAAGATATATATATAATTATAATTATTCTCACTTATTTCAAACTGTATACTTTGGTGGAAATGGCAGGGTGTTTCATTGTCGTTTAATAAGAGTTTCTCCACAGGGTGTGGAGTACAAAGTTGGGAAGTTTCCATTTGCTGCCAACAGCCGGGCAAAAACAAATGCAGACACAGACGGCTTGGTGAAAATCCTAAGTAATAAGACAACTGACAGAATGCTGGGAGCACATATTCTGGGATCAGTAAGTTTCTTTCAATCATATAACATGGGCTGAAAATATGGTCATGTGAACTTGGCCCTTGTGCGGTCAATGATCGAAACAACGTGATGCGGACAGCACTAGGGCCAATGTTGTTCAATGACGTGTTATTGTTTAAAAAACAAAAAAAATGGATTAAGGGAAAAAAAATTGTGTTGTCAATGTGGCTAGGCTACTTATTTCTCGCTGATTACAGGGTGCCGGTGAGATGATTAATGAAGCCACACTTGCCATGGAATATGGTGCCTCCTGCGAAGATGTAGCCAGAGTATGCCATGCCCATCCAGTAAGTGTTCAGCTATATTTTTTTTTTCCTTTTTAAAGTTTCATTCTCTTCCCAAATAATACATAAGTTGTCTCTTCCTTGCAGACGGTATCAGAAGCCTTCAGAGAAGCAAACCTAGCTGCGTCGTTTGGAAAAGCCATTAATTTTTAAGTGGCTGAAGAAAGCGGTTGTGTGTACATAGATTTGTTATAAGGGTCAGAGGCAGGCGATTAGATATCGGTCAATGTTTCATACTCTGTCTAATGGGCGTGTGTCAGATCCAAGTATTTAACAATGTTTGGAATTAGAAATGCACATGACTAAGGCCTATGTACAAAGCACTTAATATAAATGTTGGTTTATACTGAGAACCTGATACACTATTCTGGAAGCCATGTCTAAGGAGATTGTTTGATGCGAAGATCTGTGAACTAGTTGTCTCATCTGTCTATTTGAGATATATTCATACTTCATACAGCGTCTGTGTTTTTTGTTCTTTAAAAAAAAAACCCGAACGGAATAGAATAAAGTGCTTATACTAGTGGGTGCAGAGAAGGGCAACCAAGGTTAATAAGAGAATGGGTACCTGTTATGATTCGGTAGCCAAGGAGGACAGCGGCAAAAATAGACAGACAACCAGACACCGGTAACTAGCGGATTGCAGACCCCTAAACTGACCGCACAACTAGAAGCAGCCGTGGGACGTGCCTATGGTGCCCTAGACGCCTCGACACAGCAGGAGAGATAACTAAGCCTAAAGACAGAAAGGGGAAATCTAACTGCCCTGGAGTAGAGCCCCCAAAGGAATAGGTAGCCCCCAAACATATATTCGCGGTGAGACAAGATGAAATACAAACACAGGCAGAAAATAGAGTGAGCAAATGCTGGGGCCCAATCTGTCTAGATAGGATAGGAAAGAATACTGTCTGCAATCCGGCAAAACTCTAAGAAAAACTCCAACACGTTCTGATATACAAAAATACTGAGACCACACGGTCTCTCCCTCACTAGATCAGAACTCCGGTGTAACTGGTAGCAAATAAGCGGATACAGATATAACAGGGAACCGAAAATACAAAATAATAGCAAATGAGAAACGGGCCAGCACAGGCCCCAGCGGGGGAACCTGGCTGTACGAACTCCAGGAGGGCAGAAAACTGAGATAGACAAATACGAATGCCAAAAAATAAACAGCAAATAACTTATCTGAAAGTTGCAGGACAAGCAGGAAGCAAGCTGACTTCCAAATGGGACCAGGAAGAAAAACTAATCACCGGCGAGGATCATGGGAAGGTAGCTCACTTAAATCTCCCCAGTCATCAACCCCAGATTGCCAGTCATCGCTCCTAGCTGATGAACCTCTGTCAGCCAAAGCAGCTTCATTACTTTCAGCAGCCACCAGAGGGAGCCCAAACTCGGTAGTCAGATCCAGAGCGTTCACAACAGGTACCAATACAGATTATCACACTTGGAGGTCATTTCGTTTGTAACAAGAACGTCCCCTAAGATGTGTGTGGGTTTTTTTCCTCTTATGACCCAGCAACAGTGACAAGGGGTCATAATGAACTGCGACTTTGGAAAAACGTTTTTCTCCTTCACCTCATTGGGGGACACAGATCATGGGTGTATGCTGCTGCCACTAGGAGGCTGACACTAAGTGAATACAAAAAAGGTTAGCTCCTCCTCTGCAGTTTACACCCTCATGCTGGCTCCAAGAGATCCTTTTTTAAGGCTCCGATCTCCCCAAACCAACAACAGGTGGGAACGTGGCGTGTCGCTTCCACGTACGCCATCCTGCGACGTGGGACGCCGTGCCTGGGCTGCTCTTTAGGGGCGACGGGTCCCTTTAAAGGACACCGATCATGTGCTCGTCTGTTGTCGGTGCGGGGAGGAGTGTCGCCTCCATGTACCCTCTTCTGCAGCCATGCCTAATACCAGACAACCTGCCCTGTCCATCCTAAGGGATTGAACCCTTTGGATGTACAGAGGCACTTCCTTGTTGTCCGTGCAGCCCCCACTGCATCACAACTGTAAAGCAGATGATGCAAGGAGGCGGATGGTCCCTCTCCATCTCTCTAAAGGGATGGTGGATGGAGGGTTCCTCTTTATCCCTGCACCGTCCAAGCGACCGCACTCTGACCTGCTGAATAGAGCTGTGTACTGCCATCCGGCAGCTGCTTGCAAGTGCCGGGTCTGGAGCGGTTGGAGGGCCCTGCGCAGCGGTCCGTGTGGCGCTGGTAGGATCCGTGTTTTTATTCGGACTCCCATGACAGCACCACGAGAGAGGGGATCCGCCCTCCAGGAACTGGAAACCTACAGATACAAAAAGGGCGGCCCTCTCACGCATCAGTTGGTTTCCTGTTTCTGAAGGGACCGGATCCTACAGAATACAATGATGTCCCAGACCCGGCCGGTCAGCTCAGGTAGCGGGGGGTCTCATACCTTGACCGGTGCGACGGTGACATGCGTCTCCCGAGGCGCTGGGGGGCGGAGCCAGCGGTCACTTCCGGGTCATCGGCGCCGGGTGCGCTACTGCTCATGCGCAGACTCCGAAAAGATAGCGGACGCCGTCCTGGGCGACAGGGGGCTCTGTATGCGGCGTTTGGAGCAGGGGAGGCTGGGAGGGAGGCGTGGCACAAATCTGCTGACCTTCGTACCGGAAAGGGAGGTATATAGGGCCATCAAGCAAGTGGCTCCATGCTTCTGGCCCATTATCTTCATGATGGAAGAGGAGCAGCCATTGCAGCCGGAGGAGGCTTCACAGCAACTCTCGGCGAAGTAATCCCAGACGCGTCAGAAGATCCGAGACGCAAATCGCAGCCAGTCGGGTCGGCAGGGCTCTTCCAGTCGACAGGCAGCAGCTTCAACCAAGATATCAGTCCCTCGTATTCTGGTACCTATCTTTGGTTGTCACTGGTAAGTGATCTACGTGAATGTACACCCAGTGATATGGCCTCCCCCTTATGTTCCTATTTTAGGGGAAGAAATGCACAGATAAAACAAGGCACGGAATGCGCCCTCTGTGGATGCCCCCTACCGGACTCCTGTCCGAAAAAGTTATGTCCCCCCTGTATACAGCAGACTGTGAGGTCTCAGGAGAGGGGAGTAGCATCAACATATAGAGGGTTAGATTGCCCATTTGATATTCCCTCAGGTGGCGGAAGAGACTCCCAACTTCACCCTGAACCTGAAGGACATAATCAGGTCAGAAGTAAGGGATTCCTTAAAACCAGTAACTCAGGGAGAATGTACTAGGCAAAAGGATCTTCTGGAGTCGGACCCATCAGCAGACTGGAGGAGACATGAGGAATCCCTGCAGTTATCCTCGTCGGCTTCTTCATCCGAGGAGGACTCCAGCTGTTTTTGTCTACCCCTAGACTGTGTAGACAAACTAGTGAAAGCGGTTAGGGGTACAATGGGTTAAGTGGAACCCAAACCAGAGCTGTCCATGCAGGACTTTATGTTTAAGGGGTTAGAGCAGAAGAGACGGAGAGCCTTTCCCTTGAACAAAAAGATTTGGGAACTAATCCACGAATGGAGAAAAAGGGCTCCCTACCCCCGGCCCTTAAGTGGAGATATCCCTTTGAGGAGCCAACCGTCAATGTCTGGGATAAAGCTCCCAAATTGGATGCTGTGGTCGCCAAAGCATTGAAAAAATCTTCCCTGCCCTTTGAGGATATGGGGCCCTTAAGGATCCCCTAGTTAGGAAAGCTGACTTCTTTCTTAAAGGAACTTGGGAGATGGCGGCCAGTTCACTAAGACCTGCAGTTGCATCCACATGCACGGCCAGATCAATGATGGTCTGGCTCGACCAACTAGAGAGCCAACTAAAGGAGGGAGTTCCCCGGGACACCATCCTAGGGGCCCTTCCAACAATAACCAATAGCACAGAAAAAACAGTCATAAGGTCCGTTGTACAAAAGTAGAAAATAATCTTTATATTACAAAAAATCAGAGCACAAAAAGAAAACAATTAAAAGTGCCACATGAGACATATACCAAAAACATGCAGGAAGCAGCGTATGTGAACATGCCAAAAAAATAATAATGGACATCAGTGAATTACCTAACATAAGGCAAAGTATACCAATCAAATCATAAATAATAATCACCACATCAAATCATGAAAATAATAATAATGACCACATCATTTGGCATACATACCAAAATATATACTCGGCTAGCCACCAACGCAGCCCCTGTTGCTGCTAAGCTCCGCCCCCGGCCGCACCTCCTCCCGATCGCTCCGTCTATGGGCGCATGATGCTGCATGCGACCTGCGTACCCTATCTTTAGCATTGGGTATGCAGGCGGTACGCAGGTATGCGTTTGCCCGGCGCATGCGTCCTTTTGACGGTGCGCCGAGCGCACCAAAATGCAACACGGTGCGTTGGGCGCAGGTCGGCGCACCGTCAAAAGAATGCATGCACCGACAAACGCATGCCTGCGAACCTAATGCTAAAGATACGGTGCGCAGGTCGCATGCAGGAAGAAAAAAATGACATTACGCCCCTCTACCTAGATGGTGGCTTAATAAAGTTAATTTGGCATCGGGTTCACTGGGAAAATCGTATATCCCGCGTTGTAACTACAGACGCCAGTCCCTCGGGTTGGGGGGCCTGTATTTGTGAGATAGTGGTCCAAGGACAGTAGGACCCACTAGTAGAGAGTTCCTCCAACTTTAAAGAACTTTCAGCAGTAGAGCTGTCAATTAAAAAAAAACATGTCAGAATCCTCTCGGACAACCAGGTAGCGGTTGCATATATCAACCACCAGGGTGGAACCCGGTCCGAAGCCCTGATGAGAGTGGTGGAACGCATGTTTCAGACAGCCGAGAGACATTTTTCTATCTTTGACAGCACTACACATAAGAGGAAAAGACAACACCACAGCGGACTTTCTAAGCTGCAATACACTAAGGCAGGGGGAATGGTGCCTAAATACAGATATCTTCAACCAGATTGTCCGTATGTGGGGTCAACCAGTCGTGGACCTCTTTTCGACCAAGCAGAACCGGAAGGTGAAACTATTCTCACTAAATCCGACAGAAAGACCTCTCGTAGTGGATGCTTTCCTAACAAAATGGGATTTCTGTCTAGCATAGGCCTTTTCAGCAGCAGAACGGAAGGAAAGGAGACACACTAGTCATAACTAGTGGGTAGGCGGAGCCCAGACGAGATAGACACCTCAGATTAAAAAGAGTGTTGACCGGCCCCTCCAGCTCGGGCTCCTCCTACTCAGCTCTCCAGTTTACAATTTGAGGTCTCAGAGGATAGTCGCTGCTGGAAGCAGCTCCTCAGAAGATTTTATTATTTTTTATCGGGCAAGAGACTTGGATCACCTAATGTGGTCTAGAGGTCTCAGGGGTCTCAGCGCTGCTGGACCCCCACCTCTCCCTTGGCGGATCTGTATTACCCTATATGGTGGTCCCTGCAGAACCCTGCCGGCCCGGGGGGATGAGGATGAGGATGGCTTCCCTGGCGGGGACGCAAACCGCGCTGCAGGGATCACTGCGATCCCCGCCCTGGGGGGAAGCATGGGCAAGCGCCAGAAACCCCTGGGGGTCCCTGTGGCGCTTTCGGCTGGTGAGTACTCCACATTTAATATGTGTTTGAGTGTTTTCAGCGACTGCTGCGGCAGTCGCTGTTACAGTATACATGCGGTGACTGTGTGTTTTTTGTCCGCAGGTGGATGCTTGCAGGACATAGGAACGGGGGAGAGAGGAGCTGCGCGCCTTTTTTATTTGAATTTCGCGCCGCTCTGAGCGCGCTCTTTACGGCAGTCTCCTTTTCCGGCTTCTCTCATGAAGCACACGGAGGCACAGCGCGGCGGCAATTACTGACAGGCAGAAAGCTCCCTCGGACATCGCTCTCCTCCCCTCTCGGCAGCGCTGCACCGCGACCAACTGGGTGAGTCGCTTCTTCCCGTCATAGGGCAGAAGCTTAACCCCTTCACCCCCATAGCGCGGGTGCCTTTCTGAGGCACAAATGGGTGGCAGACTGCGCTGCCTGCAACTGTTATCTCAAAGCTCGCACACCTTTTCAATAAAGAGGTTGTGGGGAGTCTGCGACAGTAATACTGCCACTATACGTTCCTGCTAACGACGACGCATACTATGCGATCGTTTTGTGTGACCATTTTTAATGTCGCTAGTAGCTGCCAATCTGGGCGATCTCACTAACAACGCATAGGCGGTTAGCGATCCCCTTAATGACTTTGGCGGTCATTGTGATTTACAAACAGCGCAATTTTTTAGCGATCTTGTGAACGTTTTTTCTTGTTAAGTGTGGCATAGCTGTCCTATAGCTGCTGCCTTATAAGAGGCACTTGGGGCTCGCACACCCTTTTCATTATTAAGGTTGTGGGGAGTCTGCGACTTTAACCCCTTCTTAGGCGGTTAACTCTTAATGGGGGACAGCTGGGGTAGCTCTCTCCTTAAGAGCTTTAACCCTTCAGCGTTTCGTTTTTTCTTTAAGAAAACCAGTGCATCCGTCTCCCAGATCCGCTACAGGATCAGTCTCGCGTATCGGACGCGCAGACCTGGACGACGTCAAGCTCAGCGGTCGGAAGTTTCCAGTGGTGTCAGAATGGAGGCCCTCGCTAGTTTCTATTGATGGCCTGTCTGATTTTCTATATTGAGTGTCAGCTAGATCCTCTCATGTCAGGAAGCGACACAAGCCGGTGCCTTCCTTCCCGCGTAACGAAAATGTCCGATTCGGACAAGGAGGATCGGCAGGGACACTATGCCTCTCTTTTGGGCCATAAAGAGGTTTTTATTGGAGGCGTTACAGTTACCGGAGGAGGTATCTGGACGTCCTGGTAAGTTGGCCCGGATGTTTTCAATCACGATCAAGTTTTACCATCACTGGATGAGCTTAATGGGGCAGTGGAGAAGGAGAGCCTGTGTCCAGAAAATTGAGACACCGTTTCCGTGTTCTACGGAGTTGATGATAATTGGATCCTTCTGAAAGTGGAATGTCCCTTTATCCCAGCTTAGCAAAATCCTCCTGTTAAGGGGAAGGCGAGTCTGCAGGACCCGCTGGACAAAAAACGTAGATGGCAGAAAAATCCATCTGCGAGGCCGCGGATCATAGATTCAGTATTAAGAATCCATGTGTGTTTGTAAAGTTTACCTGAGCCGGTTGGATCGTCTACGGACGGCGTGGCAAGGTGGATCTCCTCTATCGAGGTAGATGGGCTTTTCCAGTTTTTGGAGGATACTGCATCACTGCTATCCAGGGCGCAATCCTCGGCAGTCACAGTCAGAAGAGCACTGTGCCTTAGACAGTGGACGCAGTTTCCAAACAGGGTTTGCTAGCTTGCAAGGTGGTCAGCTATTTGGACCTGACCTCACGGAGCTGATTGCCAAGGTAAAGGCAAAAGAAACAGCTTTACCGCAGCGCAGAGCTGTGACTTCTGCGTCTGGCAGGACTTGTGCCGGTAGTTGTCGGCGGTCCTTTCGGTCCAGGGGATGATCCAGTCAGCCCTCTGGGGTTCGGGTCGTCCCTCTCTTTTTTAAAAAAAAAAAAAGGAATTCTCAGAAATTCCGCATACCCTGGAAACAGAACTTCCGTTCAGACAAGCGGGAAGCTGGCAAAAAGCCCGCTAAGGCGGACCTACGCCTGGGTCTCACTCGAGCGCTCTCGAGTGGGGGGTCGTCTATTCCTATTCAAACCGACTTGGGCTTCCCGCATGTCGGACGCCTGGGTGACACGGGTTGTGTTGGCAGGCTACTTCATAGAAGTCTCTTTCTCGACCCCCAGACAGTTTTTTTGTCAACCTCGCGTTCCGTCAGAGCCCGAGCTTTTTGCCGCTCTGCTGTGGGAGATAGATTCCCTTCTGCAGAAAGGTGTGGTGGTGCCGGTTCTGCCGGAGGGCCGGGGAAGAGGGTTTTATTCTACCTCTTTGTGGTCCCCAAAAAAGAGGACAAATTTCGGCCCATTCTGGATCTCAAAAGATTGAATCGGCATGTCCACGCCAGGAAATTCCGCATGGAGCCGCTTCGCTCCGTTTTGGCGGCCCTGTCGCAGAACGCTTTTTTGGTGTCAATCGACATTCGCGACGCTTATTTGCACTTTCCAATCGGAAGGGCCCACCAATGCTTCCTTCGTTTTGCCATAAGTCAGGACCATTACCAGTTGTGGCTCTGCCATTCGGGTTGGCCTCAGCGCCCAGAGTTTTACAAAAATTCTGGCGCTTCTCATGGCGATTCTTCGAAGGCAGGGGGTTACGATTCTTCCCTACCTGGATGACCTTCTGATTGTGGCGTCTTCGAAGGAGGAGGCGGTAACTGCTTGCAATTTATCCCTTCAGCTCCTGGAGGTCTTCGGGTGGCTGGTCAATTGGGAGGAGTCGTCTCTGGAACGGTCGCAGTCAATCCTGTTTTTGGGGATGCATTTCGACATGGTGTGAGCAGTGGTGTCCCTGCCTCCAGACAAGCAAGCATGTCTCCTTCGACATGCACGGGTTATGAGGTCTTCAACAGCATTGTCCCTGCGAAGCTGTATGCGTCTTCTGGGGTTGATGGTGGCGTCCATGGAAGCACTTCCGTTTGCCCGGTTTCATTCCAGGGCCCTCCAAAGGTTCTTTCTGAGCCGTTGGGATCGATCGCAGGTTTCACTGGATTACAGTGTCATCATCCCCCACAGGGTACGAGAGTCTCTAGGATGGTGGATACTTCCGAAAGAGTTATCCCTGGGAAAGTCCTTCCTCCCTCCGAAGTGGTCGGTCATAACCACCGATGCCAGCCTGACAGGCTGGGGGGGGTGTCTGGAACGATCTCTGGACTCAGGGAGTATGGTCGCGGAAGAGTGTCTTGCCGATCAACATCCTCGAATTGAGGGTGATTTTCCTTTGCCTCCAACACTGGACGGTCCCTTTAAGCAGTCTGCCTCTCCGAGTGCAGACAGACAAGGCGACGGCGGTCGCATATATCAATTACCAAGGCGGGACAAGGAGTTCCAGACTCATGGTGGAGGTATCTCGGATCCTGATATGGGCCAGAGTTCCAGCCATCTCTGCGATCCACATTCCAGGAGTTCAGAATATCACGGCGGACTTTCTAAGTCGCGAAAATTTTTGCACTACTGTGCTCCCGTTGGGGAACTCAAGTGGATTTGATGGCATCCAGGTTCAATGCCAAGTTACCGACATTCATGTCCAGGTACAAGGATCCGAAGGCTGTAGCGGTGGATGCTCTAGTGGCTCCGTTGGACCGATTCACACTAATCTATGTGTTCCCGCCGATTTCTTTGCTACCTCTGGTACTCCGTCGGATCAGACTAGAGAGAATCTCGGCTATAGTGATAGCCCCAGATTGGCCAAGGAGAACGTGGTTCTCGACACTGGTGTCACTCCTGGCGGCACCGCCATTTCCACTTCCTCTTTGCCTGGACCTGTTAACCCAAGGGCCCGTTCGTCATCCGGACCTGAAGTCTCTGCGTTTGAAGGCGTGGCTCTTGAGACCGAAATATTGACTCGTCGAGGTTTTTCAGCCAAAGTCATTGCCACTTTGCGAGCGGCCAGAGGTCCGGCTACTACTAGAATTTACCACAAGACTTGGGAAGTCTTCTTTTCGTGGTGTTCGGGTTCTTTAAGGAACCCGAGGATTTTTTCCATTCCCAATTTGTTGGCCTTCCTGCAATTCGGGCTGGATAAGGGTTTGGCAGTGAGCACCCTGAGGGGTCAGGTTTCTGCTCTGTCCTTGCTGTTCCGAAAGGCTAACGCCTCGCGTAAGGACGTGCGTTCCTTTTTTCGCGGAGTAACCCGCCAGTTTCCACCGCGGAAGGCGTCTGTGTCTCCTTGGCGTCCCAACCTTGTTTTGGAGGCTCTTCAACATGGGTCTTGACCTCTTTGCAAGATGGTCACTTGAGAAGGTTCCTGAGTTGGCGGCTCTTTCTTGCTCGCCTCCCTTCCTGGAGTTTTCACCCGGATCGTGTAGTGCTACGCACACGGAGCGACTTCCTACCTAAGGTGGTGTAGCAATTTCATGTTAACCAGGATATTGTGGTCCCCCTCACTTTGTCCGAGGCCAAGGAATGCGAAGGAACGGGCCTTGCACTCATTGGATTTGGTGCGGGCTTTGAAGTTCTATTTGACTGTTACTCAAGGTTTTCGGAAGTCAAACTCTCTGTTTGTGATTCCAGCAGGTCGTTGGCGTGGTAAACGAGCTTCCAAGGACTCTATAGCTCGTTGGATTCGGTCGGCCTTTTTGGAGGCTTACCGACTTAAAAGCGAACCTTGCCCGATTAAGATTCGAGCTCACTCCACGAGGGCTGTGGCTTCCTCGTGGGCCTTTCATCAAGGGGCCTCGGCAGCTCAGCTCTGCTGAGCGGCGACCTGGCGTTCTGTCCACACGTTTATAAAGTTTTATAAGGTGGACGTCAGTGTTTCCGCTGATGCGGCCTTAGGACGTAGGGTCCTGCAGGCGGCCGTAGTTTAAAGTTCTAGTTAACTTGTATTTGGCGCCTGTTGCGCATTTATCTAGGTTGTTGGGATTCTGCCTCTTTTGGTTTTTTTCCCACCCTAGTTTTTGGACTGCTTTGGGACGTCCCACTAGTTATGACTAGTGTGTCTCCTTTCCTTCCGTTCTGCTGCTGAAAGACGGATTTTGGTAAGAACTTACCTGTAAAATCCTTTTCAGCGAAGGAAGGAAAGGAGACACAGCTCCCTCCCATGGCAGAAGTGTGTTGATGTGTTTTCAGATGCGGCGTGACCCTCTTCTGATAGCGATTATCTGGGCTGAGGTCGACGCGCTAAGGCTCTATTCCAGCATTGCCAGCTCATCGCAGTGGTCAGGTCCAGTGAGTAATACCTGGAACTGTGTGGTTTTTGCCTACATGCATGCATAACCTGTATTCTTGTGTTTTTTCCTCTGAAGTCCTTCAGAAGGGGTTATGTTGCTCCGCTGGTGATATTGCTCTTCCTTAAGCTTTTGTACAACTGGAGAGCTGAGTAGGAGGAGCCCGAGCTGGAGCGGCCGGTCAACACTCTTTTTAATCTGAGGTGTCTATCTCGTCTGGGCTCCGCCTACCCACTAGTTATGACTAGTGTGTCTCCTTTCCTTCCTTCGCTGAAAAGGATTTTACAGGTAACTTCTTACCAAAATCCGTCTTTCCCCCTCTATCCCTGTTGCCCCTGGTAGTAATAATAATAATAATCTTTTTTTTATATATATATAGCGCTAACATATTCCGCAGCGCTTTACAGTTTGCACACATTATCGTCGCTGTCCCCGAAGGGGCTCACAATCTAGATTCCCTATCTGTATGTTTTTGGAATGTGGGAGGAAAACCGGAGAACCCGAGGAAACCCACGCAAACACGGGGAGAACATACAAACTCCTTGCAGATGTTGTCCTTGGTGGGATTTGAACCTAGGACTCCAGCGCTGCAAGGCTGTAGTGCTATCCACTGAGCCACCGTGCTGCCCTTAGATGGTAGTGAAGAAAATCAGAGGACAGAGCAAGAGTCATACTTATTGCCTCGTTCTGGCCCAGAAGAGCTTGGTTTTCATGGCTGAGGACAATGTTTGTGTGTGACCCTGGGTACTTCCGGATCTTCTCTTCCAGGGCCCAGTCAAACACCCACAAGTGGCCGGACTCCATCTGACGGCGTGGAGTTTGAGAGGTCATTGTTGAAAGACAAAGGATTCTCTCCCAATCTGATAAATACCCTACTACAAAGTAGAAAATTAGTCACAACAAAGATCTATGCTAAAACCTGGGAAAAAAATTTTGGCCACCACTGACCTCAGATCTGGAGGGCAGGTTCCTATAGGTCAGATTTTAGAATTCTTGCAGAGGGATTTAGATCTAGGTCTGGCGACTAGTACCCTAAAGGTACAGGTATCAGCCCTTGGGGCCTTATTCAATTGTGAGATTGCAAGGAATTATTGGGTGCCAGATTTATCAAAGCTGCAAACAGAACGAGACCCATACACAGGGCAAGGCACCCGCCATGGGACTTAAACCTGGTCCTAACGGCCTTGACGGAAGCTCCGTTTGAACCCATGGTATCTGCCTCAATTAAAAACCCTTAAGCTAGCCTTCCTGGTAGCCATCACGTCAGCTTGTAGAATAGGCCATATCCAGGCGCTCTCCAGAGACCCTCCTTGCACGCAAATTCTGGAGGACAGAGTAGTAATTAGAACAGACCCTGCCTACTTACCTAAAGTTGCCTCTCGCTTCCATAGAACACAAGAGATGGTTCTCCCCTCTTTCCTCCCTAACTTCAAGGAGGAAAAACTCCATACCCTAGACGTCAGACTCAGAAGATGTTTATTACATTATCTTTCCATCACTAACCCATGGAAAAAGGACAATGCTTTATTTGTATCCTTCCAGGGCACTAGAAAGGGTCTTAG
Organism: Oophaga sylvatica; assembly: GCA_033576555.1. Classification (NCBI taxonomy): domain Eukaryota; kingdom Metazoa; phylum Chordata; class Amphibia; order Anura; family Dendrobatidae; genus Oophaga; species Oophaga sylvatica. The sequence continues at coordinate 281,423,369 of JARQOD010000004.1, read as the reverse complement.
GGTTTCCAAATGTACATTAGCGAGATAGATTAGGGATCTCTAGCTTACACAGCAGGTGGCGGTCCGGCTCCACAGAACTTGAGGGTGCATTCTACCCGAGCCATGGCAACCTCTTGGACGGAAAGATCTGGAGTATCCATCGACCAAATATGTAAGGCGGTCACGTGGTCATCTCCTAGCACCTTTTTTAATCATTATAGACTTGATATGGGTGCATCTTCAGATCTTGCCTCGGGTTAAGGGTTCTGCAGGCTGTAGTCCCTCCCTAATATAGTGTTACATCTCTGTAATTCTCTCGTGGTGCTGTCATGGGAGTCGGAATAAAGTATTACGTAACGTACCGGTAATGGTATTTTTCGGAAGCCCATGACAGCACCCTTAGTTCCCTCCCTTTCATGTGTGATGCGCACTTCCTTTACTAATAAGGTTCACTTAAACTAGAATTGTTTAGAATTGTATAGATATTAAATGTTATTAACCATGGAGGTCCTCTCTGCTCTGTAATCCAACTGATGCGTGAGAGAGGGCCGCTCTTCTTGTATCTGTAGGTTTCCTGTTCCTGGAGGGCGATCCCCTCTCGTGGTGCTGTCATGGGCTTACCGGTTACCGGTACATAACTTAATGCTTTTAGCAGCGGAGGGGTCTCTTTTTTTTTTTTTTTTTCTTCTTCTTCTGGTTCTATGCTGGCCAGCGCCAAAAAATTTAGCTCCCAGTTTTGGCCATTCTGTAGGCCGCAACCCGGAGGCTCTGCCCGCACTATTTTGCGCTAAGGCGGTTCCGCCCACTTTTCTGCCGCTTTTCACCTAGGACGAGAGCGCTCGCAATTCTTGGCGGCCATCTTCATTCTCCTGCCGCTTCCGGATGCGAGCTGACATCCGGAAGAGGCTGCTGCATTGACCCCGGCGGCATTTAGTGCAGAAGATAGCGCAATAATCCAATACGGACTCCGGAAACATCAGGATCCGGGTAAGGAGGTGCTGCACCCTCCCCCCTGCAGTATTCCCCGGTCTTAAAGGCGCCATGACACCATATCCCTGTCCAAGCTCCCAAAGGGTCTAATAAGACTATTACAGTCTTCTTTACTTTGCAAAGCCCGTGACCCCAAATGCGCTCAGGATCCCGCCACCAATCCCAGTGTACCTAGTTCCCCTGAGTGGGCTTCGTCACTGTAGCAATCCATGGCTTCTCTGGCCAAAGAGTTTGAATTCCTCTGTGGACTGGAGCATTAGCAGTACTGATATAAATGGTTCCTCTCCTACACGGGAGTCATCGTCTAGCAGGGGCCGCAAGCATTCTGGAAACTTACAGGCGTCTAGAAAACAGATCCGTAGTACGTTACTCGTGTGACTTGGAGTCCGTGAGCTATGTTTTCTCGCTCTCCCTCACCAGAGTCTTGCAACAAACAGGATTCTGAGTATGAATCGGATGTTTTCTTGGATCTGGACTCGCAGAGTTCCAGGAAATGGTGGATTCGCTTATTGCGATCGTCAACCAGACGCTGAAGGTTGACGAGAATTCCGGTTCTGTTCCTGATCACGCAGTGTCCTTCAAGATGACTAAACGCCCTCATACAGCGTTTGCCATCCACCCAGAGGTCCGGGTTATAGTTAACCAGCACAGGGAGCGACCGATAAGCACCTGACAGGTAAGAATCCTCTTGAGGCAAGGTGCACCCATTTTTTTTTTTTTTTCTCGGCCATATTATACGGGCTGAGAAAATCGCAGCACGCTGCGATTGTCACCATATTGCGCCTGTAAAAGGCCAATGCAAGTCTATGGGGGTGAGAAAAATATAGATTACACATGGACCACATGTGTGACTTGTGAGAAATACGCACCAGTGTCCTTTAGAAAAGCCGGCAATTCGGTACAGTATACTGTAAAATCACACTGACATGTTTAGTAAAGAATCAAAAGAATAGATGTATATATATATATATATATTATGTATGCATGCATGCATATATACAGTCATGGCCAAAAGTTTTGAGAATGACACAAATATATTTTCACATGATCTGCTGCCCTCTGGTTTATATGTGTGTTTGACAGATGTTTTTATCACAGACAGAAATATAATAATTGCAAACATATGAGTAACAAAAGCTTATATTGACAGTTAGAATGAGTTAATGCAGCAAGTCAATATTTGCAGTGTTGTCCCTTCTTCTTCAGGACCTCTGCAATTCTCCCTGGCATGCTCTCAATCAACTTCTGGACCAAATCCTGACTGATAGCAGTCCATTCTTGCACAATCAATGCTTTCATTTTGTCAGAATTTTTAGGTTTTTGTTTGTCCACCCGTCTCTTGATGCTTGACCACAAGTTCTCAATGGGATTAAGATCTGGGGAGTTTCCAGGCCATGGACCCAAAATCTCTGTTTTGTTCCTGAGCCATTTAGTTATCACCTTTGCTTTATGGCAAGGTGCTCCATCATGCTGGAAAAGGCATTGTTGATCGCCAAACTGCTCTTGGAGGGTTGGGAGAAGTTGCTCTTGGAGGACATTCTGGTACCATTCTTTATTCATGGCTGTGTTTTTAGGCAAGACTGTGAGAGAGCCGATTCCCTTGGCTGAGAAGCAACCCCACACATGAATGGTTTCAGGATGCTTAACAGTTGGCATGAGACAAGACTGGTGGTAGCGTTCACCTTGTCTTCTCCGAATGAGGCGTTTTCCTGATGTCCCAAACAATCGAAAAGGGGATTCATCAGAGAAAATAACTTTACCCCAGTCCTCAGCAGTCCACTGCCTGTACCTTTTGCAGAATATCAGCCTGTCCATGATGTTTTTTCTGGAGAGAAGTGGCTTCTTTGCTGCCCTCCTTGAGACCAGGCCTTGCTCCAAGATTCTCTGCCTCACAGTGCGTGCAGATGCACTCACACCTGCCTGCTGCCATTCCTGAGCAAGCTCTGCACTGCTGGTAGCCCAATCCCGCAGCTGAAACACTTTTAAGAGACGGTCCTGGCGCTTGCTGGTCTTTCTTGGGCGCCCTGGAGCCTTTTTGGCAACAATGGAACCTCTCTCCTTGAAGTTCTTGATGATGCGATAGATTGTTGACTGAGGTGCAATCTTTCTAGCTGCGATACTCTTCCCTGTTAGGCCATTTTTGTGCATTGCAATGATGACTGCACGTGTTTCTTTAGAGATAACCATGGTTAACAGAAGAGAAACAATGATGCCAAGCACCAGCCTCCTTTTAAAGTGTCCAGTGGTGTCATTCTTACTTAATCATGACAGATTGATCTCCAGCCATGTCCTTATCAACACCCACACCTGTGTTAATGGAGCAATCACTGAAAAGAGGTTAGCTGGTCCTTTTAAGGCAGGGCTGCAATGATGTTGAAATGTGTTTTGGGGGATAAAGTTCATTTTCTAGCCAAATATTGACTTTGCAAGTAATTGCTGTTAAGCTGATCACTCTTTATAACATTCTGGAGTATATGCAAATTGCCATTAGAAAAAGTGAAGCAGTAGACTTTGTAAAAAATTTATATTTGTGTCATTCTCAAAACTTTTGGCCATGACTGTACATACATGTGTTATATATATATATATATATATATATATATATATATCAGGCTTCTGTAAATCATTACCGAACCCGACATGATATGACACATGGTTTACATATTGTAAACCATGTCATATCAAAACGGTCTATATATGTCAGTGTTTAATAAATTTATTAGTTTGTGTTAGGAAAAATTTGGAACTCTAGGGGTTAAATTTAAGGCTATAATCGCTGAAAAAAATTGCTTGGGATCCCGTGCAATTTTCTCCTCCAGAGAGGGAAAACCAGTGACTGAGGACAGATATTAATAGCCTAGAGAGGGACCATGGTTTTTTCGCCCTCCAGCTTTAGAGAGTGGAAAACGGACTCTGCGTCCAAAGACTCTGATATTTTTTTCCTTACCAGAATGGCCGTTTATTTGGAGAAAAAGCTGAATCTGCTTATCTTGGATGCTATGGAAAAGGAGGAGCAAATTTCTTCCCCAGCGTCCTTTTTTTCGGCGAAATCCATTTTTGGTCCTTTCGCACTGATTCTGTCTGTTTCACTATCACTATCCCTTCTGGATCAGGGCATTCTCCACGCAGGGTCAAAGGATTCCAGATCTCCTGTAGGCCCAGTCAGCAGTGGCAGTGTCGACCCAATCAGTCTGGATCTAAGAGATCTAGGTCCCAGAGATTTTCCGCTCAGTGTCTTCTGACGTTATCTGGTCGACACCAGCAGGGTAGGCGGCCACCTACTACTGTTACATCAGGATTGGGTTTTTCTGTCGTTCTCAAAGAATGGTTTAGAGGCCTAGTGTCTTCTGGATACAAAAGGTCCTTCCCTTCCCGTCCTCAAAAAATCAGAGGCGAGAGCAAGGTTTTTTTCCCCGAGACATACATTCACTGTTTCTAAACGGAATCCCAGAAAACTAAAGGTTCGAGGGGTTCTACTTTAACACGTTTGTGGTCTTTTAAAAAAAAAAAAAAAAAAGGGAAGGAACTGTTAGAACCATACTGGATTTCAAACTTCTAGACAAGGGTCCATCTTTTCTGGATGGTGTCTTTTTCCGTTCGGTCATTACTTTCATAAAAAAGGGGGAGTGTTGTGAATATGCTGGATGTGGCTTCTGAGCTGGGGCTCCCTCCGGTGGTTGCTGAGGGTAATGAACTGATTACTGAATGGCCTTCAGCTGGCGCTGAATGGTAGGATATAAGTGGCCTGAGTTCCCAGCAGCCTTGCCGGTGATCAATTGTTCCTTCTGGTCTTGCTCGAAACACTGCTAGGTTCCTGCTCTCCTTCAGATAAGTGTTTGCTGTTTTTTTTTCCTCTGATTTTCATTGCTGGTTTGCTGCTTGCAGTGGACTGCAGCCTGTCCCCTTTTGGGGGTCTGGCGCTGCAATTGTGCTCCGTTTTTGTCTGCACTTTTGCTTTGCTCCTTTGTTACTTTTTATTTGCTGAATAGCGTTTGTTACACCAGAGATCTGATTTAGGTGGATGAGATCGTATGATCTCAGGTTTTTTGGCAATCAGAAGTGTTGGTATTTTTTAGGGTTTTTGTTGGATTGCAGTCAGAATTCTTTCCTGTACTTTTCTGTCTAGACAGATTGGGCCCCAGCGTTTGCTCATTCTATTTTCTGTCTGTGTCCGTGCTTTCTTCTTGTCTAACCGCCATTACATGTTCGGGGGCTTCCTATTTTCTTTGGGGATCTGCTCTGGGGCAGATAGCTTTCATCTTTCTGCCTTTTAGGTGTAGTTATCTCTCAGGCTGTGACTAGGCGTCTAGGATCAACGTAGGAACGCTCCATGGCTACCTCTAGTTGTGTGGTTAGTTCAGGTTAATGCAATCCAATAGGTTCCAGCCTCTCTGGTGTATTACCGTTTTTGCTATTTCTCCTCAGTTACCGAAACATAACAGGGGAGTTTCTAGCATCCATCGACATTCAAGATGCTTACCTCCATATGCCGATTTTTCTTTTTTTTTCCCCTTACTAGAAATTACTGTGCTTCGCCATTCGCGAACAGCATATTCAGTTCACGGTCTTATCCTTCCTAAATGGACGACCTTCTAATCAAGGGTCTACTGCGCGGAGGCATTTGTATCACTTGCAATATTCTTTCTTGCCGGGGCTGCCTGAAAGACTTATAGAAAGTCTGCTCTATCAGGCAAGTCTCAGAACTAGCCGCACTGTCCTTTCGAGTTCCTTTTCTGATTTTCCACCAGGACAAGGTGGTCATCAAACCGTCTCCATTCTTTTTTTTTTGTCCAAGGTGGTCTCATTTTTCCATGAGGACATTGTCCGTCTCTCTTTTTGTCCAGCACCCGTATATCAGGGAGAATGAGGTCTTGACACCCTGGATGTAGTGAGGGCTCTCAGACGTACGTCTCTCAGACGGCGCCCTTCTGTAGGTCGGACGTCTTATTTGTGTTTCCTGAGGGTCTCAGGCAGGGTTTAGCCGCTTCAGGGCCACAATAGCCAAATGGATTCGCTTGGCTATTCAAAGGTCCTACCGCAGCAAGGGCATGTCTATCCCAGCGGGTATTAAGGCACACTCTACACAGTCAGTGGATGTTTCTTGGGCTATTTGGCATCGGGTGTCGGCAGAACAGGTCTGCAAGGCTGCGACTCGGTACAGCCTAAGCTCCAAGACTTCTGCACATGTGGTCCTTTTCAGACATATTCTGCAAGCGGCAGTAGCACAACTTTAGTCAGTTGGTACATGGGGTTCGATCTGTTATGTGGTACCCACCCAGCAACTGCTTTGGGACGTCCCATGGTCTGTGTCCCCCAATGAAGTGAAGGAGAAATAGGGATTTTTGTATACTCACCATAAAATCCTTTTCTCCAAACCACTCATTGGGGGACACAGCACCCACCCTGTTAACCTTTTGGCTTGTTCTTGTTTTCTTTAATTTTGTGTTGTACTCTGATGTGATGTTAATCTCCTACTGCTTTTGCACTGAACTGGTTCTCTTGGAGCCAGTATGAGGGTGTATACTGCAGAGGAGGGGCTAACCTTTTTTGTATTTACTAAGTGTCAGCCTCCTATTGGCAGCAGCATACATCCATGGTCTGTGTCCCCCAATGAGTGGCTCAGAGAAAAGGATTTTATGGTGAGTACACAAAAATCCCTATATTCACAAGCGGACGGATTCTTTACTGTAAGAGCAGTAGACTATGGAGCACTTTGGTAGTAATGCTCGAATCTCTGGGAAAAAAAAGTTCAAAGAGGTCATTGATGCCATTTTTGAAAAAATATATTGCAGGTTTTGGTTACTGTCCTCCGATCCGGGAAAGTAGTTTTGATTACCATATGTGGAATTGGGATGGAATTTTGTAAAGCAAGTAAATAACTACTCTTGTATGTTGTGGAGACACGGGGGTCAGTGGTTGCTCTCGTCCTCTGGCCCAGCTCTTTTTAGAGTGCATGGACCAGGGCTGATCCCACTGACCGCTTCCTCTTTTCCCGTGGGCAGAACGCAGAACATTACTCAGACAACAGTGTGAGGGTAAAACCAGTGTGCCATAATTTATTGAACCACCAACAGTCCCAACACCTACCCAAGAAGGTACAAATTACAGAGTCTCACACTTCCACTGACTCGCCAGGATTAGAGCAGCTGGGACTTGCAAGGCAGACTACCCCCACCAAGGGCAACCTTCTTTCGGCGGGCACTCACAGAGAGGAGGTGACGACAAGCTTAAGAAGCTGACCGAAAGCAGTGAGGTATGTGTCTAGGTCAGGGTTCCCCAACTCCAGTCCTCAAGGCCCACCAACAAGTCATGTTTTCAGGATTTCCTTAGTATTGCAAAGGTGATAATTGCATCACCTGTGCAATACAAAGGAAATCCCTAAAACATGACCTGTTGGTGGGCCTTGAGAACTGGAGTTGGGGAACCCTGGTCTAGGTGACCTGATTGTCCCAACATGGATTCTTCTAGACTGCTCCTGAGCGTTCAGTGATGGTCAATAGAGCAGATCTGTTTTCTTTGAGCAGGGTCCATGGTCCCCTTAGCTGACATCCTGTAAAATCTTCCTGGCCGTTGTTTTCTAAAGTCTCTTTAATTCTCCGTGCATAGCGATAGAAATCCTTTTTTATACCCATATCTGGTTCAGGTCATCATCAACAGGTCAGGAGGATGTGGGATGAGTAACGCATTGTTTGGAGTATTTAATGATTAATTTTAATCAATCTGCATAGTTCGTCCTTCTCCGTTTTGTATGTCAACAAACTAGCTAGCCTAGTATAATGTGTAATCAACATATTGACAAACCTCTTGTTCCATGACCCTCTGTCTGTCCTCCAGAGATAAGACAATAAGTTACAACAAACTCTTGACCAACCGAAGAAAGAAACACACAAATTAACTAGTCAACTTTCAGACAATATCCTATGTCTCTGGGCCTGCTGACTTTACATCTGGCATACCGTAATTAAAAATAAATGCTGTATCGTCACATGTGTTCAGACAGGAGTCTTAATTCTTAAGCATTTTCAACAAAAAAGGCTAAAGCTACATGACTTACAGCAAAACTATAGGTCTAAAATAGCTGAGTTCTTACTATGCGGACTATGCTAGCAAGCTTTTGGGCAACCTGCGAACAAAATTTGACATGTCTAGATTTTTGTAAATGCCACACTACAGATGTATTGGGTCACAGGTTACTATACAACTGATCAGCGATTAGAAGATGTGATGTTGCAAGGCTACCTTTTGTTCTTAATGTTTGAGATGTTACTGGCAGCTTAGGGAGGTGTCTTATACTTCTGCCCTACTCTATTAATTTGGTAGAATATTATAATCGCTTCCTTAAAATGACTCTACCAGCACAGAAAAACTGTTGAAACCAAGTATAGGAGCTCAGTGCATCATAGTGGGGCCAAACATTTAATTACACTTTCACACTTGCATTGTTTTCCTTCTATCACCACCTCCACCCTTCTAAGCTCTATGAAGCCAGATCTGTCAATCAAAGAGGAGGGGGTAGGGAAAACAAGCAGGTGGGAAGGTGTATTTCAATGATTAGCCATGCCTTTACCGAGCATCTGTGCTGACCTATTGAATTTTAAAGGGACTCTGTCAGCACAGGATGATTATTCGAAATAAGTCCCACTGCTCGGTGCTTTGCGCTGGGGCCACCTATCTACCTGTCTACCTGCTTTTCTTTCCATCTCCATCCTGCCCTCTTTGTCAGCTCTGGCTTCTTGAAGCCAGACAAGGGTGGAGACAAATGGAAACTAAGTACCGTTAGGTGGGAACGTGTAGTTAAATGATTGGTCACGTCATGTACTTTGTCAGCACACAATGACTATTCTGCCTCTTCCTGATGACTCCCCCGGAAGAAGGCACAGCGCCGAAACGCGCGTTGAGGAGGGTGGCACCACTGAGACCCAGGTATGAATGTGATCTATTTACAATCTATATGCACATAAGTGGTTTTTTTGAGTATTGAATTGGCTTACTTGCTGCAGATCCCTTGGCAACTTAGTCTTTGCTGGAAGAGAAGGTGAGTTAGCTACCCAGCTGTGATAGTTGTCTTGGTGGGTTTGAAGCTCGTGACCCTGATGATCACGTTGTCTTCCTCTGTAGGTGGTGAGTTGTTGTCCTTGGTTGAAGGATCGAATGCTGTTATCTCAAGGTTGTAGTCTCGAGGATAAAGCGGACTTGAATTATCAGATGGTTGTCGTTGACTTAGTGTCATTTGACTTCTTCATCCAGTAGTGACGTGGGTATGACGAGGGGGACAAGTCATGGTCATCTGATGTGATAATGGTTTTGTAAGAGGAGATGTAGCTCGAATTCGTAGTCTGGTCACTACAGACGTTGCCGATGATGACCCTGCCTAGCTCAAGGCGCTGGGCGTACGGTTCATTGAGTAGTCCATGGATTTGTTGATGCATCTTGTGCAGTCATAATGTCTCTCCCGAGAATTAGGATGTCTGCCTTGTCGTCCAGGGGTGGCATCTCTTTGGCTATCATTCTGAGAGGATGCGGAAGAGCGACTTCTGGTGTTGGGCTTTCTTCCCTGTTGAATGTTATACGTTTACACTTGACAAGCGTGGGTAGTGGTATCTCCATGGCGTCCATCTCAAGAGAAGTTATTATGAGGCCACTGGCCCTTCTTCCAGAGGTTTTTAAAACACCGCTGCAGGTGCCCAAGATGTAGGGATAGACGTCTCCTTTTAAGTCAAACAAGTCGAAGAGTTCCGACCTGGCTAATGATTTTTTGCTCTGGTCGTCCGGGCTAACGTACACCTTGACTGCCTTCTCTGGATGGCCCTTGGGATACACCCTTGCCAGGCAAATCTTCGCGCAGGACTTGTCTCGAAGACCTTCTACACAGACTTCGGTGCATGAGGAAGATACCGCAACATGGCTTGTCGCTTGGTCTGTACTCTCCCCGCCATGGCTTGTGGTGGGAGAAGGTGAAGATGCAGAGTCGGGCTCTGATGGATGGAGCGCTTGTACATGGTCTTTGCTGTCGCACTCTAGACACTTGATGGCGATGACACAGTCCTCAGCAAGATGTTCGGTAGAGGCGCAGCACCTGAAGCATACTCCAGACTTCTTCAAGAGCTCCTTTCGTTCTTGAAGGGGCTTCTTCCTGAAACCAATGCACTTCTTCAGGGGATGTGGCAGTTTGTGAATTGGACACTGGCGGTTCGGATTTTCCACCTTCTCAGCTTCATTGCCTTTGTCTGACACTGATGTCGGTGTAGGCAGAACTTCTGTCTTTTTTGCAGACACCGGACCGCTGCGGTTACTGTTGTGAGAACACGAACTCTCATACTTAGGAGATGATGCAGAGCCGCTGGGTTCTTCATAGCAGAAGCTGGGGTCGGTTTTGCAATCTCCTTGATAAAGTCACAGAAATAGGAGAATGGAGGAAAAGAAACTTGGTATTGTCTTTTGTATAAGAAAATTAATAATGGTGAGTCCCAAGAATAATAAAATCCTCAAATTTATTGAAAAAAGATTAAAAGATCATACAGGTTGGGGATACATCTCAACGCGTTTCTGAGTGAATAAGGGCTTTTGCCAGAAACGTGTTGAGATGTATCCCCAACCTGTATGATCTTTTAATCTTTTTTTCAATAAATTTGAGGATTTTATTATTCTTGGGACTCACCATTATTAATTTTCTTATGTGAAGCCTTAGTCACGGCTATTGGTTGGAGACCCATAACATTGACATTGCAAGACGGACTGAGTTATACCAAGAGGACACGGTGAGGCTGCCTTTCTTGTCTTTTGTAGTTTGACCCTCGTATGGTCCACCTTACTTGTATATTGTAGGGTAACTTGGTAACTATGGGTTTCACCCCACGAGCTGTGTCCAGGTAGCTGAGGCCAGGTAGATGTGAGTCTGTCTTGGCCAGTTGAAATTCGGACAGCAGGTTGCTAAGTTCTAGGAATCTTGAGGCATCCTTGCCGGATATTTTAGGAAAGTCTTGTAATCATTTGAACAAAAACATTCTCTATTGCTTCAGGGCTGCCAAAGCTACGTTCTAGTCTTTCCCATACAGCCATGAGGCCAGCTGCTGGATTACTGATGTGGACGGATCTGAACCTCTTGACCTGCTCTGTGGATTGAGATCCGAGCCACCTGATTAGCAGATCCAGCTCTTCAGCATCAGTGATGCCAAGGTCACTAACTGCGGCTTTAAAGGGAATCTGTCACCCTAAATTGGCAGGATATTTAAATGATGGCAGTCAGGTCAGATGGGCGGTGTTTTGGGTACTTGCCTTAACATGTTGTTCGCCGCTGTCTCCATTATTTCTGGGAATTGTAGTCGTTGCCCTCCATATAACGCGCCTGCCCATTGCAATCTTGATTTGCGCACGCGCAATATGCTTTGCCCGCAGATTGCAATGCGCAGGCGCGTTATATGGAGGGCAACGACTACAATTCCCAGAAATAATGGAGACAGCGGGAACAACATGTTAAGGCAAGTACCCAAAACACCGCCCATCTGACCTGACTGCCATCATTTAAATATCCCGCCAATTTAGGGTGACAGATTCCCTTTAAAGGCACATTTCCAACCTCTATAGTTCTCTGGTTGATCATCGAACCTTGTGAGACCAGTCTTAGTAAGTTCGCGGCGAACCATGTACCTTGCATAGTCTGACATGTCGATTTTCTCTGATTTTGGGAAGACAATTGCTGGCTAAGTAGCACTGTACATATGGTCTGTAGCGTCTTGACTAAGAAACGTAGGATAGTATGGTGCGGCATAAACATTTAGTGCAGAAACCGGTTTACTGAGAATAGTTTCTGCCATAGATGTGACTGGAACTGTATGGCTTTGCTGGGGTGTAGGATACACAGACAGATCCTACACCGTTCTACACATTGCTGGAATAGGGGGACTCTACTTATCTCAGAAGGGGTAGCAAAAGCCTATTGAGGAATTTTCATTAAAAGGACTCTGTCAGCACACACTGACAGTGGCCAATCATTTAAATACACTTTCCAACCGGCTTGTTTTCCCTCATTCTCCACTCCCCAAGCACCCCCTCTCCTTCTTTGATTGGCAGCTTTGGCTTCATAGAGCCAGAGAAGGGTGGTGATAGATGGAAAACAAATAGGTGGGAAGGTGTATGTAAATGATTGCCCCCGCCATGATGCACAGAGCGCTTGTACTTGGTTTGAACAGTCATGCTGTACTGACAGAATTCCTTTTAACGTGCCTCATAGAGTGAAGTTAGCCAGACTTGGCAATTTTCTTGGACTGCCCTTGCCTGTATACTAATGTTTCTTTCTACCTCCATTCACAAGCCAGAGGAATATCCATTTAGCTCCTGGCTCACGTGCATCGGCATACTGTTTGTAAAGGAAAGCACAGTCCTCAACAGAAAGCTGTTGCTGCCACCACTAAGACAAAATTTCTGTGCATTATAAAAGGTTGATACATGCAATCGGTGGCCCTAGTCGATGCTATGGTAACTCATAGCCATACATCTGCCAATATGCATAAATTTAATGCATAGTTTGGGCTCACATCAGCCGTATTTGATGTACATGTAAATTCGCATCATGCTGCGATTGCCATCGAGACTCGCCAATGCAAGCATATGGGTGCGAGGGGGGAAAAAAAATCGCACAGCACTCGGACCAAGTGAGTGCTGTCCGATTTTTACGCACCGGAGTCCTTGAAAGAGCCAGCAATTCATGTGCCGCTGCTTCTCACAAAATTAGAATATCATCAAAAAGTTAATTTATTTCAGTTCTTCAATACAAAAACTGAAACTCAGATCACTTTGTAATGACTATATAATATATTTCAAGTGTTTATTTCTGTTTATGCTGATGCTAATGGCTTATAGCCAATGAAAACGAAAAAAAGTCATTATCTCAGTATATTAGAATAATTAACAAAAAACACCTGCAAAGGCTTCCTAAGCATTTAAAAGGTCCCTTAGTCTGTTTCAGTATCCTCCACAATCATGAGGAAGACTGCTGACTTGACAGAAGGCTGTCATTGACACACTCCACAAGGAGGGTAAGCCACAAAAGGTCATTGCTAAAGAAGCTGGCTGTTCACAGAGTGCTGTATCCAAGCATATTAATGTAAAGTTGAGTGGAAGGAAAAAAACAGTGTGGTAGAAAAAGGTGCACAAGCAACCAGGATAACCGCAGCCTTCAAAGGATTGTTAAAGGCCATTCAAAAATGTGGGGGAGATTCACAAGGAGTGGACTGCTGCTGGAGTCATTGCTTCAAAAGGCACCACACACAGACTTATCCAGGACATGGGCTACAAGTCTCACATTCCTTGTGTCAAGCCACTCATGACCAATAGACAATGCCAGAAGCGTCTTACCTGAGCCAAGGAGAAAAAAAAATGGACTGTTGCTCAGTGGTCCAAGGTGTTGTTTTCAGATGAAACTAAATTTTGCATTTCATTTGGAAATCAAGGTCCCAAAATCTGGAAGAAGAGTGGAGAGGCACACAATCCAAGCTGCTTGAGGTCTAGTGTGAAGTTTCCACCTTCTGTGATGGTTTGAGGAGCCATGTCATCTGCCAGTGTTGGTCCATTGTATTTTATCAAGACCAATGTCAGCGCAGCCATTTACCAGGAAATTTTAAAGCACGGCATGCTTCCCTCTGCTGCGAAGCTTTTTGGAGATGGAAATTTCATTCTCCAGCAGGACTTGGCACCTGTTCACACTGCCAAAAGTACCAATACCTGGTTTAAAGACAGCAGTATCACTGTGCTTGATTGGCCAGCAAACTCGTCTTGACCTTAACCCATAGAGAATCTATGGGTATTGTCAAGAGGAAGATGAGAGACACCAGACCCAACAATGCAGATGAGCTGAAGGCTGCTATCAAAGCAACCTGGGCTTAAATAACACCTTAGCAGTGCCACAGGCTGATCGCATACATTTCAGTAGGCCAACATTTGGGATTTTAAAATCATTTTTCAAGCTGTTATTATAAAGTTTTCTAATTTACGGAGATGACTTTTGAATTTTTATTGGCTGTAAGCCATAATCATCAACATTAACAGAAATAAACACTTGAAATAGATCACTTTGTAATGACTCTATAGAATGAGTTACACTTTTTGTATTGAAGAACTGAATCTAACTTTTTGATGATATTCTAATTTTGTGAGAAGCGTGTGTGTGTGTCTATATATACATATATATAATTACATAGAAGAAAAGCTGGCAATTCAGCAACCGCGTAGTGTAAAATCACAGTAGGAGCCGACAGCATAGAATAGATGGATTACATACAGTAAATACATATAGAATAGGTAGATATACAGATGTCAGTGACAAATACAATTAGTACAGTGTGTGCAGCTTACTATAAATGTATTTAATTAACCCCTCTCTGACATCAGACGTACTATCCCGTCCATAAAACCCGTGACAATCTGACCACGGACGGGATATTACGTCATAGCGATCAGCTGCGCTCCTGGGGGGAGCGCAGCTGATCGCCGCCGGGTGTCAGCTGATTATCACAGCTGACACCTGGGATTGTGTGTCAGGAGCGGTCACGGACCGCTCCCGGCACATTAACCCCTTGCACACCGCAATCAAACATGATCGCGGTGTACTGGGGACACAGGGGAGCATCGCGCAGGGAGAGGGCTCCCTGCGCGCCCCCCTGAGACCCTCAGAACAGCGCGATGTGATCGCGCTATTCTGAGGGCTTCCTCCCTCCCAGGACCCGGATCCAAGATGGTGCCGGGGTCCTGGAGGGAGGCGGCTTCCTCAGTGCCTGCCGAGAGCCTGAGAAGCCTGCAGCGCTGCCTGTGAGATCGCTGGTCTCACAGAGTGCTGTGCACACTGTGAGACCAGCGATCTGACATTTTACAGTGATGTCCCACCCTGGGACAATGTAAAAAAAATAAAAATAAACGTGTAAAAAAAAAATTCCAAAATAAATAATATAAAAAAAAAAATATTCCCCAATAAATTCATTTCTTCCTGTAAATAAAAAAAAAAACAATAAAAGTACACATATTTGGTATCGCCGCGTCCGTAACGACCCCCCCATAAAACTGTCCCACTAGTTAACCCCTTTTGTGAACCCCTTAAAATAAAAAATAAAAACAAAGCAAAAAATCAGTGCTTTATCATCATACCGCTGAACAAAAAGTGGAATAACACGCGATCAAAAAGACCGATATAAACATGGCACCGCTGAAAACGTCATCTTGTCCCGCAAAAAACGAGCCATCACACAGCATCATCAGCGAAAAAATAAAAAAGTTATAGCTCGCAGAATAAAGCGATGCAAAAATAATTATTTTTTATATAAAATAGTTTTTGTTCTATAAAAGCGCCAAAACATAAAAAAATGATATAAATGAGATATCGCCGTAATCGTACTGACCCGAAGAATAAAACTGCTTTATCAATTTTACCACACGTGGAACGGTATAAACGCCTCCCCCAAAAGAAATTCATGAATTGCTGATTTTTGTTCATTCTAAACTCCCAAAAATCGAAATAAAAAGCGATCAAAAAATGTCACATGCTCAAAAATGGTACCAATAAAAACGTCAACTCGTACCGCAAAAAATAAGACCTCACATGACTCTGTGGGCCAAAATATGCAAAAATTATAGTTCTCAAAATGTGGTGATGCAAAAACTATTTTTTGCAATAAAAAGCGTCTTTTAGCGTGACAGCTGCCAATCATAAAAACCCGCTATAAATAGTAAATCAAACCCCCTTTATCACCCCTTAGTTAGGGAAAAATAATAAAATTACAAAAATGTATTTATTTCCATTTTCCCATTAGGGTTATGGTTAAGGTTAGGGTTGCGGCTAAAGTTAGGGTTAGGGTTGGCGCTAAAGTTAGTATTAGGGTTATGGTTGGGATTAGGGATAGGGGTGTGTTAGGGTTAGGTTTGTGGTTAGGGTTGGGACTAGGGTTAGGGGTGTGTTGGGGTTAGGGTTGGAGTTAGAATTGGGGGGTTTCCGCTGTTTAGGCACATCAGGGGCTCTCCAAATGTGACATGACGTCTGATCTCAATTCCAGCCAATTCTGCGTTGAAAAAGTCAAACGGTGTGCTCCTTCCCTTCTGACCTCTGCCATGCGCCCAAACAGTAGTTTACTCCCACATATGGGGTATCAGCGTACTCTGGACCCTAATAGTTATTGTGCAATTTGTCCTATTTCTTCTGTTACCCTTGGGAAAATAAAAAACTGGGGGCAAAAATATCATTTTTTTAAAAAAAAATGATTTTTTTTTTGTTTTTACGACTGTACGTTATAAACTTCTGTGAAGCACTTGGGGCTTCATAGCGCTCACCACACATCTAGATAAGTTCCTTGTGGGGTCTATTTTCCAAAATGGGATCACTTGGGGGTTTCCACTGTTTAGGCGCATCAGGGGCTCTCCAAATGCGACATGACGCCCCCAGACCATTCCATCAAAGTCTACAATTCAAAACGTCACTACTTCCCTTCCGAACCCCAACGTTGTACCCATAACAGCGTACTCAGGACAAATTGCACAATAACTTTTGGAGTCTTGTTACCCTTGGGGAAATAAAAATTGGAGTGAAAAGATCATTTTTGTGGAAAAAATATGATTTTTTTAATTTTACGGCTCTACGTTATAAACTTGTGTGAAGCACTTGGGGGTTCAAATTGCTCACCAAAGATCTAGATAAGTTCCTTAGGGGGTCTAGTTTCCCAAATGGGGTCACTTGTGGGGGGTTTCCACTGTTTAGGCACATCAGGGGCTCTCCAAATGCAACATGGCGTCCAATCTCAATTCCAGCCAATTTTGGTTGGAAAAAGTCAAATGGTGCTCCTTCCATTCCGAGCTCTGCCGTGCACCCAAACAGTGGTTCCCCCCACATATTGGGTATCAGCGTACTCAGGACAAATTGGACAACAACTTTTGTGGTCCAATTTCTCCTGTTACCCTTGGGAAAATAAAAAATTAGTGACTAAAAATAATTTTTGTGGGAAAAAAAATAGGATTTTTTATTTTCATGCCCGGGCATTATAAACTTGTGTGAAGCACTTGGGGGTTCAAAGTGCTCACCAAAGCTATAGATAAGTTCCTTAGGGGGTCTAGTTTCCAAAATGTGGTCACTTGTGGGGGGTTTCTACTGTTTAGGCTCATCTGGGGCACTGCAAACGGAACATGACCCCCATCAACGTCTGCATTCCAAAACGTTACTACTTCCTTTCCAAGCCCTGCCGTGCGCCCAAACAGTTCCCCCCCCCACATATTGGGTATCAGCGTACTCAGGACAAATTGGCCAACAACTTTTGGGGTCCAATTTCCTTGGGAAAAATCAAAAATTTGGGACTAAAAAATCATTTTTGTGGAAAATTGTTTCTTTTTTTTTTCACACCCAGGCATTATAAACTTTTGTGAAACACTTGGGGATTCAAAGTGCTCACAACAGATCTAGATAAGTTCCTTAGGGGGTCTAGTTTCCAAAATGGTGTACCTTGAGGGGTGCAGTTTTTAGAATAGTGTCACTTTTGGTTATTTTCTGCTATATAGACCCCTCAAAGTGACTTCAAATGTGAGGTGGTCCCTAAAAAAATGGCTTTGTAAATTTTGTTGTAAAAATGAGAAATCGCTGGTCAACTTTTAACCCTTATAATTTCCTAAGAAAAAAAAATTTTGATTCCAAAATTGTGCTGATGTAAAGTAGACATGTGGGAAATGTTGTTTCTTAACTATTTTGTGTGACATATTTCTCTGTTTTAAGGGAATAAAAATTCAAAGTTTGAAAATTGCAAAATTTTCAAAATTTTCGCCATATTTGCATTTTTTTTCAAAAATAAAAGCAAGTTATATCGAAGAAATTTTACCAATAACGTGAAGTACAATATGTCACGAGAAAACAGTCTCAGAATCACGAAGATCCGTTGAAGCGTTCCAGAGTTATAACCTCATAAAGAGACAGTGGTCAGAATTGTAAAAATTGGCCCGTCATTAACGTGCAAACCACCTTGGGGGTGAAGGGTTAAAAGATTTTTTTTCTGAAAAAAAAAATGGCATAGGCTCTCGCGTAGTTTTCTTAACCAGCAGAGAGAAAGCGGACAGCTGGGGCCGATGTTTATATCCTGGGAAGGGAGTAATACCTATGGAGCTTCCCAGGCTATTAATCAGTTCACAGCTGTATACTTCGCCTTTACTGGCTATTAAAATGGGGACCCTAAAAAAAAGATGACATAGGGGCCCCTATAATTAAAAACAAGCAAAGGCTATGCAGACAGTTGCGGGCTGACTCTTGGCAGGGAGACTCGGAACGATTTTTCATACATTTAGTTTGGCTGATTACTAGAATTGAGCGAAACAGGTCGGTCAGATTCAAAAATCGCCGACTTTCGCCAAACTCCGAGCGAAAACCCGACCATAACGTGAGGTCAGCCATGCGGTCGTCGACCTGAGCGCCAAAGTCGGTTTTCCCATAATGCTTGCAGGCGCCTTTTCTCAGCCAATGAGCAAGGACGTACACTGTGGGCAACGAGATGGCATGGGCAGCGGCCACCACCATCTTAGAGAAGGGCATTGCACTGATTGGCTTGCTTTGTGTGGCGTCACAGTGTCTATAAAAGCCCTGACCGCCGACCGCCATTTTACTTCTGCCGATTTTAGCGTAAGGAGAGGTTGCTGACGCTGTTTATCAGTAGGGAGAGAGTTACGCAGGAAAGAAACGTTTTTCTGTGCTTGTGCTGATAGCAATTGTGCTGTACAGTAAGTGTGCAGTGACAGGGGAGGATTTTGTTGTGTGCAGCAGCGCTGATTATTAGGCTGCCTGCCAGTGACAGGGGAGGATTTTCTTGTGTGCAGCAGTGGTGGTTAATAGGCTGCCTGCTAGCTGTATTGCTGTGTGTACACTGCAGTGCAGACTGCTTTTTACACAGCACAAATACTTTTATTCTTTTTTTCTGCACAGTTACCGAGCGTTCATTTTTTCCCACACCATATAGAGCTGTACGCTCCTCACACACTACCGTGTACCAGCTGGTATCACGGACAAATACATGCTGAATATCTGTGTGTGACTCCGAAAATATATACGGAGATTTACAATTACCCCTAGACTGTATACAGCTGTACGCTTGTGATACAGTATCCTTTTTCTGCTTTTTATATTATGATGTAATCCATACTGAGCCTGTGAGCGTCTGTGTGTTACTCCGGAAATATATACGGAGATTTAAAATTACCCCAACACTGTATACAGCTGTACGCTTCTGATACAGTACCCTTTTTATGCTTTTTATATTCTGGTCTAATCCATACTGAGCCTGTGAGCGTCTGTGTGTTACTCCGGAAATATATACGGAGATTTAAAATTACCCCAACACTGTATACAGCTGTACACTTCTGATACAGTACCCTTTTTATGCTTTTTATATTCTGGTCTAATCCATACTGAGCCTGTGAGTGTCTGTGTGTTACTCCGGAAATATATACGGAGATTTAAAATTACCCCAACACTATATACACCTGGTATCTTCTGATACAGTACCCTTTTTATGCTTTTTATATTCTGGTCTAATCCATACTGAGCCTGTGAGCATCTGTGTGTTACTCCGGACATATATACGGAGATTTAAAATTGCCCCAACACTATATACACCTGGTATCTTCTGATACAGTACTGTTGTGAATGTGCTAGAGATGGTTTCTGAGCAGAGACTCCCTCTGGTGGTTACAGACAGTACTGAACCTTCCAGCGAGGAATGGCAATCTGGGATCACTGACTGGACTTATATAAGGGAGGTTCCCTCCCATGATGGTCGCCGGTGATCAATTGTTCTTGTCTCAATTGTGGTTCCTGGTTCATTTGGAAGTTTGCTGGAGTCTTGCCTGCTTCTTTTTTGTGCTTGCTTTTGCATAGTTTTCTGCACTTTTGTGGAGGTCAGCCGGGTCCAATCCTGGGGTCTGTGCTCCTCTTAGTTTATCTGTAGCTACTGTTATGTTTAGGTAGCTGAGGAGAAATAACAAAAACGGCAATACACAAGAGAGTCTGGAACCTATTGGATTGCAGTAACCTGAACTAACCACACAACTAGAGGTAGCCGTGGAGCGTTCCTACGTTGATCCTAGACGCCTCGTCACAGCCTGAGAGATAACTACACCTAAAGGCAGAAAGATGAAAGCTATCTGCCCCGGAGCAGATCCCCAAAGAAAATAGGAAGCCCCCAAACATGTAATGGCGGTTAGACAAGAAGAAAGCACGGACACAGACAGAAAATAGAATGAGCAAACGCTGGGGCCCAATCTATCTAGACAGAAAAGTACAGGAAAGAATTCTGACTGCAATCTAAAAAAAACTCCTAAAAAACACCAACACTTCTGATTGCAAAAACCTGAGATCACACGATCTCCTCCACCTAAATCAGATCTCTGGTGTAACAAAACCAAGCCGCAGCCACTGAAAAAACAGGAAAAAGCAAATGAACAAATAACAGTGGCTACAGATAAACTGAGAGGAGCACAGGCCCCAGGAGGGGATCCGGCTGACCTCCACAAAAGTGCAGAAAACTATGCAAAAAGCAAGCACAAAAAAGAAGCAAAAAATATCTTATCTGAAAGCAGCAGACGCAGGCAAGACTCCAGCAAACTTCCAAATGAACCAGGAGCCACAATTGAGACAAGAACAATTGATCACCGGCGACCATCATGGGAGGGAACCTCCCTTATATCAGTCCAGTCAGTGATCCCAGATTGCCATTCCTCGCTGGAAGGTTCAGTACTGTCTGTAACCACCAGAGGGAGTCTCTGCTCAGAAACCATCTCTAGCACATTCACAACAGTAGCTACAGATAAACTGAGAGGAGCACAGGCCCCAGGAGGGGACCCGGCTGACCTCCACAAAAGTGCAGAAAACTATGCAAAAAGCAAGTACAAAAAAAGAAGCAAAAAATATCTTATCTGAAAGCAGCAGACGCAGGCAAGACTCCAGCAACCTTCCAAATGAACCATCTCTAGCACATTCACAACACAGTACCCTTTTTATGTTCTGGTCTAATCCATACTGAGCCTGTGAGCATCTGTGTGTTACTCCGGAAATATATACGGAGATTTAAAATTACCCCAACACTGTATACAGCTGTACGCTTCTGATACAGTACCCTTTTTCTGCTTTTTATATTCTCGTCTAATCCATACTGAGCCTGTGAGCGTGTGTGTTACTCTGGAAATATATACGGAGATTTAAAATTTTCCCCTTCACCGTATACAGCTGTACGCTTCTGATACAGTACCATATATCTGCTGGTATTTTGGGTCCATTTCCACAAACATGAGGAAGTATGGTGGAAGAGGCCACGGACGTGGGCGTGGGGGGCCAGCTGGTAATGATGGTGGTGGCACATCTGCTGGTAGTGCCAAAAGCACAATAGCACCTAAGGCAGGAGGTGATGAGACTGCGTCATCGTTTGGCTTCAGAAGGCCTGGAAGGCTCCCTTTTCTGGAAGGAGTAAGTAAACTGCTTTTAAATCCGGAGCATCAGGAACAGGTTTTGTCTTACATTGCCGAAACAGCCTCCAGCTCTATTGCCTCCTCTTCTGAAGTTTCAAAAAATGCAAGCACTGAGTCAGTGCTGGCTCCTGGTCAGGAACAACACCTTTCCTTGTGTCCTTCACCCCCACAAAAAGTGAAGGATGCGGCTGGCCACACTTCAGATAAATCCATGGCGCTCTTTTCACATACCATGCCTGGGTTATCAAGTCAAATCCTGAATTCCCCAGTCCAAGATGAATCTGACATGAATTGCATTGATGCACTTGCTAGATGATTCTGCTGTTACTTCCCCAGAGCACTACATTGCCCTTGCAGTCTACTGAGCCAGAATCTGACCCTGATGAAACTCAGGTACCCCTTCCCGCATACTATACCACCTTACATGGTGACACAGAGGAAGGTGCAGATGAAATTTAAGAGGAGGTGATGCATGACCCAGTTGTTGACCCGGATTGGCATCCATTGGGGGAAGAGGGTGCCGCTGGCAATAGCTCAGAAGAGGAGAAGGATCCGCAGCAGGCATCGACATCGCAGCAGCGGTTATCTGGCAGGCCCGTAGCTGTCCAAAAATGTGTTAAAAAAACAAAAAGAGTTGCAGGACAACTTGGCCAGACGGTCAAATTAGAACAGCGTGCAAGCCCTGAAAATTTATCCCATAGTAGGAAGAGTGCAGTGTGGCACTTTTTTGACCAAAATCCTATTGAGGAGGCAAAGGTTATCTGTAAGAAGTGCGGAAGGACCTTTAGCTGAGGAAAAATCTCCGAAATTTGAATACCAGTTGCATGCTTAGACATTTAAACACCATGCATGTGCACCTGCTCTGACTTAAGGTAGCCAGCAATGCTCCATCGCTTCCCCCACTGTAAGCCCACCTGTTAGCACACCACCAGCAAGAAATGAGGTGTCGTTGCAAGGCGAAAGCAGTCAGGGAATCAATGTTTTTGCAACGAAAGACTGAATCTAGGCCATCACCAACCCCCTCTCAGTCCGTCATGTCCACCGCTAGTTCCCCCATATGCAGCTCTCAAGTCCAGCTCACCCTAGCAGACACTCTGAGTAAGACAAGAAAGTACTCATCCTCTCATCCGCGTACACTGGCTTTGAACACCTACATTGCCAAACTGATCTCATTAGAGATGATGTCCTTCCGTTTGGTTGAAAGCGCAGCGTTCCGAGAGCTCATGGCCTACGCTGTCCCACGCTATGACCTACCCAGTCAGCACTTCTTTTCTAGAAAAGCCATCCCTGCCCTCCACCTGCATGTGAAAGACCGCATTGTCCATGCACTCAAACAATCAGTGAGTGGAAAGGTGCACCTCACAACAGATGCATGGGCCAGTAGGCATGTCCAGGGCTGTTACGTGTTCATCACTGCGCACTGGGTTAATGTGGTGGATGCAGGGTCCACAGGGGACAGCGGCGGTGGGACAGTGCTGCCTAGTCCACGGTATAGGCAACAGTTGGCTGTAGGCGTTCGACCCTCCTCCTCCAGAAGCGAAAGCTCGTCGACAGAGCACGTTGCACGAGCACTCCATCCGCAGCTGCCAGTGTTGCACACAAGGTGTCCCACTATCGAACAGCTAGTGGTAAGCGTCAGCAGGCTGTTTTAAAGATGATGTCTTTGGGCGACAGCAGACACACCGCGGAGGTACTGGCTGACTACTTGCAGCGAGAAACTGAGTCATGGCTGGGCAGTCTACATCTTGTGCCAGGCAAGGTAGTCAGTGATAATGGCCGTAATTTTGTGGCGGCCATAGCCCTGGCAAAACTCAGACACATTCCTTGCCTGGCTCACACCTTGAACCTGGTGGTGCAGTGCTTCCTAAATATCCGGAGTTACCAGCCCTGCTCCATAAGGTGCGAAGACTGTGCTCGCACATCCGTCGCTTGCCCGTAGACTCCAGTCGTATGCAGAGGCTGCAGTGATTGCTCCACCTCCCCAAGCACCGCCTAATCATAGACGTTGCAACAAGGTGGAACTCCACCATGCACATGGTTGAGAGGTTGTGCGAACAGAGGCAGGCTGTAATGCATTTGTGGGAGGATACACGGGCAGGCAGTTTGAGGGCAGATATGGCGTTGGGTGTGCAGTGGTCAAAGCTGAAAGACCTCTGTAAAGTCCTTCAGTGTTTTGAGGAATGCACACAGCTGGTAAGCACAGACGACGCCATCATAAGCATGAGCATCCCACTTATGCGTCTGCTCATGCAAACTTTGACGCACATTAAGGATCTGGCGTCTGCAGCGGAGGAGGAGGGAAGCCTTGATGACAGTCAGGCATTGTCTGCTCAGGGAACTGTCCTGGACGAGGTGGAGGAAGAAGAGGGGGATGCTTCTCAGGGTACAAGAGAAAATGTTGGCTTGCCAAGGTCAGGTACAGGGTTTGTGTGTGACTGGAGGGATGTGGATTTGGCAGAAAGTGCTCCTCCACCCACCACTGTCAGTGCATCATTGACACCTGGAACATTGGCCCACAAGTGTTATTATGTCATGCGGATCCTAAAAAGGGACCCCCGCATTGCCAAAATTATGAAGGATGACGACTACTGGTTGGCCAGCATCCTCGATCCACGCTATAAAGGCAAATTACAGAACATCATGCCACAAGAGAACCTAGAGATAATATTGACGAACAAACAAGCAACTCTGGTAAACCGTTTGTTAGAGGCATTCCCAGCACAGAGCAGTGGTGCAGGTTCTACCAGGAGCAGTACTGGGCCAAATGGAAGAGGTGTTCGTGGTGCACACAGCCGAAGTGGCGTTGGAGACAGGGGTTTCATGACCATGTTGTGGACTGATTCCTCGAGTAACGCTCACACGACTGTTAATGCTGAATCGATTGCAACCGACAGGAGACAGCAGTTGTCAACCATGGTTCAAAATTACCTCTCCTCCCCTATCGATGTTCTCCCTCACAGTTCATTCCCCTTTGACTACTGGGCCTGTAAACTGGACACCTGGCCTGAATTGGCACAATATCCCTTACAGGAGCTCGCTTGCCCTGCTGGTAGTGTGCTATCAGAAAGAATCTTCAGTGCTGCTGGATCAATCCTGACAGAAAGAAGGACCCGGCTGTCGACCCAAAATGTAGGTGATCTCACCTTCATTAAAATGAACCATGCCTGGGTTTCAAAGGATTTTGTACCACCTTCCCCTGATGACACATAGATTGCCAGCAAAATGGCTCGCTTTGTCCTCTTCTTCCGACTTCTCAAATGCCTCCATTTGCAGCTGCTGAACGTTCAGCCTACACCTCAACATATGCCAGTTTTTCCACCTCCCTAACTAGGCTGCCCCCCAGGGCCGGCGTCAGCACCTAGTGCACCCGGGCAAGTGCCGGTGCCCTGAGCAGGTGGGGGGGCCCGCTCTTGGGCGACGGCACTGGCACAGAGCCCCTCATAGTATGCCGGTGTCTCTGACGGTGGGGGGGCCCACTCGCCGCCAGACACCGGCGTACTATGAGGGGCTCTGTGGCAGTGCCGTTGCCCACAAGTGGGCCCCCCCTTGCTTGCTCAGGGCCCCAGCACTTGCAATACTTACCTCTCCCTGCTCCACCGCTGTGACGTCTTCCGCGTTTCCTGACCGTGACATTCAGGTCAGAGAGCGCGATGACGACACGTCTGTACGCCCTCTGCCTGAACAGTCCAAGTACAGAGAGCTGGAAGATGGCGACGCTGAGGAGTCCAGAGTAGAGCAGTGCCCAGTGAGGAGAGGTATTTCATTTTTTTTAATGTTTGGAGCAATATATGGGGAGCATCATACACTGGAGAATTATACACTGTTTGCATAATTATTAGGCAAGTTGTATTTGAGAGGATTCTTTTTATTATTGAACAACAACTATATTCTCAATCAACCCAAAAGTCTCATAAATATCAAAGCTTAATATTTTGGGAAGTTGGAGTGGGTTTTTTTTAGATTTGGCTATCTTAGGAGGATATCTGTTTGTGCAGGTAACTATTACTGTGCAGATTTATTGGGCAACTTAATAAAAACCAAATTTACACCCATCTCACTTGTTTATTTTCACCAGGTAAACCAATATAACACAAAATTTAGAAATAAACATTTCTGACATTAAAAAAAAAATAAAAAAAAATCAGTGACCATCATAGCCACCTTTCTTTACGATGACACTCAAAAGCCTTCCATCCATAGATTCTGTCAGTTGCTTGATCTGTTTACGATCAACATTGCGTGCAGCAGCCATTACAGCCTCCAGACACTGTTCCGAGAGGTGTAATGTTTTCCCTCCCTGTAGATCTCTCATTTTATGAAGGACCACAGGTTCTCTGTGGGGTTCAGATCAGGTGAACAAGGGGGCCATGTCATTATTTTTTCTTCTTGTAGACCTTTACTGGCCAGCCACGCTGTGGAGTATTTGGATGTATGTGATGCAGCATTGTCCTGCATGAAAATCATGTTTTTCTTGAATGAAACCGACTTCTTCCTGTACCACTGCTTGAAGAAGGTGTCTTCCAGAAACTGGCAGTAGGTCTGCGAGTTGAGCTTCACTCACTCCTCAACCCGAAAAGGTCCCACAAGTTCATCTTTGATGATACAGCCCATACCAGTGCCCCACCTCCACCTTGCTGGCGTCTGAGTCGGAGTGGAGCTCTCTGCCCTTTAGAGATCCAGCCTCGGGTCCATCAAGAGTCACTCTCATTTCATCAGTCCATAAAACCTTAGAAAAATCAGTCTTAACATATTTCTTGTCCCAGTCTTCACATTTTATCTTATGTTTCTTGTTCAAAAGTGGTCGTTTTTCAGCCTTCCTTACCTTGGCTATGTCCCTGACTATGGCACACCTTGTGCTTTTTGATACTCCAGTAATGTTGCAGCTCTGAAATATGGCAAAACTGGTGGCAAATGGCATCTTGGCAGCTTCACTCTTGATTTTCCTCAATTCCTGGGCATTTATTTTGAGCCTTTTTTTATCAACATGCTTCTTGCGACCCTGTTGGCTATTTGCCATGAAACGCTTGATTGTTCAGTGATCACGCTTCAAAAGTGGCAATTTCAAGACTGCTGCATCCCTCTGCAAGACATCTCACAATTTTTGACTTTTCAGAGTCCGTCAAATCTCTCTTCTGACCCATTTTGCCAAAGGAAAGGAAGTTGCCTAATAATTAAGCACACCTTATATAGGGTGTTGATGTCATTAGACCACACCTCTCCTAATTAAAGAGATGCAAATGACCTGATTTACATAATTGGCAGCTTGCTTTCAAGCCTATACAGCTTTGAGTAGGACAACATGTATAAAAAGGATGATGTGCTCAAAATACTCATTTGCCTAATAATTCTGCACACAGTGTATAGGCCCATCATACACAGGAGCATCATCCATAGGGCCCATCATACACTGGAGCATCATATGGGGTTCATTATTTATGGGGCATCATATGGAGCACATATGGGGCTTATTCTGTATGGCTCATTATATGGAGCCCATTCTGTATGGAGCAATATATGGGGCCCATCATATACTGTATGGAGCTTTATATGCGACTCATTATACTGTATGGAGCAATATGTGGGGCTCATTAAACTCTATGGGGACCGTCCTATACTGTATGGCACATTATATGGGGACCATCATATACTGTAGCATTATGTGGAGCTCATCATATACTGTATGGAACATTACAGTCATGGCCAAAAGTTTTGAGAATGACACAAATATTAATTTTTACAAAGTCTACTGCTTCACTTTTTCTAATGGCAATTTGCATATACTCCAGAATGTTATAAAGAGTGATCAGCTTAACAGCAATTACTTGAAAAGTCAATATTTGGCTAGAAAATGAACTTTATCCCCCAAAACACATTTCAACATCATTGCAGCCCTGCCTTAAAAGGACCAGCTAACCTCTTTTCAGTGATTGCTCCATTAACACAGGTGTGGGTGTTGATGAAGACATGGCTGGAGATCAATCTGTCATGATTAAGTAATAATGACACCACTGGACACTTTAAAAGGAGGCTGGTGCTTGGCATCATTGTTTCTCTTCCGTTAACCATGGTTATCTCTAAAGAAACGTGCAGTCATCATGGCAATGCACAACAATGGCCTAACAGGGAAGAGTATCGCAGCTAGAAAGATTGCACCTCAGTCAACAATCTATCGCATCATCAAGAACTTCAAGGAGAGAGGTTCCATTGTTGCCAAAAAGGCTTCAGGGCGCCCAAGAAAGACCAGCAAGCGCCAGGACCGTCTCTTAAAAGTGTTTCAGCTGCGGGATCGGGCTACCAGCAGTGCAGAGCTTGCTCAGGAATGGCAGCAGGCAGGTGTGAGTGCATCTGCACGCACTGTGAGGTGGAGACTCTTGGAGCAAGGCCTGGTCTCAAGGAGGGCAGCAAAGAAGCCACTTCTCTCCAGAAAAAACATCATGGACAGACTGATATTCTGCAAAAGGTACAGGCAGTGGACTGCTGAGGACTGGGGTAAAGTTATTTTCTCTGATGAATCCCCTTTTCGATTGTTTGGGACATCAGGAAAACGCCTCATTCGGAGAAGACAAGGTGAGCGCTACCACCAGTCTTGTCTCATGCCAACTGTTAAGCATCCTGAAACCATTCATGTGTGGGGTTGCTTCTCAGCCAAGGGAATCGGCTCTCTCACAGTCTTGCCTAAAAACACAGCCATGAATAAAGAATGGTACCAGAATGTCCTCCAAGAGCAACTTCTCCCAACCCTCCAAGAGCAGTTTGGCGATCAACAATGCCTTTTCCAGAATGATGGAGCACCTTGCCATAAAGCAAAGGTGATAACTAAATGGCTCAGGGAACAAAACACAGAGATTTTGGGTCCATGGCCTGGAAACTCCCCAGATCTTAATCCCATTGAGAACTTGTGGTCAATCATCAAAAGACGGATGGACAAACAAAAACCTAAAAATTCTGACAAAATGAAAGCATTGATTGTGCAAGAATGGACTGCTATCAGTCAGGATTTGGTCCAGAAGTTGATTGAGAGCATGCCAGGGAGAATTGCAGAGGTCCTGAAGAAGAAGGGTCAACACTGCAAATATTGACTTGCTGCATTAACTCATTCTAACTGTCAATATAAGCTTTTGTTACTCATATGTTTGCAATTATTATATTTCTGTCTGTGATAAAAACATCTGTCAAACACACATAAAAACCAGAGGGCAGCAGATCATGTGAAAATATAATATTTGTGTCATTCTCAAAACTTTTGGCCATGACTGTATATGGGACCAATTATTACTATGTGGTGGCCATAATACTGTATGGAGGAATATACTGTCCAGTTTTTGAGCTATTGTAGAATTTAAAATAGATCAGTCATGTAATGTAAGAAGTGAAGTATTTGGCATTGTAACTATACCTATATTTCTGTGCCGTATCGGAGCATCATGAATTGTGGTATGTGTTAAAGGGGCCCATTGACACTTTTGCCTGGGGCACACGAAAACCTGGAGCCAGCCCTACCCCCCCCCACAACTTTAGGCTACTTTCACACTTGCGTTTTTTAGCGCTGCGCATCGTGCGCTATTGGTTGCATGCGCAATGTTCCCCTATCATTAACATGGCGGGCGCAGTGTCTTGCGCTTGCACGTGCTCATTAGCGTTTGGCGTGCGCTGCGCATTTTCCAGGTGTGCGCCCAGACGCGCTAGACGCTACATGTTGCATTTTTTTTTCCGGCACACCTATTTAAAAATGCGCATGCGCATGTGTGCGCACGCTATGCGCAAAAAAATAACATTGGCGCCTATGTGGGCGCTGGCGTGCGCGTGCCTTTGCGATTGTCAGCGCTTGTGCGCGCAAGCGATTTTTTAGTAAACATTGTCTAGACACTTGTCCAATGACCCCCTAGACAAGATACATTGTTTGTGAGGAGTCTAGATAAAAGTAGTATAGATTAAAGGAAGGTGTCAGTGCCACACAGACCCCTACACAGACTGCCTGGAGACTGCATGCTGATAAGACCTGAAGATACAGCCTGGATCCCTATAAAAAGGCCTGCAAACAGCGTGCACCAAACTACACTGCCTGGAGACTGGAGCTGGACACTGGACGATCCATCTTGGACCACAACAGCCTGGATGGCCTGGAGACTGCAAGATCCAACTTGGACCACAACAGCCTGGATATTGCCTGGAGACACTGTGCCTGGACTCAAGAGCGATCCAAAGTGCAAGAATGTGAGTATTCTTTAAACAAATGACAGGCTGTCCTTATAATGTAATATGTGCTCATGTAATTTTTTTTTTTTTTTTGCAGCATGTCTTCTGGATCAGAATATTCACCATCCCGGCAAGAACTGGCCGAAGCAGAGCATGATGTGAGTATCTTCCTGCCTTTGGGTAAGTATAGCTGCTGAATCTACAAATGGCTAAAATTTGTGTTTCTTTTTCAGACATCATCGTCGGACACGGCCATTGAGGAGTCTCAGCAGGAGCATTCGCAGCCGATTCTATTCCCGGTGGCGAGACGGAATGTAAGTGTATAGCCTTTGAATGTCTATTTCTTTTCTACTCCTATTGTTCTTTTATTTGTAAAAAATATACAAGATTGTAATTTTTATTTTGTTTCTTCTAGGTTCCACAACGGGACGACGACCTGTATGTGGATAATGAGGCCCTCATCTGCCAGGTCCATGAGCGTGTCCCGTTGTGGGACAGCCGTGATCCGCAGTACAAGGACAATGTTGTGACCCGGCGGCTATGGAACGAGGTGGCCGCAGCGTTGATGGATGGCTGGGACAGCGCCTCTCCAAACCTCAAAAAGGCGTTTAGTAAGTATTTTCATTCTCTGTAATGCTGCACTCACTGTTGTTCCTGAGGCCACTGATGGGTTTACTGGCAGATATATTCTGCCAGTAAACCCAACAGTGCCCTATGGTTGAACACTGACTGCCCTGTGTATGCTATTGCAATGTGTTCTGCATTCTAGTGTTTGTTTTTATGCTGCACTCACTGTTGTTCCTGAGGCCACTGATGGGTTTACTGGCAGATATATTCTGCCAGTAAACCCAACAGTGCCCTATGGTTGAACACTGACTGCCCTGTGTATGCTATTGCAATGTGTTCTGCATTCTAGTGTTTGATTTTATGCTGCACTCACTGTTGTTCCTGAGGCCACTGATGGGTTTACTGGCAGATATATTCTGCCAGCAAACCCAACAGTGCCTTATGGTTCAACACTGACTGCCCTGTGTATGCTATTGCAATGTGTTCTGCATTCTAGTGTTTGTTTTTATGCTGCACTCACTGTTGTTCCTGAGGCCACTGATGGGTTTACTGGCAGATATATTCTGCCAGCAAACCCAACAGTGCCCTATGGTTCAACACTGACTGCCCTGTGTATGCTATTGCAATGTGTTCTGCATTCTAGTGTTTGTTTTTATGCTGCACTCACTGTTGTTCCTGAGGCCACTGATGGGTTTACTGGCAGATATATTCTGCCAGCAAACCCAACAGTGCCCTATGGTTCAACACTGACTGCCCTGTGTATGCTATTGCAATGTGTTCTGCATTCTAGTGTTTGTTTTTATGCTGCACTCACTGTTGTTCCTGAGGCCACTGATGGGTTTACTGGCAGATATATTCTGCCAGCAAACCCAACAGTGCCCTCTGGTTCAACAGTCAATGACATGTGGATTCTTGAGCTATGTGTTGTGCTTTATATTCATTTTTTTACTGTCCAGTCACTCTTGTTCCTCATGTTAAGGTTGTTTTGCTGCCAGATATATTCTAACAGCAAACATAACAGTGTCATGTGGTTCAACAGTCACTGACATGTGGATTCTTGAGCTTTTTATAATGCTGCATTAACAGTTTTAAATTTTCATTCAGGTATGTGTGTTGAGAGTGATTTTGCACAGACTCCATTGTATAATTTTTTTTTTGATCAACAGTGAACAAAATCCGCACACGATGGCGCTCGATGAAGGACCGCTTCAACACTGATGTTCGAGCAGAGGGACAGGTTCGCAGTGGTTCTGCAGCAAGGCCCAGAAATAAATATCGCTATTATCGCGAGTTGGCGTTCCTGAGACCGGTCCTTGCTAGCAGAGCGTAAGTTTTTTCGATTTTCTTTTTTTTTTTTAAGTTTTTTCTTTATTTTCTTTTCTACAGCTGATGCTTCTTGTTCATGCATTATAGTAATGTTTTTTTTTTCTTTCCACAGCACCTGGAGCAGCACCATGCAGCCTGTCCCTGAAGCGGTCCTTCCTCGGACAACCTTGGACTCGTCCCAGCCATCCGACAGCCTGGAAGCAACTTGCAGGTCAGCAACACGGACAGCTGGTGACCAGGAAGCTGGTCCATCAGGTGTTCCCCTCTCCCAGGTCTCTGCCACTGGTTATGCGGGCACTTCCCGCCAGCGGCAGAGGGCCATGGAGAGGAATGTCTTGCCCGAGTTTGTTCACTTGAGCGAGTCCTTTCAAGGCAATATCAAGACGCTTGGAGGCAGAGTTGGAAGCGGTTTTTTCACTGATGGAACGTGGTTTTACCCACATGGATCACCGCTTCAACAGTGTCGAACAGCGTCTTGATCGCCTGGAGGCCGACCTCAACAGACCAGCGCACCATTTTTTCAGTAAAATAGAACGGGGCATGGGGGAACACCTTACTCCTGAGCAACAGCTGAGTGTGATGCAGGCCTGCAACAATGCTTACTTGCAGGCTATGCAGCAGAATCGGTACGTGCAGCAGTCAGTGGTTGCATATCCAACAGTGCCACCACTGATTCGCCACACATCACTACCGACTTCTGCTGCATACCACTGCACGGCCACCAGCATTCCGAGTCACCACTACAAGTCCGAGTACTGTTGGACACTCCACCGTCGCCACCATCATGGCAAGCGCTGCTCCTGTGTGGAGCAACACCCCCACAGACACTGGTCCACAGTCATGGACTCAAGCCACCGCAGTACCTGCTTGGGCCACGGCACCCACTTCTCCTTCTAGGAGTACCGCCACCAGTCAACAATTTCCCGCCACAGCACCCACTGATCCTATGAGTACCGTCACCAGTCAGCAACAATCCATTTCAAGGGCACCCACTTCTCCTTCTAGGAGTACCGCCACCAGTCAACAATTTACCGCCACAGCACCCACTGATCCTATGAGTACCGCCACCAGTCAGCAACAATCCATTTCAAGGGCACCCACTTCTCCTTGGAACACCGCCAACCCTTTGGTTACTCCGAGCACTGCCAACACTTCCACCGCCACTGCCACCACCGAGCATGAGAGCGGTGACCCACATTCAGTCTTTTTTTGTTTCAAGGCCAAGGTCAACCAGCTCAAGGCGGACACAGAGAAGTCGGTCCATGCATACTCCTGTCCCCAAGAAGAAAAATAAAAAAATCTTTGTTTGTCCATCCACCCTCTCCTCCTAATGTGTCTCAAAGTGACTCTCATTTGATGTGTGATCTTCCTTCACCCACTACTTTTGTTGCCACTTCCCCTCGAACCCCTTCATCGGTTTCCAGCCGCTCTTCATCTCTGCACACCCCCAGAGTATCGAAATCACCACCAAAACGTCAGTAGCAATAAAAATTTGTAATAAAAAAGCAGATTTCTATACAACTTCTGTGGCAGTGACGATACATATGGCATCTTTTACAAACATTGTACTAATCTGATTTTTCTATTACTACTGGGCAGTGACTGCCAATTGCATGTTGTACAAACATTGTACTAATCTGATTTTTCTATTACTACTGGGGCAGTGACTACCAATTGCATGTTGTACAAACATTGTACTAATCTGATTTTTCTATTACTACTGGGCAGTGACTACCAATTGCATGTTGTACAAACATTGTACTAATCTGATTTTTCTATTACTACTGGGGCAGTGACTACCAATGGCATCTTGTACAAACATTGTACTAATCTGATTTTTCTATTACTAGTGGGGCAGTGACTACCAATTGCATGTTGTACAAACATTGTACTAATCTGATTTTTCTATTACTACTGGGCAGTGATGCCAATTGCATGTTGTACAACATTGTACTAATCTGATTTTCATTATACTGGGCAGTGACTATCATTGCATGTTGTACAAACATTGTACTAATCTGATTTTTCTATTACTACTGGGGCAGTGACTGCCATTGCATGTTGTACAAACATTGTACTAATCTGATTTTTCTATTACTACTGGGGCAGTGACTACCAATTGCATCTTGTACAAACATTGTACTAATCTGATTTTTCTATTACTACTGGGGCAGTGACTACCAATGGCATCTTGTACAAACATTGTACTAATCTGATTTTTCTATTACTAGTGGGGCAGTGACTACCAATTGCATGTTGTACAAACATTGTACTAATCTGATTTTTCTATTACTACTGGGGCAGTGACTACCAATTGCATGTTGTACAAACATTGTACTAATCTGATTTTTCTATTACTAGTGGGGCACTGACTACCAATGGCATCTTGTACAAACAGTGTACTAATCTGATTTTTCTATTACTAGTGGGGCAGTGACTACCAATTGCATCTTGTACAAACATTGTACTAATCTGATTTTTCTATTACTACTGGGGCAGTAACTACCAATGGCATCTTGTACAAACATTGTACTAATCTGATTTTTCTATTATTAGTGGGGCAGTGACTACCAATTGCATCTTGTACAAACATTGTACTAATCTGATTTTTCTATTACTACTGGGGCAGTGACTACCAATGGCATCTTGTACAAACATTGTACTAATCTGATTTTTCTATTACTACTGGGCAGTGACTACCAATTGCATGTTGTACAAACATTGTACTAATCTGATTTTTCTATTACTACTGGGGCAGTGACTACCAATGGCATCTTGTACAAACATTGTACTAATCTTATTTTTCTATAACTTCTGGGGCACTGACAATACCATGCTCATGTTGGACACAAATTGTACTAATCTGATCTATCAAAAACTTTTGTGTGAATAGAAATATTTTCTTTTTTTGTTAATAAAAAGAAATTATAATGTGATCT
Organism: Oophaga sylvatica; assembly: GCA_033576555.1. Lineage (NCBI taxonomy): Eukaryota > Metazoa > Chordata > Amphibia > Anura > Dendrobatidae > Oophaga > Oophaga sylvatica. The sequence goes on along the minus strand of JARQOD010000004.1, from coordinate 281,388,903 downwards.
ATACAAATGTAATCAAAAAAATCATTGGCAATTCAAATGTTGTTTTCCTGTTGTACAAAATAAATGTGCCAATCTTCTTTTAGTAATTTTGGTTTGCTTTGTGTTTATTTCGCCACCTACACACTGCGACGTACACACACTGCGATGTACACTTTGCGTTTTTGACTACACATAAGTACAGGAATGACACAAGTTTGTGTACTTCATGGAGATATGTTTAGTCCAAAACACAAATATATTACTTTTTTTGCACCAACAGTCTGTCTGTCTGCTAATATTGCACAGACTGAATAGAGGATGGTGTTGAGTGCAAGGCATATCTATTTAACCTTGCCAGATATACTAAAAAATGAAATGAGTGTGGTGTGTTTTTGACATTATTTCACTTTGTGATACAAGGCCAGGGATTCTAGATATAGCTTGTAATTGAGCACATCCTCTATTCAGTGTGTCTTGAAGAAACAGAGATGATGGTGAAAATACACTTTATATGTACAATACCCTGACCTTGTATCATTACTATCACACCTGGCCAGGTGAATAGACATGAGTTTTAACCAGATGCGTTGCTTCAGTATGCATATATTTGAAGCATACTGTAGTGATGCTGCTGTTTAGAACTCATGTGTACTCACCTGCCCAGCCTTGTATCATTACTATCACACCTGGCCAGGTGAATAGACATGGGTTTTAACCAGATGTGTTGCTTCAGTATGCATATATTTGAAGCATACTGTAGTGATGCTGCTGTTTATAACTCATGTGTACTCACCTGCCCAGCCTTGTATCATTACTATCACACCTGGGCAGGTGAATAGACATGGGTTTTAACCAGCAGCGTTGCTTCAGTTTGCATTAATTTGAAGCATACTGTAGCGATGCTGCTGTTTAGAACTCATGTGTACTCACCTGCCCAGGCCTGATACATTCTGAAGTGACGATGCGTTATTTGGGGCATCACCACTTCAGCATGCCACCAGGCATTGGTATAGAACAAGATGTATAATCTTTATTATCTCTGCGTTCCAAATCAAGTCACAGTGACACAAATAATTTATGTGTTAAATAAAGGTCATACAACTTGTGTGCATGTATATTTAACTACATAGTCAGGATTAAAAATAAATTCATGATGCACCCAAAAATATGCATCATGAATTCACTGGTAAACCTGGCCATTTCATAATTGTTTTTTAATTTAAAAACAGACTGCACGTGGTACAGGTATAAACAGAGGTATTTTATTGAAGTAAAAAAAAATCATTTTTTATTTACATACAGACAAGAACATTCTTTTACACCATTTGTTCTTGCCAATCCACCCGTCCTACATCTGAGATGAAGTAGGCCGCAAATTGGTCTCTCATTTGGCTGACTTCAACAGAAGACCTGAGAGGGTGCTGAGTGAACTCAGGCAATGGGTTAGGAGCTGCATCATCAAGTTCAAAGTTTGGGTGCTCTTTCGCCATGACAAAGTTATGTAGCACCACACAGGCCTTCACAACTTCATCCACTGTTTGCACTTTCAGATGAATGGCTGTGCCCAGAATGCGCCACCTGGAAACCAGTATACCGAAGGCACACTCTACAGTTCTCCTTGCCCTGGTCAGCCTGTAATTGAAAATTTTTTGTTGTGGTCCAAGTCCCGGCTGGAGTAGGGTTTAAGTAGGTGTTGGCTCATCTGGAATGCCTCATCCCCAACCATTACAAATGGCATTGCTGGACCTTCGGTGTGGGGAAGAGGCCGTGGCATGGGGAAATTAAACTGGTTTTCATACAACCTCCGTCCCATGTCCGAGTTCTTAACCCCTTAACGACCGCCGATACGCCTTTTAACGGCGGTCATTAAGGGTACTTAAACCACATCGCCGTTAATTAACGGCGATGTGGAAAAAGTGAATAGCGCCCCCCAGGGCGCATTTTCTCGGGGGTCTCGGGGGGCCCAAACCCCCGAGAACTGAATGGGTGGTTTTTTACCGACACCCATTTGCACGGGTTTTTAACCTATCGGCGACGCAACAAAAAAAAAAAAAATGATTGCCCTTTTAATTTTTCGTCCCCTGATGTCATCGGGGCATA
>JARQOD010000004.1:281244292-281386724 GCA_033576555.1 Oophaga sylvatica | reverse complement strand
AATATTGGGGTTCAGCCATGAGACCTTATTTGCTAATCCAGATCATTTGGGCTAAAATGTGTTGCAATCAGGAATCAGGAGCCCCATTTGCTAACAAAATCGTTACGCCTAAATTGGGGTTCAGCCAGGAGGCCCCATTTGCTAATCCAAATAGTTTGGGCTAAAACTATGTTGCAGTCAGGAGGCCCCATTTGCTAATCCAAATCGTTTGGGCTAAAACTGTGCAATCAGGAGGCCCATTTGCTAATCAAAATGATTAGGCCTAATATTGGGGTTCAGTCAGGAGACCCTATTTGCTAATCCAGATCGTTTGGGCTAAAATGTGTGCAGTCAGGAATCAGGAGGCCCATTTGCTAATTAAAATCGTTAGTCTAATATTGTGGTTCAGCCAGGAGACCCCATTTGCTAATCTAAATCGTTTGGGCTAAAACTGTGTTGCACTCAGGATCAGGAAGCCCATTTGCTAATCAAAATCTTTAGGCCTAATATTGGTGTCCAGCCAGGAGGCATCCATTTGCAATCCAATCGTTTGGCTTAAAACTGTGTTGCAGTCCAGGAGGCTGCATTTGCTTATCCAAATCATTAGGCTAATATTGGGTTCAGCCAGGAGGCCCCATTTTTCAATCCAAATCATTTATGCTAAAATTGTGTGCAGTCAGGAATCAGGAGGCCCATTTGCTAACAAAATCGTTAGCCTACTATTGGGTTTAGCCATGAGGCTCATTAGCTAATCCAAATGTTTGGCTAAAACTGTGTTGCAGTCAGGAGGCCCCCATTTGCTAATCCAAGTTGTTTGGGCTAAAACATGTGTTGCAGTCAGGAATCAGGAGGTCCCATTTGCTAATCAAAATGTTAGGCCTAATATTGTGGTTCAGCCAGGGGCCACATTTGCCAATCCAAATATTTGGATTAAAACTGTGTTGCAAATCAGGAGCCCCATTTGCTAAATCCAAATCATTTGCTCTAAAACTGTGTTGTAGTCAGAATCAGGAGGCCCCATATGCTAATCAAAATCGTTAGGCTTAAAATTGATGTTCGACCAGAAGACACCATTTGCTAGTCCAAATGTCTTGGATAAAACTGTGTTGCAGTCAGGGACCTCATATGCTAATCCAAATCATTTGGCCTAAAACTTGTGAAGTCAGAATCAGGAGGCCCATTTGCTAAACAAACCTAATATTGGGGTTACGCCCAATTTGCTAATTAAAATCATTAGGGCTAAAACGTGTTGCAGTCAGGAGGCCCCATTTGCTAATCCAAATAGTTTGGGCTAAAACGGTGTTGCAGTCAGGAGGCCCCATTTGCTAATCCAAATAGTTTGGGCTAAACTGTGTTGCAGTCAGGAGGCCCCATTTGCTAATCCAAATCGTTTGGGCTAAAACTGGTTGCACTCAGAATCAGGTGCCATTTGCTAATCAAAATGTTTAGGCCTAATATTGGGGTTCAGCCAGAGGACCCTATTTGCTAATCCTGATCGTTTGGGCTAAAATGTGTTGCAGTCAGGAGTCAGGAATCAAGAGGCCCATTTGCTAAACAAATCATTAGGGCTAATATTGGGGTTTCAGCCAGGAGGCCCAATTATGGTAATCCAAATAGTTTGGGCTAAAACTATGTTTCAGTCAGGAGGCCCTATTTGCTAATCCAAATTGTTTGGGCTAAAACTGTGTTGCAGTCAAGAATCAGGAGGCCCATTTGCTTAAAAAATCATTGGTGTTCAGCCAGAAGACCCCATTTGCTAATCCAAATTGTCTTGGCTAAAACTGTGTTGCAGTCAGGAGACCCCATATGCTAATCCAAACATTTGGCTAAAACTGTGCTGAAGTCAGGAATCAGGAGGCCCCATTGCTAATCAAAATCGTTAAGCCTAATATTGGTGATCGTTCAGAAGACACCATTTGCTAATCCAAATTGTCTCGGCTAAAACTGTGTTGCAGTCAGGAGACCCCCATATGTAACCAAATCGTTTGGGCTAAAAACTGTGCTGCAGTCAGGAATAAGAGGCCCCATTTGCTAACAAAATCATTAGGCCTAATATTGGGTTCAGCCAGAGACCTATTTGCTAATCCAATATCATTTGGGCTAAAATGTGTTGCAGTCAGGAATCAGAGGCCCATTTGCTAACAAAATCATTACGCCTAATATTGGGGTTCAGCCAGGAATTTGCTAATCCAAATATTGCTAAATTGTTGCAGTCAGAGACTTTGCTAATCCAAATGTTTGGGCTAAAACTGTTGCACTCAGGAATCAGGAGGCCCATTTGCTAATCAAAATGATTAGGCCTAATATTGGGTTCAGCCAGGAGACCCTATTTGCTAATCCAGATCGTTTGGGCTAAAATGTGTTGCAGTCAGGAATCAGGAGGCCCCATTTGCTAATTAAAATCGTTAGTCCTAATATTGGGGTTCAGCCAGTAGACCCCGTTTGCTAATCTAAATCGTTTGGGCTAAAACTGTGTTGCACTCAGGATCAGGAAGCCCCATTTGCTAATCAAAATCTTTAGGCTAATAATGGTTTTCAGCCAGGAGGCTCCATTTGCTAATACAAATCGTTTGGCTAAAACTGTGTTGCAGTCAGAAGGCTGCATTTGCTATCCAAATCATTAGGCCTAATATTGGGGTTCAGCCAGGAGGCCCCATTTTTCAATCCAAATCATTTATCTAAAACTGTGTTGCAGTCAGGAATCAGGAGGCCCATTTGCTAAACAAAATCGTTAGGCCTACTATTGGGGTTTAGCCATGAGGCTCAATTAGCTAATCCAAATAGTTTGGGCTAAAACTGTGTTGCAGTCAGGAGGCCGCATTTGCTAATCCAAGTTGTTTGGGCTAAAACAGTGTTGCAGTCAGGAATCAGGAGGTCCCATTTGCTAATCAAAATTGTTAGGCCTAATATTGTGGTTCAGCCAGGAGGCCACATTTGCCAATCCAAATAGTTTGGATTAAAACTGTGTTGCAATCAGGAGGCCCCATTTGCTATCCAAATCATTTGTGCTAAAACTGTGTTGTAGTCAGGAATCAGGAGGCCCCATATGCTAATCAAAATCGTTAGGCTTAAAATTGATGTTCGGCCAGAAGACACCATTTGCTAGTCCAAATTGTCTTGGATAAAACTGTGTTGCAGTCAGGAGACCCCCATATGCTAATCCAAATCATTTGGGCTAAAACTGTGTTGAAGTCAGGAATCAGGAGGCCCCATTTGCTAATCAAAATCATTAGGACTAATATTGGTGTTCAGCCAGAAGACCCATTTGATAATCCAAATTATCACGGCTAAAACTGTGTTGCAGTCAAGAGACCCACATATGCTGATCCAAATCATTTGGGCTAAAAACTGTGCTGCAGTCGGGAATTTTGCTAATCAAAATCATTAGGCCTAATATTGGGGTTCAGCCATGAGACCTTATTTGCTAATCCAGATTGTTTGGGCTAAAATGTGTTGCAGTCAGGAATCAGGAGGCCCCATTTGCTAAACAAAATCGTTTGGCCTAATATTGGCGTTCAGTCAGGAGGCCCCATTTGGTAATCTAAATAGTTTGGGCTAAAACTGTTGCAGTCAGGAGGCCCCATTTGCTAATCCAAATCGTTTGGGTTAAAACTGTGTTGCAGTCAGGAGGCCCCATTTGCTAATCAAATCATTAGGCTTAATATTGGTGCTCAGCCAGAAGACCCCATTTGCTAATCCAAATTGTCTTGGCTAAAACTGTGTTGCAGTCAGAGACCCCCATATACTAATCCAAATCATTTGGACTAAAACTGTGCTGAAGTCACGAATCAGGAGGCCACATTTGCTAATCAAAATCGTTAGGCCTAATATTGGTGTTCAGCCATAAGACCCCATTTGCTAATCCAAATTGTCTCAGCTAAAACTGTGTTGTAGTTAGGAGACCCCCATATGCTGATCCAAATTGTTTGGGCTAACAACTGTGCTGCAGTCAGGAATAAGGAGGCCCCATTTGCTAATAAAAATCATTAGGCCTAATATTGGGGTTCAGCCATGAGACCTTATTTGCTAATCCAGATCGTTTGGGTGTTGCAGTCAGGAATCAGGAGGCCCCATTTGCTAAACAAAATCATTAGGCCTAATATTGGGGTTCAATCAGGAGGCCCCATTTGCTAATCCAAATTGTTTGGGCTAAAACTGTGCTGCAGTCAGGAATCAGGAGGCTCCATTTGCTAAACAAAATCATTAGGCCTAATATTGGGGTTAAGCCCCATTTGCTAATCAAAATCGTTAGGGCAAATATTGTAGTTCAGGCTCACTATCTGTCTGGGCCTAAGGTTGTGAAACAGCTGGTTAAAAGAGAGGAAGGATATGTACAACATGAGTGGGGAAAAAGAGAGGTCGTGGTGGAAAGGGGAATAGGCTTGGTGTTCGTCGTGTACGTGGGTTAGATGGTAATGTTACTGAAAGCTCTACTGAGCACACACCATCTTGTCCTATAGAAAGACAACTGACAACATCTGTTACTGTACGGGCTACTCGGCTCCCTTTCTTTGGCAGACGCACAGCGGTACTCCTTGTAGATGAGGGTCAGAAAGAGCATGTGCTTCAGTGGATGTCAGGAACTGCATCAAGTGGCCACTCCTAATCTTCCTCCACCTTAATATCACACACAGTAAAATCCTCAGAGGTGGCACTGTGGTGAATGAGCAGAGGCTCCCTCTGGTGGTTACAGACAGTACTGAACCTTCCAGCGAGGAATTGAAATCTGGGATCACTGACTGGACTGATATAAGGGAGGTTCCCTCCCATGATGATCGTCGGTGATCAATTGTTCTTGTTTCAATTTTGGTTCCTGGTTCATTTGGAAGTTTGCTGGTGTCTTGCCTGCGTCTGCTGCTTTCAGATAAGATATTTTCTGCTTTTCTTTTTGTGCTTGCTATTTGCATCGTTTTCTGCACATTTTTGGAGGACAGCCGGGTCCCCTCCTGGGGCCTGTGCTCCTCACAGTTTGTCTGTAGCCACTGTTGTTTTTTCATTTGCTTTTTCCTGCTTTTTCAGCGGCTGCGGCTTGGTTTTGTTCACACTGAGATCTGATTTAGTGGGTGGCGAGATCGTGTGATCTCAGTATTTTTTGTAATCAGAATTGTTGGATTTTTGTAGGGTTTTCTGGGTTGCAGAAAGTAATCTCTCCTGTCCTATCCTATTTAGTCGGCTTGTGGCCCCAGCGTTTGCTCATTCTATTTTCTGTCTGTGTCCGTGCTTTCTTCTTGTCTAACCGCCATTACATGTTTGGGGGCTTCCTATTTTCATTGGGGATCTGCTCCGGGGCAGATAGCTTTCATCTTTCTGCCCTTAGGTGTAGTTATCTCTCAGGCTGTGACGAGGCGTCTAGGATCAACGTAGGAATGCTCCATGACTACCTCTAGTTGTGTGGTTGGTTTAGGAATCTGCAACCCATTAGTTACCAACATCTCAGGTGTTTGGCTGCCCGGCTGTTGTTCCTGTCCTCCTCAGCTACCTAACATAACATGGCACCCCATTCACCCTTGTTTTGCCCCACGTCACAAATTGCCAACCGCCCAACTGACTGTAGGGAACCACTGATGGACCAGTCTGCAGAGCTGTTCACAAATTCTATTCCATGGGCTTAAGGTCTGCTCCAAAGATTCGCAGAATCCAGAGGATGAAAGCATCTGCACTGATGCCCAAAATTTTTTCATGTTGGATCCAGGGTCAGATGAAGTAGGGTTGAACAGAATCCAGAATATTGTCACCAGACGGTAACTCCCTGGGTGGAGGTGATACTGATGATACCAGAGGCGCACGCAAACTCTACTGTGCTGTCAGGGCACGAAGAGGAGGAGGGTGACTCTCAGAGCAAGGAATTCAAGAATGGCTGTGACCATCATCGGTCGCAAGTCTGCAGTTTGCAGGGGCAGCAAGGGCTGCCTAGACTTGGGCCTTTTTTGAGACCGCAAAGGATGACCCAACTTATGTTATCTGCCAACTTTGCAAAAAATGACTCAGTAGAGGCACAAATTGCAATAATTTGACTACTAAATGCATGAATAGGCACATTGGCGATCAACATGCCTTAGCCTGAGAATCACACTGCGCTAAGATGCGGACTAACAGGCCTCAACAACCACCGGTCGTCCCAACATCTGCATCTGCTGCTTCTTCCTCTTCCATCACAGTGGCAAGTGTTCTCAGACAGGTCTCCGGCCACAGAACCTCCACTTGTTTACTCCCTACAGTCGGGGTGCGTGAGAGCCCGTCGGCTGTTACGAAACTGGAGATGCCTGATGTTTTTGTTTCACTGAACAGAGCACATCTTTCTCAATCCACCATAACATCTCCACCTGCACTTCACTTACAGTCCAGCAGTTTGTCCTGTTCACCCTACTCCACCCTTTCTCAGCACAGCAGCCAGCCCTCGGTCCCGCAGTTTTGGTCACGTAAACAAATGTTTCCTCCTACACATTCCAAAGCTAAGAGCTTTAATTCCACCATCTCCAGTATTTTGTTCCCAGAAATGCTGCCTTTCCACCTGGTGGATACAGATGGTTTCTGAAAGTTGATGGCCGTCGCAGTCCCCCAGTAACAGTTGCCCAGTCACCATTACTTCTCTAAGAAAACTGTGCCTGCGTTACACCAACATGTTGCAGACTCATCACCCGTTCCCTGAAAAAAATCTATGTCTGCTAGGGTGCATTTCCCCACTTACACCTGGGCGAGCAAATATGAGCAGGGGCATTACATCTCGCTGACTGAGCACTGGGTGACTCTGGTGGCTGTGGGGGCAGGTGGGCAAGGGGCTGCTCCACAAATCTTGGAATCCTCAAGGCTTGCAGGAAAAACCTCTGTATCTATCACTTCCACAACAGCTTCTAGCTCCTCCACCTCCTCTAGGGCTAGGGGCTCTACCTGCACCCTCAACCTCTCCCTTAATGAAATACGCTTTCCCACAGTGCAGAGAGAATCCCCTCCATCTCCATACTGCGTAGCGAGGGCTCACCCCAATCAGGCAGTGCTTAAATTAATATGCCTTGGAGATAACAGTCACACAGCTCAAGAGTTGTGGACAGCTATCCAGGCTGAGTTAGTGCAATGGCTGTCTCCACTGAACCTGGAGCCAGGGAAGGCTGTGTGAAATAACGATGCAAACCTGTTGGACCCCTGCACTGGGGAAACCTCACACATTTGCCTTGCATGGCTCACGTCCTCAACCTGATGGTACAGCAATTTCTCCGCCACTATCCTGGCCTGGGTGTGCTGCTGCAGTAAGCACAGTCACTGTGTGCTCACTTCTGCCATAGCACCCCGCAGGTCATTAACATGCATTGCTACAGAGGTCTTTCAGCCTACCAGTTAACCGTTTGATTTGCGATGTGCTGACAGTGAAATTCCACTCTGTACATGTTGCAGCGACTGTGGCAGCAGCGACAAACCCTGGTGCAGCATGTCATTTTGCATATAATAAATCAATAGATACCGTACATACTCGTGTATAAGCCAAGTTTTTCAGCACTTTTTTTTGTGCTGAAAATTCCCCCCTCGGCTTATACACAAGTCAATTGTCCCAGAAACACGGCAAGGGAGGGGGAGCGGCAGAGTAGCGGGTCACAGAGGCAGGAGCAGGCGGCTGTGTCTAAAGCCTGTGCCACTGCTAAAGAGAAATGAATATTCATTATTCTGTTATAGCACACAGTGACAGCTGCAGCCGCCGCGGCTTCCTGCACACATCCTACTTACCTTCCCTGTGTGCCCTCCCTGCATCTCGCTCATTCCAGCACCAGCAGCTCTTTCAGCCCAGCGATCACGTGGCCCCGCTCATTAAGGTAATGAATATTCACGCCTCTCCACTTCCATAGGCGTGGAGTGAATATTCATTACCTTAATGAGTGGGGCCACGTGAGAGCTGCTGGCGCCGGAACAAGATGCAGCGAGGGTGCGCAGGCAAGGTAAGTAGGATATATTTTTTTTATAGGAACCATGCATACAAGGATATGGGTTAAGGAGCCATGCATACAACGACGGGACGGGGGAGCCATGCATACAAGGACAGGGACCAGGGAGCCATGCATACAAGGACAGGGACGGGGGAGCCATGTATACAAGGACAGGGACGGGGGAGCATACAAGGACAGGGATAGGGGAGCCATGCATAACAGGATAGGGATGAGGGAACAATGCACACCCGGCTTATACTCGAGTCAATAATTTTACCCAGTTTTTCATGGCAAAATTAGGTGCCTTGGCTAATACTTGAGTATATATGGTAATTGGTTCCAATAGAGTGCCACAATGCTAATATGCAAATCAAAAACGTGTCACGTAGTAAGTCATTTACTCCAGGAAACTAGGTGAACACAGTGACAACTGGAAAAAAGTATATATAAATATAATATTTATTTGTACATAAAGAACATAACAAACAGGTTTTAAATGATAAAAATGGGTACCTCTTAGTGTGAGAGGCACAAAGACATTCTATCCAGCGCATATAAGTAAAAACATCCTATGTGACATACAGTATCTCCCCACTCATATAAGAATATGATAATACAAATGTAGACAATAAAACAAGATGAAGATATAGATGACAAATACTGCTCTTAAGAGGGAATGGCCCACATATGCTGCCTTAGGGTTCTTTCTAACGTCCGTGCCTTCGGTACGTGTGGTGACCGTTTTCACACGTACTGAAGACAGGTGAGTATAACTGTGCTTATTATTTTTAAATAAAAATGGAAAACTGTGTTTTGTCTTATTTCTAATAAAATACTTTATTATTAGAAACCCGATGTTTACCTTGGTTACCAGCTCCCTGCACCAGGGCGCTGGTATGCGGGTAACTAAGCGACCTTACCCGCGTAGTCACTGTTCTGATCGCTGCTGAGATCTGCCTGTTTGGCAGCTCACCAATGATCATGTAGCGACACATCAGCGATCCTGACAAGTTCATATCATTGTCGGAATCGCTGGTTCGTCGCTATGTGTGACGGGGCCCTTACCCTCACACGCTTAGGAAGCATTTGCAGGTGTTTTTTGTTAATTATTCTAATTTACTGAGATAGTGACTTTTGGGATTTCATTGGCTGTAAGCAATAATCATCAACATTAACAGAAATAAACACTTGAATTAGATCACAGTCTGTTTCACGTTTTGTATTGAAGAACTGAAATAAATTAACTTTTTGATGATTTTCAAATTTTGTGAGAAGCATCTATACATTATATTAACAATGATATGTAACATAAGATAGGGATTAAGATATACTAATGTCATGAATGGCAGTAGCGTAGCTACTGGGGGGGCAGAGGGGGCCATTGCCCCCGGCCCCATAACATGCAAGGGCCCACTGAGAGACGGCCACTTATGTCATGAGGCTGTGTCTGAGGTGCAGGGAGAGAGCAGTACAATGCCAGCTCCCCTGTCTGACAGACTGCACAGCAGCACCTTGCAGAGCCAGAGTCCCTGCAGTGTGCCATGCTATCTCTCCTGAGAAGCTCCCTCCTGGCCGCAGCAGCTGCAGTTACTTTCTGTGCAGACTCTGATGGGCTCAGGCACCCTGGGTCCTAGTGCCCTCCACACATTAACTGGACACTTCCTGGTCCTGCCTCACTGTGCCTGCAAACTTCATCAGTAAGTGACTATGGAATTCATACCTCCCAACTGTCCCAGATTGAGCGGGACAGTCCCAATTCTGCCCCCCCGTCCCACTGTCCTGCTGAGGACACTATGTGTCCCGCAGTGAGATGAGCCGCCATGCCCCCCATGCACCCCTTCCTGCCCTCCCTGTCTCTACAGCTCAGCCTCACAGCAGCTAGCAATGACGCTGCTATTGCTGTACTCTTCTGTGCCCACAGGACCTGTGATGAGGTCACGGGAGGGGAGGAGTCAGGAGTCACATGATCAGTGTCCTCGTTGTGTGCAGGACTCTGCTGTGATGGTGCTGGATGAGGGTAAGTGTGTGTGTGGGGGTCGGGACTTGGGTCTACAGTGTGGATGTAGCAGTGCTGTAGTGTGTACAAGTTGGATGTAGCAGAGCCGTGTGTGTACGAGGTGTATGGAGCGGAGCCGTGTGTGTACGAGGTGTACGGAGCAGAGCCGTGTGTGTATGAGGTGGATGTAGCAGTGATATAGTGTGTACGAGGTGTACAGAGCAGAGTCGTGTGTGTATGAGGTGGATGTAGCAGTGCTGTAGTGTGTACGAGGTGTACGGAGCAGAGCCGCACATGTATGAGGTGCACAGAGCGGAGACGCGTGTGTACGAGGTGCACGGAGCGGAGCCGCGCATGTACGAGGTGCACAGAGCGGAGCCGCGCGTGTACGTGGTGCACGGAGCGGAGCCGCGCGTGTACGTGGTGCACGGAGCGGAGCCGCACGTGTACGAGGTGCATGGAGCCGCACGTGTACGAGGTGCACGGAGCGGAGCCGCACGTGTATGAGGTGGATGTAGCAGTGCTGTAGTGTGTACGGAGCGGAGCCTTGTGTGAACGAGTTGGATATAGCAGAGCCGTGTCTGTACGAGTTAAATGGAGCGGAGCCGTGTGTCTGTACGATGTGCACGGAGCCGAGCCGCGCGTGTACGAGGTGCACGGAGCGGAGCCCCGCGTGTACGAGGTGCACGGAGCGGAGCCGCGCATGTACGAGGTGCACGATGCGGAGCCGCTCGTGTACGAGGTGCACGGAGTGGAGCCGCGTGTGTATGAGGTGCACGGAGCGGAGCCGCACGTGTATGAGGTGCACGGAGCGGAGCCGCACGTGTATGAGGTGGATGTAGCAGTGCTGTAGTGTGTACGATGTGTACAGAGCGGAGCCTTGTGTGTACGAGTTGGATGTAGCAGAACCGTGTCTGTACGAGTTGGATGGAGCAGAGCCGTGTGTCTGTACGAGGTGCACGGATCTGTGCTGCGCATGTATGAGGTTTACGGAGCTGAGCCGCGCCGCGTGTGTATGAAGTTTACGGAGCGGAGCCGTGTGAACGATGTGGATGTAGCAGTGCTGTGTGTGTACGAAACGGAGCCCTGTGTGTGTGAAGTGTACGGAGCTGAGCCGCTCAGCTCCGTACACACAGGGCTCCATGATTGAGCCGTGTGTGTACAGAGCGGAGCAGAGCCATGTGTGTATGGAGTGGAGCCTTGTCTGTATGTAGCGGAGCCGCGTGTGTACGAGATGTACAGAGCAGAACTGCATGTGTACGAGGTGTATGCTGCAAAGCCGCATGTGTACATGGTTTACGGAGTTGAGTCGTATGTGTACAAGGTGTACAAAGTGTGGCTGCGTGTGTACAAGGTGTACGGAGTGGAGCCTTGTGTATACTGAGTGGAGCCTTGTGTGTGTGAGGTGGACGGAGCGGAGCCGTGTGTGTACGAGGCATACAAAGCGGAACCGTGTGTGTATGAGGTGTGCAGAGCCGTGCGTGTGCAAGGTGTATGGTGGGGAGCATTCATACCTCCCAACCGTCCTGAATTCAGCGGGACTCTCCCGATTTTGAGAGTCTGCCCCGCTGTTCCGGCCGGGAGCTTTTCCCGTGGACACAGGAGTACATGCCAGAGCCCAGAGGAGCACTTTAAAACTTGCACGTGATGTTCCACAGAAGTGACATGCTGGAAGATGACTGGAAATGAGGTAATTTCGGGAGGAGATTGTGACGGAACCATGGAGGCACTTCAGGGAATGCTTCAGATCCATCACCGTGTCCTCACCTTGGAATCGGGGATGTCGGCCATTTGAGCGGATCATGATATGTCCTGCACCGGGAGGCTCGGGTGGGCACTACAATGGGAGTCGGGCTGCTATAGTATCTTTATAGAATCTTTATTTCTTTCTCTCTCTGTTTCTTTCTCTCTCTCTGTTCTTTCTCTCTGTTCTTTCTTTCCCATCTTTCTTTCTTTCCCATCTTTCTTTCTCTCTGTTCTTTTTCTTTCTTTCTCTCTGTTCTTTCATTCCCTCTTTCTATCTGTTCTTTCTTTTCTTTCTTTCTTTCTCTCTCTCTGTTTCTTTCTTTTTCTCTATCTCTCTGTTCTTTCTTTCCCCTCTTTCTTTTTCTCTCTCTCTGTTCTTTCCCCTCTTTCTTCCTGTTTTTTTCTTTCTCTCTCTCTTTCCCCTCTTTCTTTCTCTCTCTGTTCTTTCTTTATTTCCCCTCTTTCTTTCTTTCTTTCTTTCCCCTCATTCTTTCTCTCTGTTCTTTCGTTCTCTCTCTCTCTGTTCTTTCTTTCTCTCTGTTCTTTCTTTCCCCTTTCTTTCTATCTCTCTGTTCTTTCTTTCTTTCCCCTTTCTTTTTCTCTTTCTTTCTTTTTCATTCTCTCTCTTCTTTCTTTCCCCTCTTTCTTTCTCTTCTCTCTGTTCTTTCTTTCCCCTCTTTCTTTCTCTCTGTTCTTTCTTTCTTTCCCATCTTTCTTTCTCTCTCTGTTCTTTTTCTTTCTTTCTCTCTGTTCTTTCTTTCCCCTCTTTCTTTCTATCTCTCTGTTCTTTCTTTCTCTTTCTTTCTTTCTCTCTCTGTTCTTTCTTTCTTTCTTTCTCTTTCTTTCCCCTCTTTCTTTCTTTCTGTTCTTTCTCTTTCTGTTCTTTCTTTCTCTTTCTTCCTCTCTCTCTGTTCTTTCTTTCCCATCTTTCTTTCTCTCTATCTCTCTGTTCTTTCTTTCTCTCTATGTTCTTTCTTTCCCTTCTTTCTCTCTCTCCCTCTGTTGTTTCTTTCTTTACCCTCTTTCTTTTTTTTCTCTCTGTTCTTTTTTTCTGTCCCCTCTTTCTTTCTTTCTCTCTCTCTCTGTTTCTTTCTTTTTCTCTATCTCTCTGTTCTTTCTTTCCCCTTTCTTTCTTTCTTTCTTTCTTTCTTTCTTTCTCTCTCTCTCTCTCTGTTTTTCCCCTTTCTTTCTTTCTCTGTTATTTTTTCTTTCTCTCTCTCTGTTCTTTCTCTCTCTGTTCTTTCTTTCCCCTCTTTCTTTCTCTCTCTATTCTTTCTTTCTTTTTCTCTCTGTTCTTTTTCCCCCTCTGTCTTTCTTTCTCTGTTCTTTCTTTCCCCTCTTTCTTTCTCTCTCCCTCTCTGTTCTTTCTTTCTCTCTGTTCTTTCTTTCCCCTCTTTCTTTTTTTTTCTCTCTCTCTGTTCTTTCCCATCTTTCTCTCTGTTCTCTTTCTTTCTCTCTATCTGTTCTTTCTTTCTTTCCGCTTCTTCTCTTTCTTTCTTTCTTTCTTTCTTTCTTTCCCCTCATTCTTTCTCTCTGTTCTTTCGTTCTCTCTCTCTCTGTTCTTTCTTTCTCTCTGTTCTTTCTTTCCCCTTTCTTTCTATCTCTCTGTTCTTTCTTTCTTTCCCCTTTCTTTTTCTCTTTCTTTCTTTTTCATTCTCTCTTCTTTCTTTCTTCTCCCTCTTTCTTTCTCTTTCTCTCTGTTCTTTCTTTCCCCTCTTTCTTTCTCTCTGTTCTTTCTTTCTTTCCCATCTTTCTTTCTCTCTCTGTTCTTTTTCTTTCTTTCTCTCTGTTCTTTCTTTCCCCTCTTTCTTTCTATCTCTCTGTTCTTTCTTTCTCTTTCTTTCTTTCTCTCTCTGTTCTTTCTTTTTTTCTTTCTTTCTTTCCCCTCTTTCTTTCTTCTGTCTTTCTCTTTCTTTCTTTCTTCTCTTTCTTCTCTCTCTCTGTTCTTTCTTTCCCTCTTTCTTTCTTCTCTCTGTTCTTTCTTTCTTCCTTTCTTCTTTCTCTCTCTCTTCTCTTGTTTTTCTTTCTTTACCCTCTTTCTTTTTTTTCTCTCTGTTCTTTTTTTTCTGTCCCCTCTTTCTTTCTTTCTCTCTCTCTCTGTTTCTTTCTTTTTCTCTATCTCTCTGTTCTTTCTTTCCCCTTTCTTTCTTTCTTTCTTTCTTTCTTTCTTTCTTTTCTCTGTTTTTCCCCTTTCTTTTCTTCTCTGTTATTTTTTCTTCTCTCTCTCTGTCTTTCTCTCTCTGTTCTTTCTTTCCCCTCTTTCTTTCTCTCTCTATTCTTCTTCTTTTCTCTCTGTTCTTTTTCCCCTCTGTCTTTCTTTCTCTGTTCTTTCTTTCCCCTCTTTCTTTCTCTCTCCCTCTCTGTTCTTTCTCTCTGTTCTTTCTTTCCCCTCTTCTTTTTTTTCTCTCTCTCTGTTCTTTCCTCTTTCTCTCTGTTCTCTTTCTTTCTCTCTATCTGTTCTTTCTTTCCCTTTCTTTCTTTCTTTCTTTCTTTCTTTCTCTCTCTCTATTCTTTCTTTCCCCAGTCAGTGTGATCACCAGTGCTAAATGGGTGTGGTCGGGGCGTGGACATGGGTGTGACTAGTTGTGAAATGGGTGTGGTCAGGGCGTGGCCTAAAATTTTCCACGGCGCGCTTAACCTTTATCCCTCTTTCCCATCTTAAAAAGTTGGGAGGTATGGGAATTGATTAGATTCATTTAGTTTTGGGCATCTCATGGTCACTGTGGGTTGAATGGGGGTATTGTGGGGGCTAGGGCAGTGGGGGTGTATGTGACAGGATGGGGTTTTGTTATATTTTGGTAGCTGAGGAGAATAAGCAAAAACGGCAATACACCAGAGAGGCTGGAACCTATTGGATTGCAGTAACCTGAACTAACCACACAACTAGAGGTAGCCGTGGAGCGTTCCTACGTTGATCCTAGACGCCTTGTCACAGCCTGAGAGATAAATACACCTAAAGGCAGAAAGATGAAAGCTATCTGCCCGGAGCAGATCCCCAAAGAAAATAGGAAGCTCCCAAACATGTAATGGCGGTTAGACAAGAAGAAGCACGGACACAGACAGAAAATAGAATGAGCAAACGCTGGGGCCCAATCTGTCTAGACAGAAAAGTACAGGAAAGGATACTCACTGCAATCCAAAAAAAACCCTATAAAATACCAACTCTTCTGATTGCAAAAACACCTGAGATCACACGATCTCTACCACCTAAATCAGATCTCTGGTGTAACAAAACTAAGCCGCAGCCACTGAAAAAACAGGAAAAAGCAAATGAACAAATAACAGTGGTTACAGATAAACTGAGAGGAGCACAAGCCCCCGGATGGGACCTGACTGACCTCCACAGAAGCGCAGGGAGCAATGCAAAAAGCAAGCACAAAAATAAAAGCAGAAAATATCTTATCTGATAGCAGAAGATGCAGGCAAGACACAGCAAACTTCCAAATGAACCAGGAACCACAATTGAGACAAGAACAATTGATCACCGGCGACCAACATGGGAGGGAACCTCCCTTATATCAGTCCAGTCCGTGATCCCAGATTGCCATTCCTCGCTGTGAGGTTCAGTACTGTCTGCAACCACCAGAGGGAGCCTCTGCTCAGAAACCATCTACAGCACATTCATAACAGGGTATTATGGGGAGAGGAGACAGGGCACTGGGGTATATGTGAGAGGATCTGGGTATTATGGGGAGAGGACACAGGGCACTGGGGGTGTATGTGAGAGGATGGGGGTATTAAGGGGAGAGGAGACAGGCCACTGGGGATGTATGTGAGAGGATGGGGGTATTATGGGGGGAAGAGTCAGGCCACTGGGGGTGTATGTGAGAGGACTGGGGTTTTATGGGGAGAGGACACAGGGCACTGGGGTGTATGTGAGAGGATGGGGGTTTTATGGGGAGAGGAGACAGGGTACTGGGGGTGTATGTGAGATGATGGGGGTATTATGGGGAGAGGTCACAGGGCACTGGGGGTGTATGTGAGAGGATGGGGTATTATGGGGAGAGGACACAGGCCACTGGGGGTGAATGTGAGAGGATGTGGGTATTATGGGGAGAGGACACAGGCCACTGGGGGTGTATGTGAGAGGATGGGGGTTTTATGGGGAGAGGACACAGGGCACTGGGGGTGTATGTGAGATGATGGGGGTAATATGGGGAGAGGAGACAGGGCACTGGGAGTGTATGTGAGAGGATGGGGGTATTGTGGGTGCTAGGGCACTGGGGGTGTATGTGAGAGGATGGGGATATGATGGGAGAGGAGACAGGGCTCTGGGGGTGAATGTTAGAGGATGGGGGTATTATGGGGAGAGGACACAGGGCACTGGGGGTGTGTGTGAGAGGATGGGGTATAATGGGAAGAGGAGACAGGGCACTGTGGGTGTATGTGAGAGGATGGGGGTATTATGGGGAGAAAAGACAGGGCACTGGGCTGAATGTGAGAGGATGGGGGCATTATGGGGAGAGGAGACAGGTCACTGGGGGTGTATGTGAGAGGATGGGTGTTTTATGGGGAGAAGAGACAGGGTACTGGGGGTGTATGTGAGAGGATGGGGGTATTATGGGGAGAGGAGACAGGGCACTGGGGGTGTATGTGAGAGGATGGGGGTTTTATGGGGAGAGGACACAGGGCACTGGGGGTGTATGTGAGAGGATGGGGGTATTATGGGGAGAGGAGACAGGGCACTGGGGGTGTATTTGAGAGGAGGGGGATATGATGGGGACAGGAAACAGGGCACTGGGGGTGTATATGAGAGGATGGGGTAGTATGGGGAGAGAAGATGGCACTGGGGGTGTATGTGAGAGGATGGGGGTATTATTGGGAGAGGAGATAGGGCACTGGGTGTGTATGTGAGAGGATGGGGGTACTATGGGGAGAGGAGACAGGGCACTGGGGGTGTATGTGAGAGGATTGGGGTTTATGGGGAGAGAAGACGGCACTGGGGGTGTACAGTTAGGTCCATATACATTTGGACAGAGGCAACATTTATGTAATTTTGATTCTAGACATTACCACAATGAATTTTAAACAAAACAATTCAGATGCAGGTGAAGTTCAGACTTTCAGCTTTCATTTGAGGGTATCCGCATTAAAATTGGATGAAAGGTTTAGGAGTTTCAGCTCCTTAACATGTGCCACCCTGTTTTTAAAGGGACCAAAAGTAATTGGACAGATTAAATAATTGTAAATAAAATGTTCATTTCTAGTACTTGGTTGAAAACCCTTTGTTGGCAATGACTGCCTGAAGTCTTGAACTCATGGACGTCACCAGACGCAGTGTTTCCTCCTTTTTGATGCTCTGCCAGGCCTTCACTGTGGTGGTTTTCAGTTGCTGTTTGTTTGTGGGCCTTTCTGTCTGAAGTTTAGTCTTTAACAAGAGAAATGCATGCTCAATTGCGTTGAGATCAGGTGACTGACTTGGCCATTCAAGAATATTCCGCTTCTTTGCTTTAATAAACTCCTGTGTTGCTTTGGGTTTATGTTTTGGGTCATTGTCCATCTGTAGTATGAAACGACGACCAATCAGTTTGGCTGCATTTGGCTGGATCTGAGCACGCAGTATGGCTCTGAATACCTCAGAATTCATTCGACTGCTTCTGTCCTGTGTCACATCATCAATAAACACTAGTGACCCAGTGCCACTGGCAGCCATGTATACCCAAGCCATCACACTTCCTCCGCCGTGTTTAATAGATGATGTGGTATGCTTTGGATCATGAACTGTACCACGCCTTCGCCATACTTTTCTCTTTCCATCACTCTGGTAGAGGTTGATCTTGGTTTCATCTGTCCAAAGAATGTTCTTCCAGAACTGTGCTGGCTTTTTTAGATGTTTTTTTTAGCAAAGTCCAGCCTAGCCTTTTTATTCTTGATCTTATGAGTGGCTTGCACCGTGCAGTGAACCCTCTGTATTTTCTTTCATGCAGTCTTCTCTTTATGGTAGATTTGGATATTGATACGCCTACTTCCTGGAGAGTGTTGTTCACTTGGTTGGCTGTTGTGAAGGGGTTTCTCTTCACCATGGAGAGTATTCTGCGATCATCCACCACTGTTGTCTTCCGTGGGCGCCCAGGTCTTTTTGCATTGATGAGTTCACCAGTGCTTTCTTTCTTTCTCAGAATGTACCAAACTGTAGATGTTACCACTCCCAATGTTGTAGCAATTTCTCGGATGGGTTTTTTCTGTTTTTGCAGCTTAAGAATGGCTTGTTTCACCTGCATGGAGAGCTCCTTTGACCGCATGTTTCCTTCACAGCAAAACCTTTCAAATGCAAACACCAGACCTCAAATCAACTCCAGCCCTTTTATCTGCTTAATTGAGAATGACATAACGAAGGGATTGCCCACACCTGTCCATGAAATAGCCTTGGAGTCAATTGTCCAATTACTTTTGGTCCCTTGAAAAACAGGGTGGCACATTTTAAGGAGCTGAAACTCCTAAACCCTTCATCCAATTTTAATGTGGATACCCTCAAATGAAAGCTGAAAGTCTGAACTACAACTGCATCTGAATTGTTTTGTTTAAAATTCATTGTGGTAATGTCTAGAACCAAAATTAAATAAATGTTGTCTCTGTCCAAATATATATGGACCTAACTGTATGTGAGAGGATGGGGGTTTTATGGGGAGAGGAGGCAGGGCACTGGGGGTGTATGTGAGAGAATGGGGGTTTTATGGGGAGAGGAGACAGGGCACTGGGGGTGTATGTGAGAGGATGGGGGTATTATTGGGAGAAAAGATGGCACTGGGGGTGTATGTGAGAGGATGGGGGTATTATGGGGAGAGGAGACAGGGCACTGGGGGTATATGTGAGAGGATGGGGGTTTTATGGGGAGAGGACACAGGGCACTGGGGGTGTATGTGAGAGGATGGGGGTATTAAGGGGAGAGGAGACAGGGCACAGGGGGTGTATGTGAGAGGAGGGGGATATGATGGGGTAGAGGAGACAGGGCACTGGGGGTAAATGTGAGAGGATAGGGGTATTATGGGGAGAGAAGACGACACTGAGGGTGTATGTGAGAGGATGGGGGTATTATGGGTAGAGGAGACAGGGCACTGGGGGTATATATGAGAGGATGGGGGTTTTATGGGGAGAGGACACAGGGCACTGGGGGTGTATGTGAGAGGATGGGGGTTTTATGGGGAGAGGACACAGGGCACTGGGGGTATATGTGAGAGGATGGGGGTTTTATGGGGAGAGGACACAGGGCACTGGGGGTGTATATGAGAGGATGGGGTATTAAGGGGAGAGGAGACAGGGCACTGGGGGTGTAAGTGAGAGGATGGGGGTATTATGAGGAGAGGACACAGGTCACTGGGGGTGTATGTGAGAGGATGGGGGTATTATGGGGAGAGGAGACAGGGCACTGGGGGTGTATGTGAGAGGATGGGGGTTTTATGGGAAGAGAAGACAGGGCACTGGGGGTGTATGTGAGAGGATGGGGGTATTATGGGGAGAGAAGACGGCACTTGGGGTGTGTGTGAGAGGATGGGGGTATTATGGGGAGAGGAGACAGGGCACTGGGGGTGTATATGAGAGGATGGGGGTAGTATGGGGAGAGAAGACGGCACTGGGGGTGTATGTGAGAGGATGGGGGTATTATGGTAAGAGGAGACAGGGCACTGGGAGTGTATGTGAGAGGATGGGGGTATTATGGGGAGAGGAGACAGGGCACTGGGGGTGTATGTGAGAGGATTGGGTATTATGGGGAGAGAAGACGTCACTGGGGGTGTATGTGAGAGGATGGGGTATTATGGGGAGAGGAGGCAGGGCATTGGGGGTGTATGTGAGAGGATGGAGGTTTTATGGGGAGAGGAGACAGGGCACTGGGGATGAATGTGAGAGGATGGTGGTATTATGGGGAGAGGAGACAGGGCACTGGGGGTGAATGTAGGAGGTTGGGGGTATTATGGGGCTGAAGTGGGGGACAGGGCTCTGGTGGTTAATGTGAGAGAATGGGGTATTGTGGGGGCTAGGGCACTACTGGTGAATGTGAGAAGATGAGGGTATTATGGGGGAGAGGAGACAGGGTGCTGGAGGGTGAATGTGAAAGGGTCCGATATGGGGGAGAGATGACATGGTGCTGTTGTGTGAATGTGAGTGGATGGGAGTATTGTGGGTGTTGGGGTGGTGGAAATGAGATAATGCACTGGGGGGGTGAATGTAAGAGGATGGGGTATTGTGGGTGAGGCAAACAGGGAACTGGGGGCTGAGTATTATACTGTTTTGATATGAAACAGTATACCTTACCTCTTGCGCCCATGTGCGGTTGCGCAGGTTGCACCAATGATATGTCCTCCTGTTAGGGGTCCACTCAGATGTTTCCCCCCCCGAACTGAACCCCTAGCTACGCCTCTGATGAATGGATGTACTATTCAAGTGGCTAGCAACATGGGAAATGCTGTATTTAATAGAAAACAATAGAAGACAACTGTGACAGCTTTGAAGGTGAAGGATTAGAAGCGGAAACGTGGCCCTTATAGAGATTACCAATTAGTAGTAAAAGTGCCTTAGGCTGAATGAGTCCTGCGTCTCTCTGTCCTGATGCACGTCAAATTCAAACTTCCTCAGGGGGCATGTCTTTTTGAATAGACTCGGCCAATGCAGTACGGATGTGATGCAAATCAAGCTTGCAGAGTGGGCACA
Organism: Oophaga sylvatica; assembly: GCA_033576555.1. Lineage (NCBI taxonomy): Eukaryota > Metazoa > Chordata > Amphibia > Anura > Dendrobatidae > Oophaga > Oophaga sylvatica. The sequence continues at coordinate 281,366,444 of JARQOD010000004.1, read as the reverse complement.
GATGAAGGACCTCTGCACCCTTCTACATAGTTTCAACATGGCTACCAAGATGAATAGCATTAGCGGTGCCATCATCTGCATTACTATTCCAGTCATCTACATGCTGGAGCACACTTTGAAGAGGTGGTGGTCCCAGAGGAAGAGGTGGAAGCAGAGGGGGATGCAGAAAGGATAACAGTATCTCTAAATTCTGGACTGTCATTGCAAAGGTGGATGCCAAGGGAGGGTGGATTACAGCGATCAAGGTGGGCTCATGGTACGAGCCAAACTGTTAGTGTAGGTGCAGGAGCCGAGGAACAAATGGAGGAGAATGAGGAGGAAGAGGTTATGGGTGAGCAACAGTCAGGAGATGAAGAGGATAATGATCCCTTTCTGTTTTCTGTGGATGGTCGGAGGGGATGGAGAAAACAAGCTTGAGTGTTCCCCCTCCACCAACACACCATGCACTTGGACCTCATGTAAGTGCCCAACTCATATGCGCCTTCTTGCTGGCCTATCTTCAACAATTTGCCCATTTTCTTAGGGTTAGAAATAGTGCTAACTGCTGTGTTGCCACTTTGTTAGACCCACGGTAAAAGAGTAAATTTTGCCAGATGCTTCCTCCCTGGAAAGGAACGCTTGCAAGCTGGAGTATTGAAACATGCTTGTAGACAATCTTAAGCGTGGTTTTCCGCAAGACAGCAGTGAGGCACACAGTGTGCATCGCAGTTGTAGACTTCCTTTCCTGGAACGTCAAGGAGTCATCACAAAAACATTAGCAGCAGCATCAGTGTAAGTAGCATAAGCAATTTATGTGAGTCATTTCACACATTTTTAAGACCAGCCCGTGCACCAGCAGAACAGAGTACAAGTCTGACATGTTGTGAACAACTGGAGATGATGGTGCAGAAGTATCTCTTGAGCTCAATATCAATGCCATCAGGGGGAATTTGGACTCTCTTGCATTTTGGTCTTCAAACATGGAAGAATGGCCTGAGCTCGCCTGTCACGCCTTGGAGATCTTTTCATGCCTGGCAGCCAGCATTCTTTCAGAATCTATCTTCAGCACTGCTGGTGGTGTCCTGACGGATTAGTGCATCCGGCTGTCTCCTGAAAGTGTAGATCGCCTAACTTTCATCAAAATGAACAAGTCATGGACTTTTGCACCCCAGTCGCAGACTTTGCAGACTAGGCGAAGATGTCATTTTTAGTGTCATGCATTGATCTCGCTTTATTGCAGTCTGTGACACCTTTGTCGTGGCTTCTGTGCCTGCTGTTGCTACTGCTGCTGATGTTACAAACAATTTTTTGAAATGGGGAGACTCCAAGTTGGGTTGCCTCTAGTGGAAGTTGTGTCAGAGGCCTATTATACTATTTCTACTCTGTGGAAATTGATGTCACTTTAGTGCTGTGTGACAATAATTTTTTGAAATGCGGAGACTCCAAAGTGGGTCTCCATCTGTTCGTTTGCCGGTAGTGGAAGGGGTGTCAGATGCCCATTATACTATTTCTACTCTGTGGAAATTGATGTCACTTTAGTGGTGTGTGACAATATTTTTTTAAATGTGGAGAATCCAAGTTGGGTCTCCTACATGTATGGTGCCTGTAGCAGTAGGGCTTCCAGACCAGCAGGCCTGCACTTACTTTCAGTTAACTACCTGTGTTAAATTTTTAGGTCCATTTTCTACTATTAGACCTTTTGAAAATTAAAATCTTCGGGCTAAAACAATACTTTAGTGAAAAATGTGATCTTTCATTTTCATAGCATGATGTTATGCAATTCTGTGAAATACCTGTGGGCTGAAAATGCTCACCACCCTGAGAGGTGTAGTTTCCAAAATAGGGTAACTTGTGGGGTTTCTGCTGTTTTGGAACCTTGGTGGCTCTCCAAATGTGACATGGCATCTGCAATCTATTTCAGACAGCTTTGCACTCCAAAAATCAACAAGTACTCCATCCCTTCCAAGCCCTGCTATGTTCCCAAAAGAGTTTCTGACCACATAGGTGTATCCTTGTGGAAGTGAACAATTCGGGGCTAAAACAATTTTGGGAGAAAAAACTTCATTTTTAATATCACAGTCCAATTTTTTAAAATTCCATGAAGCATTTGTGGGTTCCTTGAGGGCTGTAGTTTCCAAAATCAGGTGACTGTTTAGGCACATCAGGGCTCTGCAAACATGACATGGCATCCGCTGTCTATTCCAGCCAATTTTACACTGTAAAAGTCAAATGGCATTCCTTCCCTGCTATGTGCCCAAACAGAAGTTTTCCCCCACATATGGGGTATCAGGGTATCAGTAGTAGAAATGGAACAATAAATTGTAGAGCCCATTTTCTCTAGTTACCCTTGTGAAAATGAACAATTTGGGGCTAAAGTAAAATTTTTTAGGAAAAAATTAAATTTTCACCTAAAAGGTTCATATAGTTATTGAATGTGGTTTTGAGCACCTTGAGCAGTGTAGTTGTTAAGATCTTGCCACTCTTGTGTATTTTCTGCCATATAGGCCCCTCAAAGTCATTTCAAATGTGATGTGGTCCTTAAAAATATTTGTTTTGTAAACTTTGTTGGAAAAATGAAAACTTGCTGAAAAACTTAACCCTTCTAAAGTTATTATCAAAAATGATGCTAATGTAAAGTAGACATATGGGAAATGTTAGTTATTAACTATTTTGTGTAGTATAACTATATGATTTAAGTGCATAAAAATTCAAAGTTTGAAAATTGCAATATTTTCTAATTTGTCAAATTTTCATAAACGCAAATCTTTTTGACCAAAATTTACCACTAACTACCACTAAGTACAACATGTCACGAAAAAGCAGTCTCAGAATCATTGGGATTAGTGATGAGCGAGTATGCTTGTTACTCGAGTTTTTCAAGCATGCTCAGAAATGCTCGGAAAATGCTCAGAGATGCTCGGGTGTCTCCGAGTATTTTGGGCGTGCGCTGAGATTTAGTTTGTGTCGCAGCAGCTGCATGATTTGCATCTGATAGCCTGAATACATGTGGGGGTGTCCTAACGAACAGGCAATCCCCACATGTATTCAGGCTGTGTAGCAGCAGCAAATTATGCAGCTACGGCGACACAAACTAAATCTCCGAGCATGCCCAAAATACTTGGAGAACACACCGAGCATGCTCAGAAAACTCGAGTAAAGAGCATACTCGCTCATCACTAATTGGGATGTGTTGAAGCGTTTGAGAGTTATGACCTCATAAAGTCATGCATTGAAGGTTTTAAAAATGAGGCTCTGTCATTAATGTGCAAAGTGGATAAATGCTTGAGGTGTTAAAGATGTATTTCCACAATTACATTGATCTTTACAAGCACACCTTTCTAAATAAATGTTATCCATCTCTTTAATCAGTCTCCTAAATTACCCCTTCCTATCCTCTGTTTTCTTTCCATTGTTACTGTTTCAGTAGTGCTAGACCCAGGTCACGATGTGCAGTATAACCACATAGTCATGATTTTCCTGCCTTCATCTCAGGATGAACATGCACAGGTTCCTATTCGTCCTAGCTCTCTGCATCATTGCTGGACTGCAGCAGAGCATGCGCAGAAGATCTTCTCTCTGTTATTGAATGCAATTGTCACCCAGATGTTGGCACCATTTGCTGTTGGATGTGTGCAGTAAAATACTGCACTAGTTGCAACAGGATCTGTCAGTTACTCTTACCAATGCCTCTTACAGCTTCTGCACTCTGTAACTTTAGAGAGAACTATCTCCCATGTTACATAGTACAAAACCTATTAATACCACACGTAGGAGCAGATGAGTGATCTCGCTGCTACTTTTATGGAAAAGATACAGGATGGTCGCATGTTATCAGAAAGAGGACTGCCATTTTTACCCATTGCAAAAGGTGGCACAAACAAATAAAATGAAGGGAGAATATAGTATGTTTATTTTTAGTATGAGGCAATCTATTAAAACTACAAATTTTGTAAAAGAAATGATTCTGTAAAGGCCTATGTAAGATATTTTCAGAAATATTTATTATTTATATCTTTTAGTACACATTTAGTATACATTTATATTTTAATCAATCACCCAGAAAACTAAACAGTAGTAAGAAAGTAGAGACATGTTTGGGATGGACAAGTCCTTTAGTTATACGTACAGTATACTGGTATAGGTCAAGGCTTTCAACAAGTGTTTATTATTTTTGAGCTTTGTTATTACCAAGCATGGGCCCCTCTTAGTTTAGATTTATTGAGAGGAAATATAAGTTTGTAAAGAATTTTCCTAATACATGTCATAATTATCTTTACAGGATTTAAATAATCTAAAAGAAAAGTATGAGCTACTGAAGGAAAAGTTAAAAAATCAGGATATCCCTCCAGAAATTTTAGAGAGGTTACTAAAGCTGAAGAAAAATGCTGAAGATCTGGTCAATATTATAAATGAAAAATTTGAACGTATATCAGGTACTGTAAATATTCATTGACTTATCGACAGGTTGCCGCAGTTTGTAGAATGTCGTAAGGAATGAGTGCACAGCAGGAAGCCTTTCTGTGCAGTGTCTACCATGGGGACACAAACCTGCCTATCTATATCCCGAGGTTTCAGAACTTTGCAGTGGTCGTATTCATGTATCCCTTATATTAACGCAGAGGAGAGGTGATAATTAGCGAACACTGATGGTGCAAGGAGCGGCTGGAGCTGTTATAGGGGAATACTAGTACTTTTATAGGGAAACTTTGTGTGGCTGGCACTGTGAGACTGACAGTGTTACAGGGGGCATTGTGTGGCTGGCATCGTTTTGGAAAGAACGGTGTACTTTGCACTGTAGGAGGGAAGGTTTAAAAAAAGCTTAAAAGGAGTATTTGAGGATAAAATGACTGTTTGAATCAAGCATAACACCTTGTAGGGAAAATGCTAAAAAGGAACTCAGAGCACTTTATTTTGGCCTTGCCAGTCATATTTCCATCTGCATCGGACCTCCTCTAGGAACAGAAAAGTCAAAGCTGTCAACCAAGGAAGGGGGGTCGCTGAACTGCTTGGCCACACCAAGGGTGCAAAAGTATTCCTGGCAAACACAGCAACAGATTTGGACTCTAATGGTATGATTTTTAGGGCTATGTCGCCTACAAAGTCACGTGCTTGGTTGAAATTGTCATTTGTACTGTTGGGTAGTTGAAAAAGAGAAATCTATAAACTTGCTTGCTTTAGAAACAGTAAAGTCATAATCACTCACCTTCTCCTGATATACTTACAGCTCTCCGCCGCTGATCCTGTTTTTTTGCTGGCAGGTTACGAGGACTTAATGCTTATAATGAATGTGACCACAGTAGGTTGTAACTGATCTTAGCAGCTTTGATGATGTCGCCATATTAACAAAGCTTTGGGGATGGAACATAGAGCTAGCGCTGGTGTAGTAGTTAATAAGAACCACTGACTTTGTTCATTTCAAATACAAAACACTTATGGATTAATTCAGATTAAAGATGGACAACCTCTTTAATTATACATGCTTTTTGCCAGTGATGTTCTCTACCAGAAGGAACCATCCTGGCCACCATGGATGTGGAATCTTTGTACTCTAATATCCCACACCAGGATGGATTAAATGCCTGCAAAGTCTTCATGGGAAACACCGGGAATGATGCTGATTCTGTGGTGAAACTCACAAAATTCATCCTCACCCACAATTACTTCGAATTTGACAACAAGATCTATCTTCAGGAGACTGGCACAGCTATGGGAAGTAAAATGGCTCCACAGTATGCAAATCTTTTCATGGCCAAGCTTGAAAGCGAATTTTTGTCCTCATGCCCCATCAGGCCTCGGGCCTACTACCGCTATATTGATGACATTTTAATCATCTGGACGGAGTCTGAACAACAGCTAAAGACGTTCCATGAACAGTTCAATCAATTTCATCCCACCATCAACTTAACACTTAACTACTCCAGCACTGAAATTAACTTTTTAGACACCACCATTAAGCTAAAGAACAATGAAATAGAGACATCTCTGTATCAGAAGCCAATCGACCGTCCAACATATCTTAAATGGGACAGTTTCCATCCAAAACACATAAAAAACTCTATTGTCTACAGCCAAGCCATCAGATACAACCGTATATGTTCCAACCCCATGGATAGAGATGAACACCTTGGTCGCCTCAGAAAGACTTTTTTGAACCAGGGCTACCATACAAGAACAATTGAAAACCAAATTACAAGAGCCACCAGAATATCAAGGAATCACCTGCTACATTACAAAGCTAAAGAAGAAAATAACCGGGTGCCTCTAGTGGTCACCTACAATCCAAGTCTGGAGATGCTAAGGGGAGCTGCACGGAAACTACAACCTTTACTACAAAAAGATGCCCGATTACAATCCATATTTCCAGACCCCCCACTACTATGTTTTAGGCAGCCCCCAAATCTAAGAAGCATCATTGTCAGAAGCTCCCTGTCCTCCCCAACAGCTGCAGGTACCTTTCCTTGCAAACAAAAGAAATGCAAAACCTGTACATCTATAATGACCACGGACAGGATAAAGATCCCCAACTCCCATCAGGACTACAAGATACCAGGTACTTTCAGCTGCATCACATCTAATGTGGTGTACCTAATTATATGTACTAAATGTCCAACTGGGGGTCTGTATGTGGGGGAGACCGGGCAAAAACTGAGAACAAGGATGAATTCTCATCGCCACACAATAAGAGAAAGGAGAATGGATTTACCTGTGGCAAAACACTTTTGTATGCCCGGTCATAGCATGACGGATATGGAATTACTTATATTAAAATCTAACTTCAAATCTGAGAAGGATAGAAAAGTCTGGGAATATAAACTTATGATGACCTTTGACACTCTTAGTGCTGGGATGAATATATCCCAGAGTTTTATGTCTTTCTACAACAATTAAGGAATCTGCTTCCCTGACCTTTTAGGGTCATCACAACACAATACCAGACCCCAATCAGAGGGTAATAAAACTTTCACTCCTTATCTATGAACTAGTCATATTTATGTTCATCCTTCTGCCATAATGACAGTTCTGCTTCACGTCACCTGTCTTACCTATTGCATTATTCCTGTGTCCTCTTGTGTATAAATATGTGATTCTTCAGTTTTTGTTTTAGTCTTTGCCTGATGAAGAGACCTGCGTAGTCTCGAAAGCTTGCAATTTGTTACCATCTTTTCAGTTAGCCATTAAAAGGTATCAACCACTGAGGACTAGTGTTGAGCATTCCGATACCGCAAGTATCGGGTATCGGCCGATATTCGCGTTATCGGAATTCCGATACTTAATTCCATACTTTTTCAATATCGTATACCGGAATCGGAAGTTCCCATAATTCTTTGAGAGGCAATGTGATTTTAGTCAGCCAATGAGGAATCCTACGAAGTGTGGGCACATCCTGTAATGATGCGGTCATCTTAACTAATGGCATGGCTGTGATTGGCTGCTGAAATGATGTCAGAATGCACTATAAAAGGCGCCGCAGCCATTTTAGCGTCACTGTGCTGTGAACTCAGTAAGGGACAGAACGCTGCTGTGCTGACTCTGAGGGACAGTTAGATATTGCGATTTTGTGTACTACTGTGCTTGAGGCAGGCTAGTTTACCAACCGCTGTGTAAAGCTTCATTTTGCCAGTGTTGTTTTAACAGCTCTGTGCAAGGTGTGTGTGTGACAGTGCAGGTGACGCTGCAGTTTGCTCTGCATCCACCGCTGTTTGTAGGCATCTGCACGTGTCACTGACTCTTTTTTTTTTTTATTTTATTTAGTGGAATTGGTGCAGCTCCATTATATTAGAAAAAAATCAAATCTATTAGTGTGACGTGCTTCCATCCGTATACAATACATTGGTTGCAAACACTATGAAGTACAGAAAGGAGCTTTTCACAGATAGTGAATAGTTGTGTTTCAGTGTTCACTGCAGTCTGTGAGGTTTTGATTTTTTGAGTGCAGATCACGCTCCAGTTAGTTCTTCAACCACTGCTGGTTGTAGTCTGCTGAGCGTGTGTCACTGCCTCATCCTTCACATTTTTCTCTAATTGGTGCTGCTCCATTTTAGTGGAAAAAAATCTAATCTATTAGTGTGACGCGCTTCCATCCGTATACAATACATTGGTTGCAAACACTATAGAAGTACACAAAGGAGTAGCCTTTCACAGATTGTGAATAGTTGTGTTTCAGTGTTCACTGCAGTCTGTGAGGTATTTTTAATTTTTTTTTTTTTAAAATGCAGATCACGCTCCATTTACTTCTTCAACCACCGCTGCGTGTACTCTGCTGAGTGTCTGTCACTGGCTCATCCTTGTCATTTTTCTAAAATTGGTGCTGCTTTATTCTATTTAAAATAATTCAAATCTATTACAGTGACGTGCTTCCATCCGTATACAATAACTTGGTTGCAAACACTATAGAAGTAGACAAAGGAGTAGCCTTTCACAGATTGTGAATAGTTGTGTTTCAGTGTTCACTGCAGTCTGTGAGGTATTTTTTTTTTTTTTTTTTTTAAAATGCAGATCACGCTCCATTTACTTCTTCAACCACCGCTGCGTGTACTCTGCTGAGTGTCTGTCACTGGCTCATCCTTGTCATTTTTCTAAAATTGGTGCTGCTTTATTCTATTTAAAATAATTCAAATCTATTACAGTGACGTGCTTCCATCCGTATACAATACATTGGTTGCAAACACTATAGAAGTAGACAAAGGAGTAGCCTTTCACAGATTGTGAATAGTTGTGTTTCAGTGTTCACTGCAGTCTGTGAGGTATTTTTATTTTTTATTTTTTTAAAATGCAGATCACGCTCCATTTACTTCTTCAACCACCGCTGCGTGTACTCTGCTGAGTGTCTGTCACTGGCTCATCCTTGTCATTTTTCTAAAATTGGTGCTGCTTTATTCTATTTAAAATAATTCAAATCTATTACAGTGACGTGCTTCCATCCGTATACAATACATTGGTTGCAAACAATATAGAAGTACACAAACGGGCCTTTCACAGCTACTGAACATGGGTTTTTAATTTTTAACTAAAATATGTATTTTTTCAAATGACACAAATATAAGTAATGTTGAAGAGGAATAGTCCTACATCCATTGTTTGCACAATATTACAGGTGTACATCATGTCCCTTAATCAACAATGTATTATTATATTTACTTGTATGCTTTTATTTAAAAGCCAAGAACACAGAAGGATAACCTTCGCACTGCAGCTGTTGTCAAAGTTCAACCCACATTATGCACTTCCAACATTGCAGCATTTGAGGCATGATGTGAGTTGGATTGGTCAAAGTTATGGAGTGAGAAGGTTCACCATCAGTACCCTATAGCATAAGTATGCTTTTGTGTTAGCATTTGTGTTAGACATGTGGATATCTGCCATAATATGTCACAATTATTTAGTTACAGATTTGTTACCAACACTAATCATTGAATGGTTTTAAATTTGACGTTTCACTTGTTTACAGCTTAGAAATAAGGGTGTAGCCTGATATCTATGTGTAGCACTAGCCACTTTAACATGTCATGTTTTTTTCAACATGTGTAGCTAGGTAGCAGTAATTTTTGCCGGACACACAGCAGGGGAACAGCAGGCGTTACTGAACCCCACTATCACTATAGCTTGTGTATTGGTCTGTGGACACGACACTTCTGAGCAGCAACTGGCAGTGTTGTAGCCCAGGGAGTATAGCTCAGGTGGTAGAAAGATGAACATAACAGGAGACATGGAAAACGTTGCCAACCAGTTAGTTAATCTGAAACCGGACAGGCAAATTCAGGCGAGATCCATGCCTAGTTCATTTTCAGAAAAGTAAGCCGTTCTACATTATCGTAGGATAGTCGCATGCAACGGTCTGTTAGTACACCACCTGCAGCAGTAAAGACGCGCTCCGATAATACACTGGCAGCAGATCAAGCCAGCACCTCCAATGCATACTGGCTAAGCTCTGGCCATGTATCCAGCTTAGAGACACAAAACTTGAATGGGGAAGAGCCATCTGGGAGTACACTGAGAGGGCAAGACATGTAGTCTGTCACCATCTTACGGAAATGTTGCCTCCTGCTGACTGGAGCCGTCTCGGATGGTGTAGACATTGGTGGCGCTGCCACAAAACTTCGACACATTTGGAACATACTGTTCTTGCCCTGTGCAGAGGCGCTGCTTGTGCTCTCTCTTGTTGCAGAGCTGTCTCCACTGCCTCGACGCACAGAGCTGCTTTGTAAATCAGTAGCAGCAGCAGTGCTCTCGGCTGGAATGGAGAACATTATGGATTGCACCAGTGTGTCTTGGTACTTCCGCATTTTACGCTCCCGGTTCAACGGTGTGATGAGGCTTTGTAAGTTGTCCCGGTAGCGAGGGTCTAGGAGGGTGTACACCCAATAATCAGACGTGGTGTGAATGTGTTCGATGCGGCGGTCGTTTCTCAGCCACTGCAGCATGAAATCAACCATGTGCTGCAGACTCCCAACTGGCCAAGAAACGTTGTCCCCTGCAAGAGGCGTCATCTCCGCCTGCTGTGCATCACCCCACCCTTGGTCTACATACTGACTAGAGCATTGTCTACCTCCCTCTGGAGCGATGTCTTCCTCCTCCATTGACTCCTCCTCATCCTCCTCACAAAGTCCTTCAAATATATATAAATTTACAAAATTTAAAACTCAAAATTTAAAAACTTTGTATCATAATTCTGTAACATCAGTTTATGGAAACACAATAGCATTACAAAAGGATAGACAAAAAATGTACATTATGTGCTTTGTAAATACATTAAAAGTTTGTAATGGTTATGAAAATATAGACAGCGACTCTGGAGGTTCAATTGTTGATACAGCATGGTACTTTGAAAGTCCTCCAGCCCTTTGTGAGGAACCACGTTGCGCTGACTGTCCAGAAGGTGATGGAATTTGTGACTCCTCATCCTCCACCTCTTCCAAAACCTCATGCCTTAGTGCTTGCAGTGTTTTTTGAAGCAGGCAGATAAGGGGGACAGTCAGGCTGACTAGTGCATCATCTGCACTCGCCATCCGCGTTGACTCATCAAACGCACGCAAAACGTGGCAGATATCCTTCATAGAGTTATTCGCCACTCATTACACTGGCAGTGGCTGCCCATTCATTATAGGATCCAATTCTAATTACTGGTTCTCACCAACAAAGCTCTCCACAGCGCAGCACCCCCCTACATCTCCTCCCTTATTTATATTTATCGGCCTAACCGACTGCTGCACTCTGCAAACGACCTTCGACTAACCTCTGCACTAATCCGTACCTCCCACTCCCAACTCCAAGACTTCACCCGCGCTGCGCCAATCCTCTGGAATGCTCTACCCCAAGAAATTAGGACTATCCGCAATTTGGATGGTTTCAGGCGCTCCCTCAAAACACATTTGTTCACAGTGGCCTATCACATTCACTAATCAAAGTCATTCTATGTGTAATTCTGTGTGTGTAGCCCATTCACTATCTCCATGCATCCCTCACTTCCCTTAAAATGGCTGGACCATCATTGTAAAAACACCATTGTATATAAACACCTGTACTTTGTATCTCCCCACCTCATTGTAGATTGTAAGCTTTCACCAGCAGGGGCGGCTGATTTTGCTTTAATTATTGTATTGTTAACGTTGTTACTTATGACTCTGTGTTTTGAAACTGTTAAACTGTAAAGCACTGCGGAATATTATGGCGCTATATAAATAAATAATATTATTATTCTTATTATAGAGGCCCACTCAGTAGTGGTGAAGTGTGAACGGCGCAAATTGCGAGTTGACTGCGCCTGATGCAGCTGATACTCCATTACTGTTGGCTGCTGCTCACACAACCGCTCCAACATATGTAACGAGGAATTCCACCTGGTGGGTACGTCACATATGATGCGATGTTCATGAAGGTGAAATCTGCGTTGCAGAGCTGCAATCAGCGATCTGGCCATGCTGGAACGTCGCAAGTGAGCGCACTCTAGGCGGACCTTGTGCAGCAGTGCATCAAGATCCGGATAGTCCCTCAAAAAACTCTGCACGACCAAGTTGAGCACATATGACAGACATGGTATGTGAGTGAGGTTGCCAAGGCCCAGAGCTGACACCAGATTTCGGCCATTGTCACACACTACCAAGCCTGCCTGTAGATTCTCTTCCAAAAACCACACGTCGCTCTCCTGCTTTATGGCATTACAGAGCTCCTGCGCTGTGTGGCTAAGATTCCCCATGGAAATTAATTTCAGGATGGCCTGTTGACATTTGGACACGGCTGTGCTCATATCGGTCGCAACAGGTAAACGTTCACGGGTCCATGTGGAGGTAGACCGTGACGGCTCCTGCAGCGATGATTCTGAGGAACTGGAATAGGAGGAGGAATCAATGTGTACAGACTTGATTCCTGCAATCCTTGGAGTTGGCAGAACACGTACAGCGCCACTCGCAAGATCAGTACCCGGCTGCACAACATTGACCCAATGGGCAGTGAGGGAAAGGTATTGTCCCTGGCCATGGGTGTTAGAACCCTCTTGTTAGGTTTTGTTTCAGTTTGCTGGTCACATGACCTTTTTTCCCTATTTAGTCTGGCTCCGCCCTTCTGGCTTTGCTTGACTTCATTGTATTATCTACTGTTAAGCTAGCCGGGTGCTTAGGTGCCTTAATCTGTCAGTTTTGCTTGATGTTAGGATCACAAAGTATTTATTTTTCTGTTTAATTATCCATGCTACAATTTATGTTAGGAGGTGTCCACCTTTTCTCACAGTCCCTAGATCTTGTAGGGATTACTCCCTCGCAACTATAGGTCTTCGTTCACACTAGATGAGGACTTTAGCGGGTCTGGTCGCAGGATCAGGTTCCCCGTTACATCGTAGGGATTCAGCTTAGTTGTATTGTAGGGACAGAATTCCCTTCTTTCCTTACTGGTTGTAGCAGATCATAACAATGGGTACTGGTCCACGCATCGGTGGTCAGGTGGACCTTGCTACTGAGGGCTTTTAGTAGCGCATGTTTAATTTTTCCCTCAACATGCTTTTGCAGACCAGGGACGGCTTGCCTGCTGAAATGAAATCGGCTTGGCACATTGTATTGTGGGATTGACAATGATATTCAGTTACGGAAACTGTCTGTCTCCACCAGCCTGAATCACAGCATTTCAAGGGACAGGAGTTTTGCAATGCCAGCATTCAGAGCCTGTGCTCGTGCATGGTTTGCGGAGTATGGCCGTCTTTTATCCCATGCCTGTGCTACCGATGGCTGTTTTGTGGCCTGGGAGTGTGAGGATGACAGGGAACTTGCTGCTGTGTGTGGAATAACAGTTTGTCTCTGGACAACAGTGGCCGAGGTTCTTCCATGGCGATCCTGTGAGGAAGCAGAACCAGCTGTGTGTGAGCTCGATGAAGAGGCTTCAACACAACCTGAAGATGTAGGTGCTGCTGTAGGTTGGCCTACATCTCTAGTGTGTCTTTGTAACTCAACTACGTGCTTTGTCCGCACATGTTTCCACATATTTGTGGTATTGAGGTGACTGACACTTTTAGCTATTTTTAATTTTTGATTACACAGCTTGCATTTCACATAGCAAATATCATGTGCAAGTGTGTGAAAAAAGGACCACGCAGTGCAAGTCCTGGGAGCGCACGTTTTGACTTTTGGAAGACAACTGCTCCGAACAGGTGCCAAACTGGAGGCTACAGGCAACCGAGTCTGCAGCCTAACTCTCCCTCCTGTTTGTACCGTTGGGGCAATGTCTTCCTCTATCTTCCTTCTATCACTAACCATTTCTCTAGGCCTCTCCCAGCTTTCAACCAAAGTACTGGTTCTCACCCACAAAGCTCTCCACAGTGCAGCACCCCTCCTACATCTCCTCCCTCATTTCTATCTATCGGCCTAACCGACTGCTGCGCTCTGCAAACGACTTTCGACTAACCTCTGCACTAATACGTACCTCCCACTCCCGACTCCAAGACTTCTCCTGCTCTACGCCAATCCTCTGGAATGCTGTACCCCAAGAAATTAGGACTATCCACAATTTGCATGGTTTCAGGCGCTCCCTCAAAACACATTTGTTCAGAGCGGCCTATCACATTCACTAATCAAAGTCATTCTATGTATTCTGTGTAAGTGTGTGTGTGTCTCTAGCCCATTCACTATCTCCATCCCTCAGTCCCTTAAGATGGCTGGAACATCATTGTAAATGCACCATTGTATATAAACACCTATACTTTGTATCTCCCCCATCTCATTGTACATTGTAAGCTGTCACGAGCAGGGGCGACTTATTTAGCTTAAATTATTGTATTGTTAACGTTGTTACTTATGACTTGTGTTCTGAAACTGCTAAACTGTAAAGCGCTGCGGAATATGATGGCGCTATATAAATAAATATTATTATTATTCCTCTGAGCTGCTCCCACCACCTTCCTGTTCCTCATGCCATGTTGGGTCTTGGACCTCATCATCTCCACTACCCTCTTCCAACACCTGCTGTTGGGTGGTCTGGCCAGCACCATGCTCAACAGAAACTGGCACCTGGGTCTCATCATCATCAGATGCGTTCTGCGGTGTGCTGACCATCGGCACTGTCTCACCCGCCTCTTCAGATTCAGAGAGACACAGCTGTTGCGCATCACTGCATACTCCCTCTTCACATTACAGAATGCTGCTTGGCTGGGCCCCTGTTTGCAAGCCAATAGATTCTGAGAACAGAAGCAGACACTCAGCTGGCTCCTGTACAGAACTCTCTGACTGCCTGGGCAATTTGCCAGGCGGTGAAGAGACAGATGGTTGCCCAACAGTGCTGTGGTCCTGAGAGGAGGTGGAAGCAATTGAAGTCGATGCATTGGCTGACATCCAAACAACAACGGCTTCAATTTGTTCTTCCCGCAGCAGGGGGTACTCTGAGCTCCTACAAAAGTGCGCATAAAGGAACGCTCACGGGAAAACTGGTGGATGCTGTGTCACTGGGGGCCGCAGCAGCCACAGAATCCCCACGTCCTCTCCCTGAAGAAACTCCACGACCACGTGCCTTACTCCCTGCCTTCTTCATCTTGGTAGATTGATAAAGAAAGTCTGAAAAGTTATAAGGTCTAAGTGTGGTTATTCCGCAGAGACTGCAGTGAACACTGCACACAACTGTTCACTACCCAATGCGTCTCAGCAGGAAGGCAGTCTGTGCGTCAAAACAAAGGCACAAGCATACATCCATGTACCCTGTTTATAAAGCTATATAAAAAAAATTATGTAGTAGTGACGCACACTTTATTGAGGTACAGTATTACATCGCCATTCACCATCTGTGGCTATGCAGTCTCATCTATATATACCTTATCTATCTGTTGTCATGCTTCCAAGTCGACAGTCAGCCATAAATAGCAATTTTCACTATGCACTATGCACTTTTTAAAGGTTATGTTTGTTAATAAAAATGATTATTGCCACATATTATGAGTATTACATGATGGAAATTGTATAATTTTGTATAAAATATTTAGTGACATTATTCAGCAAATGGAACATTTTAGTAATATCACAGATAACTTGTAATGCTGATGATGTTTTGAAGTCAGACATTCATTGTCTATACAATAAAAATGGTGTACATACTGTTACTTATCCATCATTAATGGATTCAGATATGTACTTGTATGCTTTTATGTACAACCGTATAGCAGATTCCTTAACTAATTTATTTTGTGGTTTGCATTGCTGTTCAACATGTTAATGTATGTGTTTATGTTTGTCAATTCTTTATTTATCTAGATATTAGTTTAAATGAAATCATCATCTTATGGTAGTAAAGGTTATCTTTCTCTTGTTTGAAGTATAGACATTTAAAATTGACAGGTAACAAGGAAATTACTTGATCTAGTATTTAAACATCCTCCTTGACCCTGGGCTCCAACACCGCCAGTTGTTGCTCGGAAGTGCTGTTAGCACAGTCAACACTTGCTCCTATGTTACTGGGGTTCAGTAACGTCAGCTGGTCCTCGGTTGTGCCATTGGCTCTTTTCCTTCTGCTGCCCCTCCGGGTTCCAGCACAGTCAGCTGGTCCTCGTTACTTGCATTGGCTCTTGTACCTTCTGCTACCCGTCCGGGTTCCAGTACCGTCAACTGGTTCTCCGCAGTGCCTTTGGCCTAGGTGCCTCCATCTCGGTATCCGAGTTCCAGCAACGTCTGCTGGTCCTTGGTAGTGCTTTGGAGCACAGGTACCTCCTGCTTAGTAACCGTGTCCCAGTAACGTCAGCTGGTCCTCGGTTGTGCCATTGGCTCTTTTCCTTCTGCTGCCCCTCCGGGTTCCAGCACAGTCAGCTGGTCCTCGTTACTTGCATTGGCTCTTGTACCTTCTGCTACCCCGTCCGGGTTCCAGTACCGTCAACTGGTTCTCCGCAGTGCCTTTGGCCTAGGTGCCTCCATCTCGGTATCCGAGTTCCAGCAACGTCTGCTGGTCCTTGGTAGTGCTTTGGAGCACAGGTACCTCCTGCTTAGTAACCGTGTCCCAGTAACATCAGCTGGTACAAGATTGTGCTACAAATACAAGATACGGAACAAGAGACACAAGAACAATAAGCAGAAGATCTAAAAGCAGAAGAACATGAAGTATAAGACCAAAATGAAGAGCAAAATATATGCTCTAAATTCTAAGCAGAAGAAGACTAAGCAGTGTATGGGGGTGAGTCCGTTCCTCCTCGTGGTGCCCCTGGAAAATGCCTGCTGCTGCAGGCTAAACTGAACACGGACAAATAC
The DNA here is from genome assembly GCA_033576555.1 of Oophaga sylvatica. Lineage (NCBI taxonomy): Eukaryota > Metazoa > Chordata > Amphibia > Anura > Dendrobatidae > Oophaga > Oophaga sylvatica. The sequence goes on along the minus strand of JARQOD010000004.1, from coordinate 281,349,762 downwards.
TGTTGTAATTTAAATCTTTTGTGACAGCAAGAACGGAAGGATGAAAAATTCATACTTTGACAGATTACAAGTACAGGATTCTCTGTCACAAATAAGAATATGATGAAGAAGATGAAGCAGAATATGAATAAGAATAATAGTTTAATAAGAAGAATATGAGTAATGTTAACAAAGATGAATAGCAAGAAGTTTAAGAAGAAGATAAAGAAGGTGAAGATGAAGAATAATTTGATGAAAAAGATGATGCTGCAGAAGATTATGAAGGAGAAAGTGTGTGAAAAGTTAAAAAGGTGAAGATGAAGAGCATGGAAGTTGTGTAATATACATATTTGCCAAAATATAAAAAACGTTAACATTGTCAATTTCTTCGTCAATCCGAACATCTTTAAAAAAAAAAATATTTATGCTATTCCATTTGATTGGGTTAAACATCTATGCCTTTAATGTCTCCTCAACCTTCCCCAATACATTCTACATTACTCTTTCTTGTTTTCCTTCATGTACAATTAACCAACAAGGCAAGAATGGGTTTTTTTAATTTCGATATTTTGTTCCCATAGACTTACATGGGACTTCCGGTATCGGTATCGGGTATCGCCGATATTTTAGTGATATCGGCGATACCATTCCGATTCCGATACTTTAGGATATCGGAAAGTATCGCTCAACTCTACTGAGGACTCTCAAGTCTAAATATTTTTTTTTGCCAGTGAGTGACTGTTACCTTACCAATTATTTTGCAGTGACAACAGGGAACAGCATGAGTGGTTCTATTGAAAATAGAGTTCTTACTCGCTTTGCTTTCTTATTAGCCATGTAGTGGGAGATTCCTATTCATCTGTATTTTGCCATCACTGTAGGTGCTAGAACTTACATTCTCTCACTTTCCATAAAGCATTATGGATGCCATTGTCAATTGGCTTACCTGCCCCAAACCATAAGCTATGAGGCCAAATAAAATTGTTTAAATAAAGCTTTGCAATCAAGATATAATCAAGGTATAAAAATATAGATATCAAAGGAGAAAAACCACAGATGAGGCAATTGGTAAGTAGACCTGGTCTGTAAGATATAAAGAAATATATAAACATGAACTACAGTGTGTCAACAACTGTATGAGCACATTATAAAATGGGTACATGTATATGTATACAGTTTGACAGCCTGTAAAGAGTGGGGGGCAGAGAACCACCCCCACTTTCTGTAATCTCTGTATAAAGATGAAGACAGCATGTAGCGTACAGCATGTTTGAAAGAATGGAGACATCAGGTATTCATTAGAGTGACTTGTCAGGCTAAAAATATCACTTTGGGTATAGTTTTTTGCTGTTTAATACAGTTTTGCAATCTAAAAAATATTCTTTAATTTTTTTTTAGCTTTTAATAGTGCAGATAGTGCACATTAAATCTGTGCTCTTTACTTGGTCCTTAACTTACTCCCCCTATGCTTTGCACAATCGCTTCTGGGATGCACACAACCATCCTAAGCAACCCCAGTCCCTGCTCTTTGCCTTTGACTGCTAAACTCTTAGAAAGGGATACTGTGCTGTCCCACAACAATGGGACACTGTCAGATGGGATACTATGCTGTCCCTAATAACAATGGGACACTGTGTGGTGGGATACTGTGCTGTCCCTCATAACAATGGGACACTGTGTGGTGGGATACTGTGCTGTCCCTCATAACAATGGGACACTGTGTGGTGGGATACTGTGCTGTCCCTCATAACAATGGGACACTGTGTGATGGGATACTGTGCTGTCCCTAATAACAATGGGACACTGTGTGATGGGATACTGTCCCTCATAACAATGGAGCACTGTGGCTCATATAGTGATGGGATACCTTGGCTAGTAATGTAATGTGGCTCTGTGGCTGGTAGTATAATGGGATTTTGTGGCTACATTAAGCAGGGGACGTTATAAATGGCAACATCATGGTGCACATGTAGAAAGCACAGGAACGCGGGATGCAGAGACTAACGGGAGGCAGAGCAAGGGTTAACAGATTTATTAACAAGGGAATACTCCACGCAGGGAGGTAATGGGTTAAACGGTATAAATGAGAACGGACGTTGGGCGGTACAGGGTACACAGGGGGATAAACAGTTTTAAATGGCAACGGATATGTGAGTATGCGAAAAGACGGATAAGATAACGACAGTTCACTGTGAAGCACTAGTGTCAGTAAGTCCTTAAACTGCAGCTCCTGCTGCAAACTCAATAGAGCAACGGCTGGCGTGGCGTCCTTTCCAGGAAAAACACTGTAGCACGATGGTCCATCTTCTGGTGGCAGTGGTCTGTCTCCGGTACCTTCCACTGTCCCTTTTCAATATACTGCAGTGGCCTACAAGGGTACGGACCACAGTACTGTCTGAGCCCAACATGGCTCCACAACTATTCTTCCCTGGTGAAGTCAGGTCACGAGTGTCAGGGCAACTACTCGCTGCCAACGTCAGAGTTCAAGTGTCAGTCTTGTATGAGGTCCCTCTTGGGCAGCACGTGTGCGGTACTCACGGTCACGTAGTATACGCAACATGTTCTCCCCGCTGTTGGCAGCGGGCGATGCTGGTCTACGTGGCGCTGATGCTCCCTGCCGGGGCACTCCTCTCTGTGGTTTCTGCAACACCCGGCTTGGCTCTCCTCTGTGTGCATGGCTCTGCTTTGCACGGCTCTCTCTCCGGACTGCTGCTGGGCACACTACTTCCCTCAACGCAGCAGCCCCCCTCCTTCAGGTCTGCTTCAGCACGGCCTGTCGCAGCCCTGGCTCTCTCTGGTGGGGGAAGAAGAGTGAGCTGCTCACTGCTTTCCACTGGCACGAATGCTGACTTGTTTCGCATGCTTTTTCCTTTTTATTCTCCGCTCCTTTCGCTTTTCTGGCTCTTCCCACCCCCTTGGTCAGGAGGAAGGTCGAGCTCACTCAGGCTTCCCCCTGGGGACAGTGGATGCAGCCTCTCAAGTTCCGGACCAGGCACACAGGTACCCACTGCCTCTTCGTCCTCCCTACACTCCCCCTCTCCTTTAGCGCGCCATTCCACGGGCGAGGACTCTTTGTACTTCACTATGCTCTTCTGAGGGGGGACAGATGCCCACAACTTCTGCATCCACTCCTGCCTCCCTTGCACCACATTCTGACGGTAAGACTCGTTAGGGGTACTCTAGACTTTAGTGGTAGAGAACTGGAGTCCATCTGGGTTCCATGGAGCAGAAATCTCTGGGGCCTGTTCTTCCGAGTCAACATATGGTGGATCAAGGAATTCTACCTCTCTACTCTCCACAGCTACAGGAGGAAACATCTCGGATGCACTTCGCATCTCCTCCATTTGGTCAGGATTAGTGATGGGCGAGTAGCATCATTGCTCGGGTCTCTCCGAGCATGCTCTGGTGATCTCCGAGTATTTTGGCATGCTCGGAGATTTAGTTTTCATCATGATTTGTGACTGCTAGACAAGCTGAATACATAAATAACAAACAGGCATTTCACACATATAATCAGCCTGTCTAGCAGTCACAAATCATACAGCTGAGATGACGAAAACTAAATCTCTGAGCAAGACAAAATATTCGGAGACCACCAGAGTGTGCTTGGGGAAACCCAAGCAATGAGTATACTCGCTCATCACTAGTCAGGATCCCTTGGGCTGACGGGCGGCAGACTTTCCACTTCAGAGGATGAGCTAAATGGTTCTTCCTTCTCACAATCGAGAACCGTGGGAGCGGGCATTTCAGGGACATTTAACTCTTTCTCTTCTTCAGGCTGAGTCTCACAGACGGAACCTATTGACTCAAGTTGGAGCTTCACCAGACTCGCCTCCATGCGCCTGACCAACGCAGACATCTCACCATGGACAGTTGATACCTTCCCCATCTCTTCTCGGCATCCGACGTCGTTGCTCTGTCTGGCTCAGGGTGCTCTCTTCTCGCCGTACCATTTCTCCCAGAGGCAGCATACTCTCCAATTAGCAGGACCTTCGGAGGTCGCGGTTAGGGCAACTTCTGGACAGGTGTCCCATTCTTCCACACTTCCAATACCCACTTCTGCGCCTGTCTCGTGTGCGCTTAGGTCTGGATCGCCGTCCCCTCCGGGAAACATACCCCCTCTGCATTCGCTCTCCACCCCACGATACGGGGTTAAATTCTGGAGCTGCCACTGAAACTTCTTTCATGCTCAGCACCTCTCTTCTTACTTCTTTCACTTTACACCGTGCGTTACCTCGGGGTAGGACGCTGGACTCCAAGCTGACAGCAAGGACTTCCTTCAGGCTCTCAACTTCTTCCCATATCCTCTGCATTCCCTGCCGTAACTCGCTGGACCACTTCGGCTCTTCCTCGCTCCGGGTGGATACCTCGCAGCACCGGACCATCCCTGTCAAGGCTGCAGTCCCCTGCTCCCTTTTGCTCACTTCTATCCCAATGTCTGCAAAAGTCATATGAGGGTTTACCCGCAAGCGCTCCCACAGAGCCTGCTTTGTCAGCACATCCCGCAAGCCTGTCACTAACTGACAGCATTACGTCAGTAGGTCCTATGCCTTCCCGGCCGGAGCACCCCTCTCTGTGGTTACTGCAACACCCGGCTCGGCTCTGCTCTGTGTGCACAGCTCTGCTCTGCACGGCTCTCTCTCTCCAGACTGCTGCTGTTGGCACACTACTTCCCTCAGTGCAGCAGCCCCCGTCCTTGAGGTCTGCTGCAGCATGGCCTATCGCGGCGCCGGCACTCTCTTGTGGGGGGAAGCAGAGCCGCTGCTCACTGCTCTGAGCTGGCGCCACACTGACTTGTTTCGTGCACATTTTTCCTTTTATTCCTCCGCTGCTGCATGCGCTTTTCTGGCTCTCCCCGGCCCCCTTGGTCAGGAGTAAGGTCCTGCTCACTCAGGCTTTCCCCGGGAACAGTGGATGCAGCCTCTCAAGTTCCGGACCCGGCACGCAGGAATCCGCTGCCTCTTCGTCCCCCTTACACACACAGTGCGGCTAGTAGATATTGACTTTCATGTATTACTTTCTGTTGTACGTCAACTAAATATCTCTACATTAAAAAATAGCTTTCCAGTTTTTCGGCTTCTAACTACTGCTGCATATTGTGTATCAAAGCAATTTATCACTCGAAAAGTACTGTACTTGGTAATTTTGTTAGTCATTACATTGGTGATCAGATGGACCTAAATAACTGCTATGGTTTTACTCATAGCGGTTATTTGACCAAGAATTTCTAATTCTGATGGAATCCTTGCATTTTTAAATGACTGAAAAAAAGGATTGTGATTGACGTAGAAAGACCATGTTATTTCTAAATAAACTATGCACAGATTAAATAGCATATACATTCAGCAAATATAGTAAGAGCAAAGCAGCAAACAAAATCCCAAACTGAATGTGGCCAAAGCTGAACATAATTCCATATACAGCAGCTTGGATTTTGTTGATGCACTTTGATAACAAGCCCTTAATTTCGACAGGTTGTAAAGGCAGAGATTCCAATAATGATGTGGTAGATATCCAATTTATGCAGTGTAGCTCAGCTGTTGAATCCTGCATTTTATTACTTTTCCTGCCTGTTCATCCACTATATCATAAATGGTTATAAGAAGAAAGTTCTTCTCCTTGACAGTTGGTTTTAAATGGTAGCTCAAAAGAAACATTCAATCCTGCCAAGGCGAGAATGTAAAACTGCCAGCTTGATTTAACAATATTACTACATACCTTATAGACGCACATGAAATTCCAAAAACAAGTAGATACGCATACTACAGAACTGAACCACAGACCCTTACGCTGGGAAATTCCCATAATATAGGATGTGTATGGTGGGTAAATGAACAATGAGAACATAATATTCAGTAGAAGAGACTGATTATTCCAATTACATGCAGACATCTGTTTCCCATGGTGGCTTGACATATTTTGATGTGAACCAGTTTCCCATAACTAAATGCGTAACTTGGATGAGTTTAGTTTTACAAGAATTTGAGGCTCACAAGAGGGTGTATGTTTTAAGTAGTCTTTTCTTTCTCTTACCCTCCTGCTGTTCAATTTTGTTTTACTTTTTTGACTGAAATACAATGGAATTAAAATGGAGAAATGTCTATGGGGTAACGTTTCTTCTTGTGGAGAGTGTCAAGTCGGCATAAGAAGACTTATAAGCCATTCAATGCCCCTTTGGGAATTTAAATATGCAAATAGATGCTTCAGAGAGGAAGAGGACTGAAAATCTTGTGCCATATATTGGCTGTAGTAATCCTACAAGTCTAAGTCAACCCATTAATGAGCTTTGCCATTTGACTTAGGAAAAAAAGTCAAACTAGAAACTCCATTTGCAGATACGTGTTTTGGGGTGTGTGCCCCTCATCAGTGCAAAGCATTAGGGTTGATTTGACTTTTAGGACTGCTATATCCAATAGGTGTAATTAGAGTTCCTTTCCTCTCTGAAGAGGCTATTTGCATATTTAAAGGAAATAAGTCACCAGATTTTTGACATCTAATCCAAGAGGAGCATAATGTAGAGACAGAGTCTCTGATTACAGTGGTGTATCACTTTCTGGGCTCCTTAGAGTAGTTTTGATAAAATCACTGTTTGATCAGCAGGTTATTATCATTAGCGTTTCTAATAAACCTGCTTCCAGATAGTGAAGCATATTCATGAGCTCTGTATAACCCCATCCCTACTACTGATTGGCAGCTTTCAGTGTACATTGTATATGTGCAGAAACCTGCCAACCAGTGGTGTGGGCAGGGTTTTAGAGAGCTCAAAATTCAAATACTTCTAAAACCTGCAGCAGATAAAACAGTGATTTTATAAAAATGAAAGCAAGCAGCCCAATAAATAATACATAGCAGGCATCATGGTCTCTGCCCAGAGGTGTAGCTCTGGTTTTGGTTCGGGGGGGGGGGCAAAACTTCTGAGTGGGCCCCTAACCAGATAACCTTTATTACAACTATGGTGGTGCACCCTAATAGTGGATGTAGGAGAACCTCAGCAGATGACTGCGCTTTTGCTAAAAATAATCTCTATATAACGACCAACATTGATATTACCGCCATATGGTCAGTGGTAAGTACCAGTCCTACAGAACATAAAAGAGATCACAGCACAATTACAGATGGTGTCTTACCGCTGACGTTCTTTCTGATGGAATCATTCTCTTTTCCCGTCTTTTCCATCTGGCCCAGACCGACATTACAACTTCTCCAGCCCAGGACTCGGCTGCAGAGATTACAAGAAAGACACATTTCACGTCTCATATTTCCAGCCCCATCACCATTTATTCCCAACCTGCACAAACTCCTCATCCTGCTGATACCCCAATACTGAACCACTGATGCAATATGTGTCCCTATTACTGCATCTGCTCTGTGGAACAGTGTGCCTCTAGATGGTAAAAAAAAACCTCTAGAATATAGTATTGTCAGGTGCAAGTGCCCTAAAAAACAGTGCCCCCATTTTGCCCTTAGAAACCCAGAAAGTAATAATGCACTGTGTGCCCTTTTGACAGTCACAGTGACCTGAGTTTCCCTATAACAATAAGTGCCCACTTTACATTTAATAATGTCCCGAGTCTCCCCCTGTACAACTCCCCTATACACAGTATAATGACCCCTCACGGTATAGTACCACCCACACAGTATACTGACCGCTTCGTAGCCCCCAAACTGGTTCTAAAACTGTATGATGGCCCCATCACTGTAATCTCTACACTGCATGATGGCCCCTCTAAATAGCCTCCATATAGCATAATGCACCAGATAGTTCTCAATATAGTATAATAAACTCCTCATAGGCCTGTATAGCATAATGTACTCCCCATAGGCCTCCATATAGTATAATGCACTCCCCATGGGAGACTCTATATAGTATAATGCATCCCCAAAAGGGAGACTCTATAGCATAATGCACCCCCCCTAGGCAGATTTTATAGTATAATGCACAACGTCCCCATAGGCAGACTCTATAGTATATAGCACCCCGATAGGCAGTATTTATAGATAATGTACATGACCCCCATAGGCAGACTCTATAGCATAATGCACCCCATAGGCAGATTTATATTTAATGCACTCTATACCCCATAGGCAGACTCATAGTATAATGCACACCCTCCATAGGCAGATCTTGTATTGTATATGCCCCACCATAGGCAGACTTCTATTATAATTGCACCCCCATCCCCTATATATGCCCCATAGGCAGATTTCTATATGATAATTGCACTCCTATCCCCATAGGCAGAACTCTATAGTATAATGCACACCCTGCAGATCTGCTCATGCCCCCATAGGCAGACTCTATAAGAATTGCACACCCCTCCCCATAGGCAGACTTATAGTATAATGCACTCCTCCCCGTAGGCAGACTTTATATATATATTGCACACCTCCCCTCCCCATAGGCAACTTTATAATATATTGCACCCCCCATAGGCAGACTTATATTATATTGCACACCTCCTCCCCATAGGCAGACTTTATAATATATTGCACACACCCCTCCCCATAGGCAGATCTCTATAATATATTGCACACCACCCTCCCATAGGCTATCTCTATATATATTGCACCCCCCTCCCCATAGGCAGACTCTATAATATATTGCACCCCCCCTCCCCATAGGCAGTCTCTATAATATATTGCACACCCCCTCCCCATAGGCAGTCTCTATAATATATTGCACCACCCCTCCCCATAGGCAGACTCTATAATATATTGCACACCCCCTCCCCATAGGCAGTCTCTATAATATATTGCACCACCCCCTCCCCATAGGCAGTCTCTATAATATATTGCACCCCCCTCCCATAGGCAGTCTCTATAATATATTGCACACCCCCTCCCCATAGGCAGTCTCTATAATATATTGCACACCCCTCCCCATAGGCAGTCTCTATAATATATTGCCACCATCCCTCATAGGCGCTCTATAATAATGCACACCCTCCCATAGGCAGTCTCTATAATATATTGCACACATCCCATCCCATAGGCTATATAATGACTCCTCTAGAGTCTAATATATTGCACACATCCCATCCCCATAGGCAGACTCTATAATATATTGCACACATCCCATCCCCATAGGCAGACTCTATAATATATTGCACACATCCCATCCCCATAGGCAGACTCTATAATATATTGCACACATCCATCCCCATAGGCAGACTCTATAATATATTGCACACATCCCATCCCCATAGGCAGACTCTATAATATATTGCATCATCCATAGGCAGACTCTATATAGCATCCCCATTAGGCAGACTCTATAATATATTTGCACACATCACATCCCCATAGGCAGACTCTATAATATATTGCACACATCCATCCCCATAGGCAGACTCTATAATATATTTGCACACATCCCATCCCCATAGGCAGACTCTATATATATTGCACACATACCCTCCCCATAGGCAGACTCTATAATATATTGCACACTACCATCCCCATAGGCAGACTCTATAATATATTGCACACATCCCATCCCCATAGGCAGACTCTATAATATATTGCACACATCCCATCCCCATAGGCAGACTCTATAATATATTGCACACTCCCTCCCCATAGGCAGACTCTATAATATATTGCACACATCCCATCCCATAGGCAGACTCTATAATATATTGCACACATCCCATCCCCATAGGCAGACTCTATAATATATTGCACACATCCATCCCCATAGGCAGACTCTATAATATATTTGCACACACTCCCATCCCCATAGGCAGACTCTATAATATATTGCACACATCCCTCCCCATAGGCAGACTCTATAATATATTTGCACACATCCATCCCCATAGGCAGACTCTATAATATATTTGCACACATCCCATCCCCATAGGCAGACTCTATAATATATTTGCACACATACATCCCCATAGGCAGACTCTATAATATATTTGCACACATCCCATCCCCATAGGCAGACTCTATAATATATTGCACACATCATCCCCATAGGCAGACCCCATAATATATTGCACACATCACATCCCCATAGGCAGACTCTATAATATATTGCACACACCCCTCCCCATAGGCAGTCTCTATAATATATTGCACACATCCATCCCCATAGGCAGACTCTATAATATATTGCACACATCCCATCCCCATAGGCAGACTCTATAATATATTGCACACATCCCATCCCCATAGGCAAGACTCCATAATATATTGCACACATCCCATCCCCATAGGCAGATCTCTATAATATATTGCACACCCCTCCCCATAGGCAGACCCCATATAATATTGACACATCCCATCCCATAGGCAGTCTCTATAATATATTGCACACCCCCTCCCCATAGGCAGTCTCTATAATTATTGACACCCCTCCCCATAGGCAGTCTCTATAATATATTGCACACCCCCTCCCCATAGGCAGACTCTATAATATATTGCACACCCCCTCCCCATAGGCAGTCTCTATAATATATTGCACCCCACCTCCCCATAGGCAGTCTCTATAATATATTGCACACCCCCTCCCCATAGGCAGTCTCTATAATATTTGTACCACCCCTCCCATAGGCAGACTCTATAATATATTGTACCACCCCTCCCCATAGGCAGACTCTATAATATATTTGCACACATCCCATCCCCATAGGCAGACTCTATAATATATTGCACACATCCCATCCCCATAGGCAGACTCTATAATATATTTGCACACATCACATCCCCATAGGCAGACTCTATAATATATTGCACACACCACCCCCCCATAGGCAGACTCTATAACATATTGCACACTACCCCTCCCCATAGGCAGACTCTATAATATATTTGCACACATCACATCCCCATAGGCAGACTCTATAATATATTTGCACACATCCCATCCCCATAGGCAGACTCTATAATATATTTGCACACATCACATCCCCATAGGCAGACTCTATAATATATTGCACACACCACCTCCCCATAGGCAGACTCTATAATATATTGCACACTACCCCTCCCCATAGGCAGACTCCATAATATATTTGCACACATCCCATCCCCATAGGCAGACTCCATAATATATTTGCACACATCCCATCCCCATAGGCAGACTCTATAATATATTGCACACACCACCTCCCCATAGGCAGACTCCATAATATATTTGCACACATCCCATCCCATAGGCAGACTCTATAATATATTGCACACATCCCATCCCCATAGGCAGACTCCATAATATATTGCACACATCCCATCCCCATAGGCAGACTCTATAATGTATTGCACCCCCCTCCCCATAGGCAGACTTTATAATATATTGCACACACACCCTCCCTTAGGCAGTCTCTATAATATATTGCACACCCCCCTCCCATAGGCAGACAGACTGTACAGTCATGGCCAAAAGTTTTGAGAATGACACAAATATTATATTTTCACATGATCTGCTGCCCTCTGGTTTTTATGTGTGTTTGACAGATGTTTTTATCACAGACAGAAATATAATTGCAAACATATGAGTAACAAAAGCTTATATTGACAGTTAGAATGAGTTAATGCAGCAAGTCAATATTTGCAGTGTTGACCCTTCTTCTTCAGGACCTCTGCAATTCTCCCTGGCATGCTCTCAATCAACTTCTGGACCAAATCCTGACTGATAGCAGATGCAGTCCATTCTTGCACAATCAATGCTTTCATTTTGTCAGAATTTTTAGGTTTTTGTTTGTCCACCCGTCTCTTGATGATTGACCACAAGTTCTCAATGTTATTAAGATCTGGGGAGTTTCCAGGCCATGGACCCAAAATCTCTATGTTTTGTTCCCTGAGCCATTTAGTTATCACCTTTGCTTTATGGCAAGGTGCTCCATCATGCTGGAAAAGGCATTGTTGATCGCCAAACTGCTCTTGGAGGGTTGGGAGAAGTTGCTCTTGGAGGACATTCTGGTACCATTCTTTATTCATGGCTGTGTTTTTAGGCAAGACTGTGTGAGAGCCGATTCCCTTGGCTGAGAAGCAACCCCACACATGAATGGTTTCAGGATGCTTAACAGTTGGCATGAGACAAGACTGGTGGTAGCGCTCACCTTGTCTTCTCCGAATGAGGCGTTTTCCTGATGTCCCAAACAATCGAAAAGGGGATTCATCAGAGAAAATAACTTTACCCCAGTCCTCAGCAGTCCACTGCTTGTACCTTTTGCAGAATATCAGTCTGTCCATGATGTTTTTTCTGGAGAGAAGTGGCTTCTTTGCTGCCCTCCTTGAGACCAGGCCTTGCTCCAAGAGTCTCCGCCTCACAGTGCGTGCAGATGCCCTCACACCTGCCTGCTGCCATTCCTGAGCAAGCTCTGCACTGCTGGTAGCCCGATCCCGCAGCTGAAACACTTTTAAGAGACGGTCCTGGCGCTTGCTGGTCTTTCTTGGGTGCCCTGGAGCCTTTTTGGCAACAATGGAACCTCTCTCCTTGAAGTTCTTGATGATGCGATAGATTGTTGACTGAGGTGCAATCTTTCTAGCTGCGATACTCTTCCCTGTTAGGCCATTTTTGTGCATTGCAATGATGACTGCACGTGTTTCTTTAGAGATAACCATGGTTAACAGAAGAGAAACAATGATGCCAAGCACCAGCCTCCTTTTAAAGTGTCCAGTGGTGTCATTCTTACTTAATCATGACAGATTGATCTCCAGCCATGTCCTCATCAACACCCACACCTGTGTTAATGGAGCAATCACTGAAAAGAGGTTAGCTGGTCCTTTTAAGGCAGGGCTGCAATGATGTTGAAATGTGTTTTGGGTGATAAAGTTCATTTTCTAGCCAAATATTGACTTTGCAAGTAATTGCTGTTAAGCTGATCACTCTTTATAACATTCTGGAGTATATGCAAATTGCCATTAGAAAAAGTGAAGCAGTAGACTTTGTAAAAATTAATATTTGTGTCATTCTCAAAACTTTTGTCCATGACTGTATATAGTATAAAGCACCCCATAAAACCAATACTCACCTCTCTTCCTCTTGGTTCCTCCACTGCTGACCGCCCACACATCTCCTGACAGTGGGCGCCAAGCAGTGACGTCATCGCACCCGCTGTCAGTGTCAGTGTCGTGACGTCAGATGCTGACAGGGGGATGATGGGAGGAGGAGCATAGCGCTCCTTCTCTCATCAATGCTGTCATCTGTATCAGCATGCAGCCGATACAACTAAACTTGAGATGAGAGGCGGGGGCCCACTGCTGGCACCGGGCCCCCCCCCCCCACGCCTGCTCAAGGGCCCTATAGTGGCCGGGCGGCAGTTAAGGGAGATCGATTCTCCCTGCTCTGCCGCAGAATGTAATTGTAACGGCGTGCTGTGCACTACTGTCTTTGCCCCTACATTATGCTGCTCTCCGATGGAGTTGCATAAATCAGGTGTCAGATTCCCTTTAAAGCTCTCAGAGGAAAATTGCATGGCATATAAGTCTCCTTACGCCAACATTACACTCTCCAAAAGGATAAACTGTTCGACTTAAATCTATTATTAGAGGCCTCAAACCCCCCAGTCAAATCAGACCTACTGCTTTCCACTGATGGAGGGGAAACATCCGAAACATGTGTCTGTAAATTAAGTTTCTGGTTTGGCTTCCCATCTGAAGCCATATGGCAAGGCTCGATAAAGGGTCAATATTGACTTTTAGGATCGCTACATCCAATAGGTGGCACTAGAGATCTTGTCCTCTTACTATTTGCACATTGCAGAGAAGCAAATATTAATAATATCACTATTTTACACAATTCCCTGTGTCATTGCAAGATAAATAACATTTCTTCTGAGATAAGCCAGTGGTGTGAAAGAATTACAACAATTCAGCCTCATTTACTGCTTTACTGATAATGTTCACTTTTGTGTACATATCTGGATTATCACGGTCATTAACTACTTCAACGCTTTTGCGGTGTACATTTTGTGGTAAAAATGACCCTGCAATATGATATTCAACATGTCCAGTTTTTTTATTACTATTATAGTAGTGAAAAAAATCAGAAGTTTTGCAAAATAATATTTTTCGGGGGCTTGTGTCGCCATTTTTCAAGACCCATACATTTTTATTTTTTGGCTGTTTGAGCTGTATGATGGCTTATTTTTTGCGGGGCAAGACAATGTTTTTATTAATATCATTTTATTAATATTATTTTGGAATAGATTTGACCTATTGTTCCCTTGTTACAGCTTAAAAAAAGATAATTTTGCTAATCTTGAATTTTTTTGTTTACGGTGCTTACTGATCGGGTTAGTTGTTTTTATATTTTGGTAGATTGGACTTTTCTGAAAGCAGCGATACCACATATGTGTATTTTTTGTTTTTTTTAATATCTTTATTTTCAATGGGGGAAAGGGAACTTGAATTGAACTTCTAGATTTGTTTTATTTTTCTCAAGTTTTTTAAAACTTTTTTTTGCTTTACACTCTTATTGCTAGCTCCCTTAGGGGACTTGAAGCTGTGATCATCTGATTCCTTCATTCCCTCAGTGGCTGCGAACGAGCTGCTCTTGTTTTTTTCCGGAAGCCCCAAAGAGAATGAATGGGGCTCTGGTCAGACATCCCACCTGCAGCAGCACTTTAAAATGGGGATTAAAGTGCCCCATTCTTCCGATTGGTGCGGTTTCCAATGGTCAGACTGAAGCAATCAATAAATTGTCACCTATCCTGTGAAGCCCATGAATTGGTGTGTTTTAACCAAAGAACCCCTTTAATGCAAACTACAGTAATTGTACATCCCACTTATGGTGAGTGCACAGTAGATGTGCAGGAGTTGTTTTTTACAGTCAATGCTCCACTATAACTGGGATAACATTTAACAGGTATTTGCATATAGCTGTAGGGTGGGCCCCTCAGGTCAGTTCCTCCTATGGGCCACAGACACCCCAGTCCAATGCTGCACAGTAGTGATGCACCCTTAGTTCCCCCAAACAGTAATTATGCCTCTTTAACACCCCACATGGTAGTGATGCTTCCACTTGAAATGATGCTCCTTTAATGTCTTTACAACCTGTGATAACCTCTAAGACCCCCTACACATTATTAATGCTTACTTATTGCCCCTATAGAGATGATATTTCTTTAGTGCACACAGTAATTTTGCTACCTTAGTGCCTATTCAAGACCTTTGCAATATACAGTTCTCAAAAAAATAAAGGGAACACTCAAATAACATATCCTAGATCTGAATGAATGAAATATTCTCTTTGAATACTTTGTTCTGTACAAAGTTGAATGTGCTGACAACAAAATCACACAAAAATCATCAATGGAAATCAAATTTATTGACCACTGGAAGCCTGGATTTGGAGTCACACACAAAATTAAAGTGGAATGTAATGTCCTTAAAACAAGTCAAAATGATACTCAGTAGTGTGTGTGGCCTCCACGTGTCTGTATGACCTCCCTACTGTACAACGCCTGGGCATGCTCCTGATAAAGCGGCGGATGGTCTCCTGAAGGATATCCTCCCAGACCTGGACTAAAGCATCCAACCCCTGGACAGTCTGTGGTGCAACGTGACATTGGTGGATGGAGAGAGACATGATGTCCCAGATGTGCTCAATCGGATTCAGTTCTGGGGAACGGGTGGGCCAGTCCATAGCTTCAATGCCTTCATCTTGCAGGAACTGCTGACACACTCCAGCCACGTGAGGTCTGGCATTGTCCTGCATTAGGAGTAACCAAGGGCCAACCGTACGAGCATATGGTCTCACAAGGGGTCTGAGGATCTCATCTCGGTACCTAATGGCAGTCAGGCTACCACTGGCGAGCACATGGAGGGCTGTGCGGCCCTCCAATGAAATGACACCCCACACTATTACTGACCCACTGCCAAACCTGTCATGCTGAAGGTTGTTGCAGGCAGCAGATCGCTCTCCACGGCGTCTCCAGACTCTGTCACGTCTGTCACTTGTGCTCAATGTGAACCTGCTTTCATCTGTGAAGAGCTCAGGGCGCCAGTGGCGAATTTGCCAATCCTGGTGTTCTGTGGCAAATGCCAAGCGTCCTGTATGGTGTTGGGCTGTGAGCACAACCCCCACATGTGGACGTCGGGCACTCAGACCATCCTCATGGAGTCGGTTTCTAACAGTTTGTACAGACACATGCACATTTGTGGCCTGCTGGAGGTCATTTTGCAGGGCTCTGGCAGTGCTCCTCCTGTTCCTCCTTGCACAAAGGCAGAGGTAGCCGTCCTGCTGCTGGGTTGTTGCCCTCCTATGGCCCCCTCCACGTCTCCTGGTGTGCTGGCCTGTCTCCTGGTAATGCCTGCAGCCTCTGGACACTACGCTGACAAACACAGCAAACCTTTTTGTCACAGCTCGCATTGATGAGCCATCCTGGATGAGCTCCACTACCTTAGCCATGTGTGTGCGTTGTAGAGTCTGTCTCATGCTACCACGAGTGTGAAAGCACAACCAACATTCAAAAGTGACCAAAACATCAGCCAGAAAGCATTTGTACAGAGATGTGGTCTGTGGTCCCCACCTGCAGAACCACTCCTTTATTGAGTGTGTCTTGATAATTGCCAATAATTTCCATCTGTTGTCTATTCCATTTGCACAACAACATGTGAAATTGATTAGCAATCAGTGTTGCTTCCTAAGTGGACAGTTTGATTTCACAGAAGTTTGATTTACTTGGAGTTATATTCTGTTGTTTAAGTGTTCCCTTTATTTTTTTGAGCAGTTTATTTTTATCTAAAAAATTGCAAATGGTATCCCTCACTGTCTATACAATGTATTGGCCACCACTACATTGAACAGAGAGACTATTTGCAGAAAAAAAATACAATTATCTCTTATTTTTCAAGAGTAGAAATGAAAAAATAATATCCAGATGAATCTCTTAAAACCCTAAATATTATGCTTATTTAGATACTGACTGAGCATGCAATAATAATTAATAATAATAATTTTATTTCTATATCAGCATATTTCGCAGCGCTTTACATTATAGAGGGGACTTGTACAGACAATAGACATTACAGCATAACAATAAACACAGATCAAAATAAATACCAAGAGGAATGAGGACCCTGCTCGCAAGCTTACAATCTATGAGGAAGAAGGGGAGACACAAAAGGTAGATGGTAACAATTGCTTTCATTGTTCGAACGAGCTATAGTGTAAGAATCGGGTGTTCATGTAATGCTGCATGGACCAGTTAACAGCCAAAGTATGTAACAGTACAGACACAGAGGGCTATTAAATGCATAAAGCGGGTGAGAACATGATGCGAGGAACCTGATTATGGTTAAAAATTTTATGAATGGGTCACACAAGGATAGTTAGATTAATGCGTTGAGGCGGTAGGCCAGTCTGAACAAATGCGTTTTTAGGGCATGCTTAAAACTGTGGGGATTGTGGATTAATCGTATTAACCTGGGTAGTACATTCCAAAGAACTGGCGCAGCACGTAAGACATCTTGGGGACGGGAGTGGGAGGTTCTGATTATTGAGGATGTTAACCTCAGGTCATTAGCTGAACGGAGGGCATGGGTAGGATGGTAGGCAGAGACAAGGGAGGAGATGTATGGTGGTGCTGAGCCATGGAGTGCTTTGTGGGTGAGGGTAATAAGTTTGTACTGGATTCTGGAGTGGATGGGTAACCAGTGTAATGACTGGCACAAGGTAGAGGTATCAGTATAATGATTGGTGAGGAATATGATCCTGGTTGCAGCATTCAAGACAGATGGGAGAGGGGAGAGTTTGGTAAGAGGGAGACCGATTAGTACAGAGTTACAATAGTCCAGACGAGAATGAATAAGAGAAACAGTAAGAGTTTTTGCAGAGTCGAAAGTAAGAAAATGTTGAATTCTAGAAATGTTTTTGAGGTGCAGATAACAAGAGCGAGCCAGTGATCGGATGTGGGGGTGAATGAAAGCTTGGAATCAAGTATGACCCCAAGACCGCGGGGCATGTTGCTGGGGAGTAATGGTAGAACCACACACGGAGATGGCAATGTCAGGCAAAGGTAGGTTAGTAGACGGAGGAAACACAAGGAGTTCCGTTTTTGACAGGTTCAGTTTCAGATAGAGGGAGGACATGATGTTGGACACAGCATTAAGACAATCACTGGTGTTTTCTAAAAAGGCAGGCATGATATCGGGAGAAGAAGTGTATAATTGGGTGTCATCAGCATAAAGATGGTACTGGAAACCAAATCTACTGATTGTTTGTCCAATAGGGGAGGTATACAAAGAGAAGAGGAGGGGACCTAGGACTGATCCTTGAGGAACACCAACCGTAAAGGGAAGATGAGAGGAGGAGGAACCAGCAAAAGATACAGTGAAGGAGTGATCAGAGAGGTAGGAGGAGAAGCAGGAGAGAACGGTGTCCTTGAGGCCGATGGAGTGTAGCATAGTGAGGAGGAGATGATGGTCCACAGTGTCGAATGCTGCGGAGAGATCTGAGAGAATTAGCATGGAGTAGTGACTGACCATTAGATTTAGCAGTTAGTAGTGCATTAGAGACTTAAGTGAGGGCAGTTTCAGTAGAGTGTAAAGAGCGGAAACTAGATTGAAGAGGGTCGAGAAGAGAGTTATCTGAGAGATAGCAGATAAGACGGGCATGGACCAGGAGTTCCAGGAGTTTAGAGATGAAGGGAAGATTAGAGACAGGTCTATAGTTAGCTGCACAGTTTTGGCCCAGGGATGGTTTTTTAAGTAATGGATGTATAATGACTTAAATGAGGAGGGAAAGAGGGAAAGATACCAGAAGAGAGAGAGAGGTTGAATATTTTTGTTAGGTGAGAGGTTACAGCAGGGGAAAGGGACTGGAGGAGATGTGATGGAATGGGGTCACTAGTGCAAGTGGTAGGGCGAGAAGATGCAAGGAGCCTGATTACTTCTTCAGTGACTGGTTCAAAATCAGAGAGTGAGCTAGATGCAGTGGAGGAGGGAGGACAGTGCATGGTATGAGGGGATTGGGAGATAATTTCCAGTCGGATATGGTCAATTTTTTCTTTGAAATAATTGGCCAGATCGTCAGCACGGAGATCTGTGGTTGGGGCCTGCTCTTTTGGGTAGAGTAGGGAATGAAAAGTGTCAAAGAGATGTTTAGGGTTATTGGATAGTGAGGTGATGAGGGTGTTGAAATAGTTTTGTTTGGAGAGGTGAAGGGCAGAGTGGTATGTTTTAATCATAAACTTATAATGGATGAAATCTTCGGGTAGATTAGATTTTTTCCACAGACGTTCGGTGCACCTGGAGCACCGCTGCAGAAAACCTATTTGCAGCATGCGCCACGGTTGTCGCCATCTGTGTCGTATTGTTTTATGTATAGGAGGTGCAATTTCATCCAGGGCACTTTGCAGGATTTTGTTGTAATGCTTCAGTGCAGAATCAGGACATGAGAGAAAGGAGATAGGGGCTAATGAGGACTGCAAGTTCTTCATAAGTTTCTGGGTCTTAATGGCCTGTATGTTTCTATAAGTGTGGAAAGGTGGGGTGACCTGAGCGGGATGGCAGTTCTTCATAGAGAAAGAAAGAATGTTGTGGTCAAAGATCGGGAGAGGCCGAAAGAGGAGGTTAGAGTTAAAAGGAAAGAAGCAGATAGGGAGAGGGGAAGAGCAGTGGGGATGTTGAAATCACCCATGATGAGGGTGGGGATGTCACAGGAGAGAAAGTGTGGAAGCCAGGTGGCAAAGTGATCCAGGAACTGATCAGAAGGGCCGGGAGGACGATACACCACTGCCACTTGCATGGAGAAGGGGACGTAGAGTCTGACAGCATGGAGGGGAAGACAAGTGATGGTACTTGAGGGATAACTTGAAAGGTACATTTGGGTGATGGGAGCAGTCCAATGCCTCCACCTGCTCTGTTGTCCAACCTTGGGGTATGAAAAAAGTGTAGTCCACCATATGAAGGAGCAGCAGCGGTGGTGTCTGACTGCTGGATCCAGGTTTCAGTAAGAGCTAGAAGGTTAAGAGAATTTGAAAGGAAGAAGTCATGGATGAAGGGGAGTTTATTACACACTGAGCGAGAATTCCAAAGGGCACAATTAAAAGAGACAGAAGGCATGCAGGGAATATTAATAAGATTAGAGGGGTTTCTGAGTGTAGCAGTTGGGAGGTTTGACTTGCTATAACATGGGGGGCTGGGGTTTGGAGCGATATCTCCTGCGACTAGGAGAAGGAGGATAGAAAGTGAGCAGATGGTTAAGTGATTTGTGAGAGCGTCTCGTGTGTTGGATGGTGGGGCTGAATGGATCTGTGCTGTTTAGCAATGTGAAAAGAGCGTGAATGCTATACATAGGAGAGGAAAACACAGAGGGGCTGATATGGATGGAGGGTAAAAAGTTAATGCAAGGGCGGTGGATGTGAATGAATGCAGCAACCAGGATATAACTTATACAAATGCATATGGTGAATATTTGTTGTAATCCAAACGTAGAGGGAGTAGATTTATTTATTTGTCTTACCTGTCTCCTGCCCTGTCTAACTGTCATGTTTAACTGCGACATACTTTGATAAATGTACTTCAAATAAAAATGTACATAACTGCTTCCCCCTGCATAAATGCTTCCCCAGACAATATCTCAATATATAGGAGGCAAATTCTAAGATCTCTCATGTAACTTAATGAAGACTGGATCTGGTCTTCATGTACATGGTAGTATTATGACTGTACAAGCTAAGTTGTAAAGAGCCAGTAATGAGCCATAATATAGTATCCATAAAAGCATGTGGGACCATGGTGTATGCCTCTGTACCTCTGGTGTATGCCAGAATCCTACATAAGCATTGTTTTAAGCAAGACTTGACTGTCTGAGAAAGATGCCCTTGACAGGACATTGCCCTGCTCTATTCTGCTGAGAGGCAAGCACATAGAAAAAAAGCCATCTAAAGATGTGTCTCTGACCTGACTTCTATACCTATTCAAGTTGCAAGGCTCCATGAAATTTTGGACATGAAGGGCTATTCCCAATAGACATATCTCCCATATCTCCATGTAGCTGTGGGATTGTTTTTTTTCCCTCTGGAGAGAGCCAATATGTATGCTTATATTTACCATGGAATATTGCCAATACGTAAGAGCCCTAATTGCAAAGTTGTGGCTGTATTTCACATCTCATGCCCATTCTTACATTTGCAAGAAAGAGTCTAATTCTAAGCAATATTATTATATATATATATATATATATAATATATCATATATATATATATGTATATTAATATATATATATATATATACACAGTGCCTTGCGAAAGTATTCGGCCCCCTGGAACTTTTCAACCTTTTCCCACATATCATGCTTCAAACATAAAGATAGCAAATATAAATTTTTGGTGAAGAATCAACAAGTGGGACACAATTGTGAAGTTGAACGAAATTTATTGGTTATTTTAAATTTTTGTGGAAATACAAAAACTGAAAAGTGGGGCGTACAATATTATTCGACCCCTTTACTTTCAGTGCAGCAAACTCACTCCAGAAGTTCATTGTGGATCTCTGAATGATTCAATGTTGTCCTAAATGACTACTGATGATAAATATAATCCACCTGTGTGTAATCAAGTCTCCGTATAAATGCACCTGCTCTGTGATAGTCTCAGGATTCTGTTTGAAGCACAGAGAGCATCATGAAGACCAAGGAACACAACAGGCAGGTCCGTGATACTGTTGTGGAGAAGTTTAAAGCCGGATTTGGATACAAAAAGGATTTCCAAAACTTTGAACATCCCAAGGAGCACTGTGCAAGTGATCATATTGAAATGGAAGGAGTATCATACCACTGCAAATCTACTAAGACCTGGCCATCCCTCTAAACTTTCATCTAAAACGTGGAGAAGACTGATCAGAGAGGTAGCAAAGAGGCCCATGATCACTCTGGATGAACTGCAGAGATTTACAGCTGAAGTCCATAGGACAACAATCAGTTGTACACTGCACAAATCTGGCCTTTATGGAAGAGTGGCAAGAAGAAAGCCATTTCTCAAAGATATCCATAAAAAGTGTCGTTTAAAGTTTGCAACAAGCCACCTGGGAGACACACCAAACATGTGGAAGAAGGTGCTCTGGTCAGATGAAACCAAAATCAAACTTTTTGGCAACAATGACAAATGATATGTTTGGCATAAAGGCAACACAGCTCATCACCCTGAACACACCATCCCTACTGTCAAACATGGTGGTGGCAGCATCATGGTTTGGGCCTGCTTTTCTTCAGCAGGGACAGGGAAGATGGTTAAAATTGATGGGAAGATGGATGGAGCCAAATACAGGACCATTCTTGAAGAAAACCTGTTGGAGTCTGCAAAAGACCTGACACTGGGACGGAGATTTGTCTGCCAACAAGACAATGATCCCAAACATAAAGCAAAATCTACAATGGAATGGTTCACAAATAAACGTATCCAGGTGTTAGAATGGCCAAGTCAAAGTCCAGACCTGAATCCAATTGAGAATCTGTGGAAAGAGCTGAAAACTGCTGTTCACAAGCGATCTCCATCCAACCTCACTGAGCTCGAGCAGTTTGCCAAGGAAGAATGGGCAAGAATATCAGTCTCTCGATGTACAAAACTGATAGAGACATACCCCAAGCGACTTGCAGCTGTAATCGCAGCAAAAGGTGGCGCAACAAAGTATTACGTTAAAGGGGCCAAATAATATTGCACGCCCACTTTTCAGTTTTTGTATTTCCACAAAAATTTAAAATAACCAATAAATTTCGTTCAACTTCACAATTGTGTCCTACTTGTTGTTGATTCTTAACTAAAAATTTACAATTGGTATCTTTATGCTTGAAGCATGATATGTGGGAAAAGGTTGAAAAGTTCCAGGGGGCCGAATACTTTCACAAGGCACTGTATATATTACATTATTTCCCAATCTCCTCCCTGCCATTGTTATGATCCAGCACTTTAAATTGTTGACACAGCTAATAGAAGAGAGGCCATTAGAGGGACTTACGTACTTCCACATACTTTGTTTATCAGCATGTCCGGAGTGCTAGGACATATAAGTATCCTCTTACAAGCAAGCTGTTGTGTGATGAGCTTCTCTCTATCAAAGACAAAACGCAGAAGAAACCAAAATATTTTTGTACAACTGCATCTATAAGTACTTACTCGTTTCTCAATATCCCTTATATCACTACCAAAACAAGCATTCAGGACTCAAAAAAAGGCAAAATATATTAAAAAATGCAGTTACATTTTCATAACAAACGTAAAACAAAAACCCTACACAATTAAGTTTCCACATACAGTACAGACCAAAAGTTTGGACACACCTTCTCATGTAGAGATTTTTCTGTATTTTCATGACTATGAAAATTGTAAATTTACACTGAAGGCATCAAAACTATGAATTAACACATGTGGAATTATATACTTAACAAAAAAGTGTGTAACAACTGAAATTATGTCTTATATTCTAGGATCTTCAAAGTAGCCACCTTTTGCTTTGATGAGTGCTTTGCACACTCTTGGCATTCTCTTGATGAGCTTCAAGAGGTAGTCACCGGAAATGGTTTTCACTTCATTGGTGTGCCCTGTCAGGTTAAATAAGTGGGATTTCTGGCCTTATAAATACAGCTCTGGCAAAAATTAAGAGACCACTGCACAGTTTTATAAAAATCAGCTTCTCTACGTGTCTGACAGCCATTCCATTCCAGTATCAGTTGAATTCCAACCAGAGTACACATCATTCTACTTAATGTGCTTCTGATTAGGTGATCACCTGAACCAAATCTTATTTAGCGAAGGAAAGTATAAAAAATACTGCTGTGGTGTTCACAATCCTCTTGCAATAGGACAAGCTGGATGGCAAAATAAGTGCTAGTAATATCCCAAAAGTAATAGAAATTAAAAAATAACTTTTAACCATGCAAAAGGAGTTGAAAAGAAAAGTCTTGAGTGAGGAAAAGAAGAGCTCAATTCTGGCTTACTAGCACAGGGATAAAGTGAGCGTCATGTTGCCTCCATCCTTAAAATTTCTTAGACAGCAGTCCATTACAACAAGGTCAAGCAGTAGACATTGGGGACAACAAAGCTAAAGACTGGCAGAGGGTGAAAACGACTCTCCACTGACCGGGATGACCGTCATCCTATTCGAATGACACTCAGCAACCGCAGGATGACATCAAGTGACCTACAAAAGGAATGGCAAATGGCAGCTGGGGTGAAGTGCACGCAAGAACAGTTCGTAACAGGCTCCCAGAGGCACGGCTCGGTCAAACAAAACAGCTATTCTCCATAGCTACCTCTTATACTCGCAGAGAGGGATTCTGGTCTCTCTTCAGCTCCAAGACACATTAAGTCTGGTGCCAACCGTCTGTGCATTCTCAAGCCAACACATTTTCCTGTGCTACATCCAGCAGACTGACTAATCAGCCACTCCATTCAGAGAGAGACCTCGGCACGTCTCTCACTCCGCTACAGTTCACTTCCTGGATGGTCCCACAATCTACTTCCTACTTCTTAGAGAAACCATGCAGGTGCTTCTAATCAGACACTGGGATTTAACCTTGTCCTTCAAAGCTATTCTACAATATCACACTGAGTTATTGATCAGTTAACTTGATAGCCTGGGGTTTGCTGAAGACCCCCATTTCTGTCATGATGGTAATCAGCCTGTGCCTGGCTGTCATAGAATACTATGAATTTTGTTATCTACAGCAATTCTGTGATATTGCTGTATGTAGTACAAGTGATTAGATGACTACAAAAGGGAGTACAAAATACAGCAAAAAAAACAGTTTTTAAAATTATGAAAAAATACAAAAGTTCGAATTACCCATTAAAAATAAAGAAATCAAAAAAAATTACACTGACAGTATGTGGTATCTCCACGTCTGTCTGATCTGTTAAAATATATATTAATTCCAATCAGTTATAATATAAAATGAATTACTTGATCAGAGCATTACCAGACCCCAATCAGAGGGCAATAAAACTTTCACACCCCTTATCTATGAACTGTTCCAATATTTATGTTCATCTCTATCTCCCATAATGACAGTTCTGCTTTACGTCACTTGTCTTACCTATTGCATTTTTTCTGTGCTGTGTGGTGTATAAATATGTGATTCTTCAGATTTTGTATTAGTATAGCCTGATGAAGAGACCTGAGTAGTCTCGAAAGCTTGCAATTTGTTACCATCTTTTCAGTTAGCCATTAAAAGGTATCAACCACTGAGGACTCTCAACTCTAAATATTTTTGATCAGAAAATGGAGTATTGACAAAAAAAATCTAAACTGCCTGCAGAAGCCATCAAAATGCAATAAGAAGCAATCAAAACACTGAATCTACTCCAAAATGGTATCAATAAAAATGATGGCTCAAAGCACAAAACACAACTAAAAATTGAAAATGGCGACACAAGCAAAATTAATTTTTTTTACAAATTTCCAAATTCTTTTTCACCACTTAAAAAAAATATACAAGTTTGGTATCACCATAATTGTACTGACCTGGAGAATCATAATGCTGTAAAAACAAAACCAAAGAAAGTATGGTGTAATTGAGCTTTTTTCCATTATGTTGACCCACATAGAATTTTTTTTCCACTTTCCAGAACATCACATGATAAAATAGATTGTGTTATTTAAAAGTACAAATCCACTCACAGAAATAAAGCCTTCAGATAGCTATGTTGATGGAAAAATAACGACGATGTGGCTCTTGGAGAGAGGAAAAAACATAAGCACAAAAGCAGAAAATCACCCAGTCAGGAAGAGGTTAAAATGAACTTGTCAACTAATTCCTGTTGCCAAACCATGAGCAGCATGCATCACCGACTGGCTGCATGATTGTTGCCAGGTATATTTTTCCCTGAAACAAAACCCTGACCATTTCAGCAAAAGTATATATTAATGATCCAATCGTGGACCGTAGCCAAAATCAAGACTCGTCCGGCTGCACCCTTGGCCAGTTTCTCTCCACACTGCTTTAGGCCCCCTTCACACGTCCATTTTTTATGTGAATATGTGGTCCGTTTTTTAAGGACCTCAAATATGGACACATTCAATGGTGGTGCACACATGTCAGGTTTTTCACACGGGCTGTGTGTCCATGTGAAAAACCCTCAGACATGTCCTTTTTTTTCCAACACCATGGAGGAAATGCATGCTGCACATGTGCATACTGATGACACATCAATGTGATATGTACCCGAATGAAATTCTCTGGTGACTGGGGAGGTGGAGAGCAGTACAGTGTATGCTTTTCCCAGCCACTGGGTGCTGATTTCAACTATCATCATCCTCGTTTGGTCTCCCTGTGATCAACAAGACCAAGTGATACTAATGACTGATGTAGTCAGCACCCACCATCTGGGAATAGC
Organism: Oophaga sylvatica; assembly: GCA_033576555.1. Lineage (NCBI taxonomy): Eukaryota > Metazoa > Chordata > Amphibia > Anura > Dendrobatidae > Oophaga > Oophaga sylvatica. The sequence continues at coordinate 281,323,501 of JARQOD010000004.1, read as the reverse complement.
GCTAACTACAAAGGTCCTCATCCTCACCTGGACTCCCTGCAAACAAAGAGACCAGGTGATGCTGATGACAGTTGTAGTCAGCACCGCCAACTGGGAATAACGTGCATTAAATAAATAAAATAAGGCATCGTGTCCCCCTTTTTATTATCCAGCTGAGGGAAAGCAGAAAGCTGGGGCCTGGTGTTATTATTCCGGGAAGGGGAATATATCCATAATGATTCCCAGCCTGTTAATATCAGCTCACAGCTGTCTGAGTAGCCTTTACTGGTTATTAGGCCGGGATCACACATGCGAGAAACACGGCTGAGTCTCGCATGTGAAATCCCAGCTCTGGCGCCGGCACTCGGGAGTGGAGTGTGCGGCTGCATGTAGTTATATGCAGCCGCTCGCTCCACTCCTGAGTGCCGGCGCCAGAGCTGGGATTTCACATGCGAGACTCAGCCGTGTTTCTCGCATGTGTGATCCCGGCCTTAAAAAAGGGAGTCCCCCCCAAAAAAATGATGTGGGATCCCCCTATATTTAATAACCAGCAAAGGCTAAACAGACAGCTGTCGACTGATCTTAATAGGCTGGAAATGGGCCATAGATATTGCCCTCCTTCCCAGACTAATAATACCAGCCTTCAGCTGCCACACAAATGGCACATGCATTAGATTTGCCTATTTTGGCTCTTAGCCTCTGCTCTTCCCACTTGCCCCATTGTATTGGAAATCAGGGAAATGATTTTGGTGTTTATGTCAGCTGTATTATGTCCACTGACATCAAGCTTAGGGGTTAGTAATGGGGAGGAATCTGTCAGATACCTCCATTACTAACCCCATAGTCAAAAGTAATAAATACACACACAAAGAAAAGTCCTTTAATTGTAAAAAGCACTCACCTACCCTCTTTTACCCATTTATTACCATACAAAAAAATAATATTCCAAAGTGGTCCTCTGTAAATTCATCCTACATGCCATGATGATCCCCAACTCTGCTGCAACTGGATGCCGTGGGGAGGGGTGACACATCAGAAATGTGACAGCTCCACACGGCCGCTGGAACACAGTGTGAGTAGCGTTAGACCCCGAAACCTCCAGAAAGTGTAAAGGGGACCTTAGTGACTCTGAGAAGATATCAAAACATAAACCTGGCTGCAGTCATGCAGCTAGACTCTGATTCATGCTACCCATGCATTAGGGAGCAACATTCAGGGGATTGGTTTCCTTTAAGGACCATTCAGGAGTTAATTCCTGCTTGAAAAATACAATTAAACAACCTAACTCATGTCATTTGATTAGCAAGAAGCTTACATGGACCATTGGTGGAAAATAACTGTTTAATTGTTTTTCCACCAAACCTGCCTGACTAAAAATGCCTTAATGATTAACTTACCGGTCCCCACCATTCTTGTGGTGTTACTTCCAGGATCTTGCACTAGTCTTTCTTCTTCTTGCTTCCTCTTAATATGGGCAAGTGGACCATAAAGTTAATCAGTACCTGCAGCAAATACCATTTAGATTTGCACTGTAGTCAGTGATTCACTGGAGCTGTCACATGCCTATCTTAAAGGTCATCACTGGAGGCCACAATTGAGAGGCTAAAGGTTCACACAGGATTCAGTGGCACAGAAGTGGTGAGAGTTATTAAGATGATTTTATTAGTTATTGTATAGTATTATAAAGGGTTTTAGCAAACAATTTTTGGATGCTTGACAACACCTTTAAAATTATAGTTAGCCATATCCCCTTTACTATATGAACCAGAAAAAGACTAAGTTCACAAGTACAGTTTTGTTCACACTGCCAACAGAGGATCTATTCAGGGCTTCTGTTGGCAGTTCTATTGGCATGTGACTATGTCGTCACCACTTTTGCTATGAAGCTCTTAAAAATTTCTGATGCAAGCAATTACCTTCATAAGTCTCATACTTAGTGAAAGGAAGTCTACCTATATGCAATCTAAGCGTCACATGGTGTGTCAGTATATACACATATTTTGTGAAAGGCCACAGAGGCTATAACACCATTAAGAAAGAGGCACCACTAACCAAACAACACCATGAAGACCAAGAAGATTTCCAAACAAGTCAGAGACAAAGTTGTTGAGAAGTACAAGTCAGGGCTGAATATATATATAAAAAAAATCCCAGTCTCTGATGATCGCCGGAGCACCATCAAATTCATTATCATCAAATGGAAAGAACATGGTACCACAACAAATCTGCAAAGAGAGGGCAACCCACCAAACCTTTCAGCCCAGGCAAGGAGGGCATTAATCAGAGAGTCAGCACAGAGACCAAAGGTAATCCTGAAGGAGCTACAGAGTTCCCAAGGAGAGGCTGGTGTATCTGTCCATACAACCACAATAAGCCGTACACTCCATAGAGGTGGCCTTTATGGAAGAGTGGGTAGAAAAAAGCCTTTACTTACACACAGAAATTGTAAGGCTTATTTTGAGTCTGCCAAAAGATATGTGGGAAACTTTTCAAATGTATGGAGGAAGGTGCTGTGGTCAGATGAGAACAAAATTGAACTTTTTGGCCACCAATGTAAATGCTGTGTCTGGCACCAAACCAACACAGGTCATCACCCCAAGAACATCAGCCCCACAATGAATCGTGGTGGCAGCATCATGCTGTGGGAATATTTTTCATCAGCAGTGACAGGGAAAATGGTTCAAGTAGACGGAGAGATGGATGGTGTGAATACATGGATATTCTTGAGCAAGACCTGTTTCTGTCTGTCAGTGATTTGAGACTGGGACAGAGGTTCACCTTCTAACAAGACAATGACCCAAAGCATATTGCTAAACCAATACTCGATTGGTTTAAGGGGAATGTTTTGGAGTTGCCTAGTCAAAGCCCAGACCTTAATCCAATTGAGAATCTGTGGTCAGACTTGAAGATTGCTGTTTACCAGAGGAAACCATCTAACTTGAAGGAGCTGGAGCAGTTTTGCCTTAAGGAATGGGCAAGATGTGGAAAGCTCATAGAGACTTTTCCAAAGTGACTGGCAGCTGTAATCTCCGCAAAAGGAGGCTCTACAAAGTACTGATTTTAGGAGGGTGAATAGTTATGCACACTGAAGTTTTCAGTTATTTTTTCCTATTTGTTTGCTTTACAATAAAAAGAAAACCAAATGTTCACACTTTTTGACATTTTTTTACATAAACTGATGCAAATCCTCCAAATAAAAACAGTGAAATTCCAAGTTGTGAGGTAGCAAAATACAAAAAAATGCCAAAGGGGTGAATAATTTTGCAATCCACTGTAGGATACACTAGGGCTGATGGATATTCAGCACATAGGGGACACTGGGGCTGATGCATATACAGCACATAGGAGACACTGGGTCTGGAGAATATACATCCCATAGGAGACACTGGGGCAAGAGCATATACATCACATAGGAGACACTGGTGCTGGAGCATATAGATCACATAAAAGACATTGGGCCTGGAGCATATACATCACATGACAAGAGACACTGGGGATGGAGCATTTACATCACATAGTAGACATTGCAGTTGCTGTCTTCATCAGAGGGATGGAATGCAGAGCATCCTAAATCCTCCTGTTAGGTTGTACAATAAGAAATGTTCACTAGTTGCCTGATCCTGGTCTAAAGGGTATGCCACACTAAACAATATCGCTAACGGGATCGCTAAAAAAGTCACTATTTAGCGATCCTGTTAGCGATGTTGTTCAGTGCGGCAGCTTCCAGCAAGAGCTTCCTGCTGTGATCTCGCTCGTCGCTGGAATCGTTCCGGACCCTATTTCATCGCTGGCGCTCCCGCTGGGTAAGTATCTTATCGCTGTGTGGCACCTTTTCTTAGCGATTTAGCGGTACTTTTGTACCGCTAAAGTCGTTAAGAAGATCGCTAACGGCGATAGCGTCGTTAACTATATCGCTAAATGCGGCAGCATTTAGCGATATAGAAACAATCCCGCTAGCGATCTCATTAGTATGCAACGCTAAACCTTAAGTGTGCGTCCACCATAAAGAATCACACCAGACACACAGTCAGATGTAACCTCTCTTTGATCAAATCTATGGCACAGCTCAAAGAGGGCAAGAGAGAGAGAAATTTATTGACTCAAACATAGGTTCATATATCCCCTGAAGGGGCTCGGTCAGCTGTAAAATGGGAGTGATCAGATGTATTCCATTGGTTAGTGGGTTGGGCAATGGGCGTCATCTTGGGTGGATCCATGAGGTCACCAGGCTGGGATGGTCCATGAGGTCATCAGAGTGGGCGTTATCATGGGCGGATCTATGAGGTCATCAGGGTGGGCGTCATCTTGGATACAAGCACATGGTGTGGTGAAACAGGAAATGGCAGCCATCTTTAGTGTCACACTTGGATCTGAGCAAGCTTATTTAAGGTGAAATAATACACTTTATGGGTAGTTCCTCTCAATCTCTTATGTCTTGAGGTTAATTAAGTATTTGATCTTAAGGCTCTCCTCAACAGTCCCCCCTAAATACTTTATTAACCTTCTTTTCTTGATTCTACTGTGGTTCCCTAACTCATCAGTGTTAAGTGTCACTATGACATCAGAGGCTTCATGACAATACGAATGCTATAGACACCAGAGAATGTATGACCAATTATGGGTGTATCAGGAGGTATATAGGTGCGAGCTACCCACGTCCTCGGGACTTTCCTACCTGCTGGGTCCATTACTCTCCAATCTCCCATCACCATGGTTACAAAGAATACACATGTGACTAACCTTGATGTACACATCCTAGATCTGACCATCTCATCCGGGAGGTTGGAATTGGAGTCTTCACCAATTTGAGACAAGTTTTCTCTTGTGGAAAACCTCCCTTTGCAGCTGGACTTTGATAAGCAGGTCAGACTCTATTCTGTCCCTACCTGTCTGACAAGTTTATAGTGTGAGAGATGGATCCAGGAGATCATCAGAAGCCCTGAAAAGAAATTAACACGACAAGCAACATTATGTAGAAGGTTCTGATGGAGGCATGAACTTCTTGCAGTGAGAGGCGTGTATCCACGTCATTCTTCCTTCAAGTTTGACCGAAGTAGGAGTGGTTAGGAGCACTTGATAGGGACCCTCAAATCTCGACTCCAGGGATGTCTTTCTGATGAACTTCTTTACAAGCACGTAATCACCAGGTTGGAAAGTATGGGTACATTCACTGGAATCTGGATCTGGAATGGATGATAAAACTCGTGTGTTATGTTTCGGTAACTGAGAGGAAATAGCAAAAAATAGCAAAAGCGGTAATACACCAGAGAGGCTGGAACCTATTGGATTGCAGTAACCTGAACTAACCACACAACTAGAAGTAGCCGTGGAGCGTTCCTACAGTGATCCTAGACGCCTCGTCACAGCCTGAGAGATAACTACACCTAAAGGCAGAAAGATGAAAGCTATCTGCCCCGGAGCAGATCCCCAAAGAAAATAGGAAGCCCCCAAACATGTAATGGCAGTTAGACAAGAAGAAAGCATGGACACAGACAGAAAATAGAATGAGCAAATGCTGGGGCCCAATCTGTCTAGACAGAAAAGTACAGAAAAGAATTCTGACTGCAATCCAACAAAACCCTAACAAAAATACCAACACTTCTGATTGCCAAAAAACCTGAGATCACACGATCTCATCAACCTAAATCAGATCTCTGGTGTAACAAAACGCTATTCAGCAAATAAAAAGTAACAAAGGAGCAAAGCAAAAGTGCAGACACAAATGGAGCACAATTGCAGCGCCAGACCCCCAAAAGGGGACAGGCTGCAGTCCACTGCAAGCAGCAAACCAGCAGAGAAAATCAAACAGAGGAAAAAAAAAACAGCAAACACTTATCTGAAGGAGAGCAGGAAACTAGCAGAGCTTCAAGCAAGACCAGAAGGAACAATTGATAGCCGGCAAGGCTGCTGGGAACTCAGGCCACTTATATCCTACCATTCAGCGCCAGCTGAAGGCCATTCAGTAATCAGTTCATTACCCTCAGCAACCACCAGAGGGAGGCCCAGCTCAGAAGCAGCCTCCAGCATATTCACAACACTCGTGCATGTGTTAGTGACAGTTCTTTAGTATGGTCAATGACATAATATACAAGAGTATCACTTACTACGGCGAGCTGTTGTGGAAAATATTGACCCAACCTTGGAGGCCCCCAAAAAAGAATCTCGTATGGTGTGATTTTAGTGGGGCCCCTTGGAGTGTTTCTGACTGAGTATAAAGCAATGGGCAAAATGTCTGTCCAAAGAAGTCTGACCTCCTGACTGGCTTTCAGTATTTTATTTTTCCAGTTGCCATTCAGTCTTTCTACTTTTTCCACTGCTCTGAGAGTGATATGGAGTATGTAAACCTAAATCAGCCCCTACTAATGTCCATAATTCCTTAGTCAGTGCTGCAGTGAATGCGGGTCCTTGGTCACTCTCAATTACCTCTGGGACTCCATATCTGCATACTACTTCAGTCATCAGTCTCTTAAAAGTCACTCTGGCAGTCATGTTGGTTACTGGATAGGCTTCGGGCCATCCTGAGAACATGTCAGTCACTGCCAGTACATACTCGTACTTCCCTACTTTTGGCATTTGAATATGATCGATTTGAATTCCCGGTAAGGGATAGAGTGGTTTAGCCAAATGTTTCTGAGTAACTTTCTGAGGTGGTGCTGGATTGCATGTTGCACACACAGGGCATGACTTGCAATATTTTTGGGTGACAGTAGAGATCCCAGGTGCCATATAAGTCTTCCAAATCAAGTCATTCATCTGGTTCTGGCCTCTATGGGTGATACCGTGTGCCCATTCTGTCACCGAGGGGTAGAGATTACGGAGTAGACAGATCTTTTTGTTCATCCTCCAGATTCAGTCTTCATCCTTTTTAGCTCTTGCCACGACTTCTTTTCATGATCTGGTGCCTTGTCTTGATGTAGATGGATAAACCTCATAGGAGAGCTTTGATGCCCTTCTTCAGTGTCTTGTGACAAGTACACCACTGCTTTCTCTTTCCCAAATGGATCTGCAGCATAAGTTTTTGCTCTTTTGTCAGCGAAGAAGTTCCCCCTTTCTTCCGGAGAATCCAATCTCCTGTGAGCTTTGATCTTGGTCACTGCAACCTCCGAAGGTAGATCTAGAGCAGCCACAAGTTCTTGTATGGTAGCAGCATGTTTTACAGGAGTTCCACTGGACGGTAGGTATCCTCTGGCTGCCCAGATACTACTGAAATCATGAGCCACTCCAAAAGCATATCTTGAACCCGTGTAGATGTTGACCACCTTCTCTGTCGCTCCATGACAAGCTAGTGTCAAAGCCTCAATTTCCGCTTCTTGTGCAGACATATGCAGTGGTAGGGATCTGACTGAGATAACCTGGTCATGTGTAACCACGGCATATCCCATATGGAACCTTCCTGTTTCATCTGCAAATCTGGAACCATCAGTGGAGAAAGTCAGGTCAGCATGTGGGAATGAGTCTTCGGACACATTTTTCTTTGGAGGCTGTTTCTTCCTACATTTGTTTGAGACAGTCATGATCCTCAGAGTGTGTAAAGGTGTCTTCACCGAGAGCATCAGTATCATCATCCCCATCCCCCCTGGAAAGAGGAAGCAGTCGGCAGCAATCCATTATCATCTAGCATACCTTTCCTTTCTTTTAAGACAACCGTCCACTCCAGGGACTGTAACCTCCCCCCTTCTGGCATTCCACACAACTTCATAAGCTTTTTACTTTGTTTTACATGACTTTTCCCTTCGCGAGTTGCTACTAATGTACACTGGCCTAACTTGCCATCTGAATATGGCTTAGTGCCAATACGGCAGAACTGCATTAATTTATCCATCTTTATATATATATATATATATATATATATATATATATCAAGATAACAAACACCAAACAAACAATAAGACGGGGGAGATGACTCAAACTTGGGATTCTAAAGAGAACTGAGTCTGCAGCACACACTTCCTATTCGTCCTTGGCACGTGGTCCCTGTCTGATTTCCGTGTTGTGAAGTTTACAAAAAAAAAAAATATCTCGTATTAATCAAAATACCAGGCCCACCCATGCTGAGTAACTCACTCAAAGTCACGTGGCAAACCTCAATTTATTAGCCGTGCTGAGTCACTCATTCACAGCCACGTGCAAAATTGAATTTCCTCACTAGGCCACATGCTGAGTCACTCACTCAGAGCCACGTGGCAAAACTCAATTTACTCACTAGGCCACGTGCTGAGTCACTCACTCTAAGTCACGTGGCAAAACTCAATTTACTCACTAGGCCACATGTTGAGTCACTCACTGTAAGTCACGTGGCCCTAGCAGGTCGAGTCACTCACTCAAGACCTAGTTTCTCCTATCCAGAACTGAAAATTGTATCACAGGCGACAACCATGTACTGTACCACAGACTCTTTTTTTTTTAAAAAAATACTGTTGAAAAACCCCCTTTCTCTACTAACTACCAGCCGAGGGCTTTTGCTAACGTCATGATGATAAGGAACATGCGCAGTAGATTATAACACACACAGAAATGGCTACTGGCGTCCTCCATATGTACCGTTGTTTCCTGCACCAAGTGAGTTTAATATCGGCACAGCTGCACTAATTCAAGGATAAGATTTGCACGATATATGTATGCACTTTATGCACAATGCACTTTGTATAAATGAAGGTACAGGTCCTTCTCAAAAAATTAGCATATAGTACTAAATTTCATTATTTTCCATAATGTAATGATTACAATTAAACTTTCATATATTTTAGATTCATTTCACACCAACTGAAATTTGTCAGGTCTTTTATTGTTTTAATACTGATGATTTTGGCATACAACTCCTGATAACCCAAAAAACCTGTCTCAAAAAATTAGCATATCAAGAAAAGGTTCTCTAAACGACCTATTAACCTAATCTTCTGAATCAACTAATTAACTCTAAACACATGCAAAAGATTCCTGAGGCTTATAAAAACTCCCTGCCTGGTTCATTACTCAAAACCCCCATCATGGGTAAGACTAGCGACCTGACTGATGTCAAGAAGGCCATCATTGACACCCTCAAACAAGAGGGTAAGACCCAGAAAGAAATTTCTCAACAAATAGGCTGTTCCCAGAGTGCTGTATCAAGGCACCTCAATGGGAAGTCTGTTGGAAGGAAACAATGTGGCAGAAAACGCTGTACAACGAGAAGAGGTGACCGGACCCTGAGGAAGATTGTGGAGAAGGACCGATTCCAGACCTTGGGGGACCTGAGGAAGCAGTGGACTGAGTCTGGTGTAGAAACATCCAGAGCCACCGTGCACAGGCGTGTGCAGGAAATGGGCTACAGGTGCCGCATTCCCCAGGTAAAGCCACTTTTGAACCATAAACAGCGGCAGAAGCGCCTGACCTGGGCTACAGAGAAGCAGCACTGGACTGTTGCTAAGTGGTCCCAAGTACTTTTTTCTGATGAAAGCAAATTTTGCATGTCATTCGGAAATCAAGGTGCCAGAGTCTGGAGGAAGACTGGGGAGAAGGAAATGCCAAAATGCCTGAAGTCCAGTGTCAAGTACCCACAGTCAGTGATGGTGTGGGGTGCCATGTCAGCTGCTGGTGTTGGTCCACTGTGTTTCATCAAGGGCAGGGTCAATGCAGCTAGCTATCAGGAGATTTTGGAGCACTTCATGCTTCCATTGGTTGAAATGCTTTATGGAGATGAAGATTTCATTTTTCAGCACGACCTGGCACCTGCTCACAGTGCCAAAACCACTGGTAAATGGTTTACTGACCATGGTATTACTGTGCTCAATTGGCCTGCCAACTCTCCTGACCTGAACCCCATAGAGAATCTGTGGGATATTGTGAAGAGAAAGTTGAGAGACGCAAGACCCAACACTCTGCATGAGCTTAAGGCCGCTATCGAAGCATCCTGGGCCTCCATAACACCTCAGCAGTGTCACAGGCTGATTGCTTCCATGCCACGCCGCATTGAAGCAGTCATTTCTGCAAAAGGATTCCCGACCAAGTATTGAGTGCATAACTGAACTTTATTATTTGATGGTTTTTTTGTTTGTTTTTAAAAAACACTTTTATTTTATTGGATGGTTGAAATATGTTAATTTTTTGAGACAGGTTTTTTGGGTTATCAGGAGTTGTATGCCAAAATCATCAGTATTAAAACAATAAAAGACCTGACAAATTTCAGTTGGTGTGTAATGAATCTAAAATATATGAAAGTTTAATTGTAATCATTACATTATGGAAAATAATGAAATCTAGCACTATATGCTAATTTTTTGAGAAGGACCTGTATTATGAAGTCACTATATATGATATGGAATCATGAATAATTTGTATTATAATATGTGATTTGCACGTTTTGAAACAATTTGGAGCAATTGTAATACTCATATATACAGTATATGCACTGTTATAATGGATTCACTGCTTGAGAAAGGCTCTGTATGAGCCGAAACGTCGCCAACCATGTGGGTCTGAAATAAAAAAAATAGCACATTTTTCTACCTTTCTAAAAAGGAATGTTGCCTTCATTTTTTCATGTGCTAACTACCAGCCAGTTATCTCCCCTCAACACAACACATAACAGGCAACAGGCAACCGACGGTTCTTGCAATTAAATGGCCAGCAGTGGAGATACCCTTCTGCCGTCTTACAGATACAACGAAAACCGCACACAGTCAGGCAATCTGCACAGTATACCCCGAAGGACACAGGCAAAGACTACAGATTATAAAAATCAGCAGACTTACCGTGTTCTGATAAGGAGATGATCAGTCTCCTGGTTTGGGGCATTCAGCGCATCCTGACGTTCCATTCGCCGGTCTTCAGGGTTTAGGGCTTCTTCCTCTGCTGGCCCCACGTTGGGCGGCCAAAATGTTAGGTTGAACAATAAGAAATGTTCACTAGTTGCCTGCTCCTGGTCTAATTTGTATTGATTTAGTGCGCACTAAAGAATCACACCAGACACACAGTCAGATGTAACCTCTGTTTGATCAAATCTATGGCACAGCTCCAAGAGGGCAAGAGAGAGAGAGATTTATTAACTCAAACATAGGTTCATATATCCCTTGTAAGGGGCTCGGTCAGCAGTAAAATGGGAGTGATCAGATGTATTCCATTGGTTAGTGGGTTGGGCAATGGGCATCATCTTGGGCAGATCCATGAGGTCACCAGGCTGGGTTGGTCCATGAGGTCATCAGAGGAGGCATTATCATGGGCGGATCTATGAGGTCATCAGGGTGGGCGTCATCTTGGATACAAACACATGGTGTGGTGAAACAGAAAATGGCAGTTATCTTTAGTGTCACACTTGGATCTGAGCAAGCTTATTTAAGGTGAAATAATACACTTTATGGGTAGTTCCTCTCAATCTCTTATGTCTTGAGGTCAATTAAATATTTGATCTTAAGGCTCTCCTCAACACTCCCACAAACAATACTGGACAGTAATTCTTCATTGAATTCATCACAATGTTCAGTAGTGAACTCTGCATGCTCGCAGTGTAAAGAGAAATTAAAAGGCCAGCAAAATGGGGCTGCCGGCACAAGCACCTGCAGTCTCTGGAAATCTTCCAAGGAGCCAGAGGAAAGGACGAGTGGTTTCCTAACCTTGGTGTAAATGGACTCAGAAGTTTGATACAATCAGATCCTTTAGACAATGGCCAATCTTTCATTGATAAACAGTTCATGACAAATACCATTTTATAAGCCTGAAAAACATCAAATATGAAAAATCTAAATGTTAAAAGAATGTCTGTAGTTGACTTTGTGTATAAGGATGTCCACATAATAGCCAATATTTGTGAAAAATTTGACAAAGTTTCAGCTAACAAATTAGTAATGAAAAGATAAATGCTGGGAGTCAATGCGCAATAGCATCTTATCCAGTATAAAAGGGAGAGAGAAAAGCATAGTGCGTACTCACATTGCAGGGTTGTGATAGTACAACTCTTTTTGTTAACACATTGACCGCTGCCCGCTTACATATCAGTAGCTGAGTTTATTCTTTCATCGCGGCCTACTGATATATACGTCCTCCAATGAGTTAAAATTATACAGTATTATATGAACAATATTAGCATCCTAAGGACTTTCCCATAGTGTCTCAGTAATGTCTTCAGTAGATAGTCGCTGATTGGGGGGCAATAATGACGTCAGCGGTCAATGTGTTAACTTATGGAGGAAGAAAGGCTGCTACAAATACGTTGAGGCAGATAAAATGAAGAGAATGGAAAGATGGATCTGATGGCACGGATAGTGTGCTGCCAATGTCCCACCAAACGATGAAGGGACAACAGAGTATATTAAATGCAGTTTTTATTTTGTCAACGCGTTTCAAAGACATTTAACACTACTTCATCAGGACAACCACTGCATAGTGGTAGTAACTATGAACACAAAATACATAGTGAACATCTATAAACGAACAAGTGTTTATTCAGTCCCATACCTTAGGTGATTATTTAAGGTTGTTAATCCGTTGCACAGCTTTATTATTACACAGATTTAGAAATTAATTTAAATCTCGGCTTGTTTTAACACTTTGTAGAATGAGAGCTGCTTCCCAGTTTTAGCCATCTATTGCTTATGATAAATCCTGGCTATTATTATTGGTGATGGAAACAAAAATTAATCATTGTGTGTTTGGGTAGCACCAACTGTCACATATAGTTTTTAGCCTTTAGGCTAAGTGCACACATTCAGGATTATTCGCGTTTTTTTTTGCGTTTTTTCGCGGCAAAAAAACGCGTAAAAAAACTCATGAATTAAGCATCCTATCATTTAGAATGAATTCCGCAATTTTTGTGCACATGGTGCGTTTTTTTCGGTGAAAAAAAACGCATCGCAGAAAAAGAAGCAACATGTTCATTAATTTCACGTAATTCTAGCGTTTTTCCCTCTATATTATTGACCTAGAAAGTTCAGGGAAAAATCGCGGTAAAAACGCACCAAAAATGAGCAAAATCCACGCAAAAAACATGCGTTTTTACCGCGAAAAAGTAAGGTTTTGCTCAGGAAAATTCTGCACACATTCCTGAACGTGTGCACTTAGCCTAACTGTATAGATGACCAGATTACTGTAGACGTGCTGCAGAATATGCTGGTACTACAAGAATAAAAGGTATTGGAAGACATAACAGACCCTGCTTACATTTGTACATCTGAGACAAATCCTTTATGCTTTCTTCAAACAATGGAATTGCTTAGTCTGCAACTCTAGTAATGCTGGTTGTAAGTAAACATTAGATTCCCTTTGAATAGTGTTATTCAATATAAGAGATGTAAGAGATGTATTCTCCTGTAGGAAATGCCTAAATGCTTTTTTTTTTACTAAATTTAAATCATCCTGAACTTTAATGTGTGAACACATCTACAGTGTATCTACCATGTGGGATTTCTAGGAAACTACGGTAATTTGTTGCACTCTGTGTCATCAGCCCTTTAACAATCTTAGAAATACTATAATTATGCCTGGATTTTTGCAGGTTGCAGCAGGTTTTATCCCTTGAATGTGCCTATAACTATCTGAATCTTCGTTGCTCCATTCTTTTGACAAGGTTTGCCATCACTGAAGCAAGAATCATGCTTTGCTATAGTCTTGCTGACAGTTTGTCAAAATAATTTTGGGACAATACGAGTGAAGGCTGGATTTTATGCATGCATCATGCTAACCCATAGGAACTACATCTCTATGAGGCAGTGCAAACATTTTTATTTAAACCCTAACATTCCAAAAAATATACAGTGCCTGGGTTTGTAATATAATAAAGGCTAAATTTATTGTGAGAACATTTCATTTGTTGCCTTAAAACGTCTCTTCCATTTCCAAATCTCTGAAATTCTCAGGAAGCTGTCCTTCCCAATCCTACTTTATCCCATTTACCGTAAAGAGAATCTATTGTTTTAGAGTAGTCCTGTGACTCCTGGAGGCCTCCTAATTCCTCTTTTCAGACGTTTCACTCAGGAGTAAAGCCTATTTGAAGTAAATTTGCAGCTGTCCTACCTGTGCTCCATGATATAAGACTCTAAAATCTTTTTACACACTATATAAAAACTGGGATTTTTTCAAAGGGCATTTTAACTATTGAGCAATGTTCACAAAAACTATTACATTTGTGCTGAGATCTACCATATATATTTATGTGCTTTTTTCATTGCTTTCCTACATTGAAATGATCATAAATGGTTATAAAATGATTCTGACACGACATCTACAGCATTGTGAAAAACACTGAAAAGGCAAACAAAACAATAAAGGAATTCACTTCAACATACAGGCTAATGGCCCATTAAATGAGATTTTAGGGACTTAGTACTGAGGCGCACCTTTAACCCACAACCATTATCTAACCATGTGATGAATAAGTAACAAAAATGTGCACCACTATCTACAGCACAGTTACAAACAAAAAGAAACAAGTTGGTGAATGGGAGCATGTCATGTTGAAAATGGAATCTCATCTTCATGCAGAGTGTTATACAGCAGGAGGAACTGATCAGATTGAGATATATTTTTAGGGGAAAATGTAAGAAACTTATTTTTTAATGTAAGTAAAGCTTTTTTATCCATTGAAATTCTTGGTGTTTTATGCTTTTTAGTCCAGTGGGCGGTCCTACTCAGTGATTGATAGTCTACCCTGTATGACTGTGCATGCAGAGATAGCTGTCAATCACTGAGTAGGACCGCCCATTGGACTTATATTAATACAAACACCAAGGATATCGATGAATAAGATGAAAGGTTTATTTAACCTTTCATAACAAACAATGTAAATCAATCTGATCAGCTCCTCCTGCTCTATAATAACCTGCCTGTAGATCAGATACCAGTTTTAACATGACAGTTTCCATTTAAGAAAACGAGGGAAAGCTTTGTGGCATCAGAGGCTCAGGGCAGGAGGCCTGCTATACATGGGTGCTTGCTACCTTTTTTATTGACTACTAGCTGTAGTACCCGGCTTCGCCCGGGTTAATTAATAACTGCTGTTAGCTGTAACAAAATAGACTATGTTAACAAAAATTTATTCTGCACATAAAAATCACACACCAAAACGTGCGGGGGTTAAAATTTCCATTCAACACATAGCCTATGATCCTCCTGGGGTTGAGATGTGCGGGCATGCAAAATTTAATGCCCGTAAGTACAACGGTGCAGATTCCTATCCCGGGCCAAAATTATTTGCCGATTTGGAATGCGCGGGGATAAAATTTTGACTCAAAACCTAGCCTATGACGCTCCCGGGGTCGAGACGTGCGGGTGTGCAAAATTTCATGCCCGTAAATGCAGATTCCTATGCCGGACATACACACAAGCATTCAGCTTTCTCCCCATTATGTAGATAGGGCCAAAATTGTTTGGCGATTTGGAACGTGCGGGGGTTAAAATTTCCATTCAACACATAGCCTATGATTCTCCTGGGGTTGAGATGTGCGGGCATGCAAAATTTCATGCCCGTAAGTACAACGGTGCAGATTCCTATCCCGGGCCAAAATTATTTGCCGATTTGGAATGCGCGGGGTTAAAATTTCGACTCAAAACCTAGCCTATGACGCTCCCGGGGTCGAGACGTGCGGGTGTGCAAAATTTCATGCCCGTAAATGCAGATTCCTATGCCGGACATACACACAAGCATTCAGCTTTCTCCCCATTATGTAGATAGGGCCAAAATTGTTTGGCGATTTGGAACGCGCGGGGTTAAAATTTCGATTCAAAACATAGCCTAGGACGCTTTCGGGGTCGAGACGTGCGGGCGTGCAAAATTTCATGCCCGTAAGTGCGACGGTGCGGATTCCAATCCCGGACAAACATACCCACATACATACACACATACATACATTCAGCTTTATATATTAGACTAGCTGTAGTACCCGGCTTCGCCCGGGTTAATTAATAACTGCTGTTAGCTGTAACAAAATAGACTATGTTAACAAAAATTTATTCTGCACATAAAAATCACACACCAAATAGACAAATTATTAAAAAGCAAAAACTAAAGTAATAGAACCATTTCACAACAGATATTCAACAGCATAGATATTCCACACAGATTAATTAAATAGCCCAAGTGATGTGAAGTCATTTATCTTCTACTCCTTATTCGAGAGCCTTTTGATAAACGACATTCTTAGTTTTTCCTTCAGGTGCAAAGACGAACAGATTTTTGGCATTTCCAACTCTTGAACAGGCCACATAAAGTTGACCATGCGAAAAGCATGGAGATTGTAAATCGTTGCCAACTACTTTCAAGGACTGTCCTTGAGCCTTGTTGATGGACATAGCAAATGCCAGTCGAACAGGAAACTGGAGGCGTTTAAAATCAAAAGGCAATTATTGACCTATGGCAAAATAGAAGCTGAGCTGTGATTGGTTGCTATAGGCAGCCTGATAATTCTCCAGCCAACAGAAAATATTCCCCTCTGGCAGTATATATTACCTCACACATACAAATAATATACAGCTCATGTGACTGACATGTGCTTATTTCCCTATATGGTCATATTAATGTCCTGTCGCAAAATAGAAGCTGAGCTGTGATTGGTGCTATAGGCAGCCTGATAAATCCCCAGCCAACAGAAAACATTCCCCTCTGGCAGTAATTTACCTCCACATACAAATATAAGTCATGTGATGACTGTTATCCTATGGTTATAAGCCGTCGCAATAAAGCTGAGCTGTGATGGTGCTATAGCACAATCCCGCCAAAGAACATTCCTTGTTTACTCACCATAAATAATATACAGCTCATGTGACTGACATCTGTCTTATTTCCCTATATGGCAAATTTATAACAAATTGGTCTTGTAGTTTGGCTGGTTATTAATCAGATATTTATTTTTAAAAGATAAAAATACCAGAGGTGTGTGTGTTTTTAATGCGCGCAATTTTGAACACGTGGGGTTAAAATTTAGACTCAAAACACAGCCTATGATGCTCCCGGGGTCGAGACGTGCGGGTGTGCAAAATTTCATGCCCGTAAATGCAGATTCCTATGCCGGACATACACACAAGCATTCAGCTTTCTCCCCATTATGTAGATAGGGCCAAAATTGGCGATTTGGAACGTGCGGGGGTTAAATTTTCCATTCAACACATAGCCTATGATGCTCCTGGGGTTGAGATGTGCGGGCATGCAAAATTTCATGCCCGTAAGTACAACGGTGCAGATTCCTATCCCGGGCCAAAATTATTTGCCGATTTGGAATGCGCGGGGTTAAAATTTCGACTCAAAACCTAGCCTATGACGCTCCCGGGGTCGAGACGTGCGGGTGTGCAAAATTTCATGCCCGTAAATGCAGATTCCTATGCCGGACATACACACAAGCATTCAGCTTTCTCCCCATTATGTAGATAGTGCCAAAATTGTTTGGCGATTTGGAACGCGCGGGGTTAAAATTTCGATTCAAAACATAGCCTAGGACTCTTTCGGGGTCGAGACGTGCGGGCGTGCAAAATTTCATGCCCGTAAGTGCGACGGTGCGGATTCCAATCCCGGACAAACATACCCACATACATACACACATACATACATTCAGCTTTATATATTAGATTTATTTGTGTTGTCAGTACAGAGCAGCAGCTTTAAACACTTAGGCCGGGATCACACATGCGACGAAAACGTCCGTCGCTCGCATGTGAAATCCCATCTCTGGCGCCGGCACTCGGGAGTGGAGCGAGCGGCTGCATGTATTTCTATGCAGCCGCTCGCTCCACTCCCGAGTGCCGGCGCCAGAGCTGGGATTTCACATGCGAGCGACGGACGTTTTCGTCGCATGTGTGATCCCGGCCTTAGATATAAACCCTCGAGAGATTGAAGCTGGCACTGGCATGGAGGCAAAGTATAATGGTATGTTGGATGCACTTGCTACCCATGAACTCCAGAAAATGTGAATGTTTTCCATTTGTGGTAAACTGAATTCAGCTTTCTGTAGTTCTCTTATCAGTCTAACTAATCTGTCCCGGCTCCAGCACTAAGCCTTGCTCCCTTAGGGCCCCGTCTCACATAGCGAGATCGCTGCTAAACAGCGATCTCAGCAGCGATCTCACTATGTCTGACACGTACCAGCGATCAGGCCCCTGCTGTGAATCGCTGGTTGTGTCAGAAATGTCAGGACTTTTTTTGATCGCTGGTCTCCCGCTAGCCAGTACGCATCGCTGCGTGTGACAGGCAGGAGACCAGCGATCAGCTGGTAACCAAAGTACACATCGGGTTTCCAGGCGCGGGGCTGTGCCTGGAAACCCGATGTGTACGTTGGATACCAGCGCGCTGCTGCAGGGGAGCTGGTAACCAAGGTACACAGCGGGTTTCCAGGCACCGCGCAGCTGGCAGGCAGTTTTCATCTACCACCTGTTTGTCAGGAGTTGCTTCATTTTCCACTTGGCTCAGCCCAAACACCTACACTGCATATACATTTTGCTCAGCTTCTTCTCCATACCCTGCTATCCACAAATCGGACTCATGTACAATGTAACAGGTTCCCTTTGTGCTACTTGTTATCAATGTGCACATTATTAATCCCATCTTACACAGCGTTTATTGGACATCTGGAGTATTCATTTTGAAATTAGTTTAATATTTATGTATGATGTTAAATATTCAACTCATTAAGCGCCCATTTCAAAGAGATCCTTTTCTAAGTCCTGGAGACAGTCAGTGCGATTTTTTAGCTGCTTTACATTGCAGATATTGCTTTGTTTTAAGGTAATATAGACATATAGAATTTTTAAGAACCTTATTTTCTTTAGGATTAATTATCCATATTATTTGAACCCCTGTAACTCCTGGCTTGTTACCATTATTTAGAAAGCATATGTGTGCTTTCAAATAATTTATATTATTATCAGCTTCACAGTTCAGCTCTGACTTGTTTTTGTTACAGATTTAGAAGATAAGATTGATGATCTGAACAAAGCAAATGAAGAAAAAGCCAATGAGCTACTAGAACTGGAAAAGAAAGCCACAGAGCTTAAAGACTACATTCTTCAGGAAGAAAATAAGCAAGCTAACTGCAGAGACTAGTCATTGCCTACTTGATTATTACATGATATTATCTTATATGACTGAAAGACGTCTTAAAATAAAGTTGCTTTACACTCAATATATACAATATTTATTTTACCAAGAGATTTTCTTTATCATGGCCTAGCGACCTCTAAAGGGGTTTTCCAATGAACAAACTACATTTTAATGAATAGATATTGGAATACTAATAAGTTCCACAATTGGATGTGTTAAAAATGTTCCTGTGCTGAGATAATCTTATAAATGTGCCCTGTTGTGTACTGTGTAATGTCTGTGTCTGACCATACAGGAACATGGTCTGATCATACCACAGATCCTGAGCTCCTGAGCTGTCCTGTTTGTATACTCTCGTTTGCTTCCTCCCTACCCAGCATCTGGCTGGATCCTATCAATTAAGATAAAGGTCTGAGATTCTAGTTGGTACATGTAAAGCCCGGGTCTCACATAGCGATACACCAGCGATCCCGACAACGATCAGGATCGCTGGTGTGTCGCTACATGATCGCTGCTGAGCTGCCAAACAGGCAGCGATAAGTACAAGCGACACTGCGGGTAACATCGCTTAGTTACCCGCAGTGTACGTTGGATACCAGCGCCCTGATGCAGGGAGCTGGTAACCAAGGTACACGTCGGGTTTCCAGGTGCTGCGCGGTGCCTGGAAACCCGCTGTGTACCTTGGTTACCAGCTCCCTGCATCAGGGTGCTGGTATCCAAGGTACACAGCGGGTTTCCAGGCACAGCCCCGCGCCTGGAAACCCACTGTGTACCTTGGTTACCAGCGGATCGCTGGTCTCCCGCCTGTCACACGCAGCGATGCGTGCTGGCCAGCGGGAGACCAGCAATCAAAAAAATGTCCAGGACATTCAGAGATGATCAGCGATACCCAGCAGGGGGGCTGATCGTCGCTGAATGTCACACACAGCGATATCGCTGGGGAGATCGCTGCTGCGTCACAAAACTAGTGACTCAGCAGCGATCTCGCTAGCGAGATCGCTGTGTGAGACAGGGGCTTAAGTCACATATTTGCAGTCACGTGACAATCAATGACAAGTGGATAATTGGAGCTGAATCCTAACTGTCTGTATATATTCTACCAGGGCCGGCGTCAGCACCCGGCACACCCAGGCAAGTGCCGGTGGCTCTGAGCAGGCGGGGGGGCCCACTCGCCGTCTGGCACCCCCCTCCTTTAGCGGAGGAGAGCGGTGTCAGCGCCGCCACTGGCCCCCCCCCCCGCTTGCTCAGGGCCCCGGCATCAGATGGCACAATACTTACCTCTCCCGTGCCTCCGCTGCCGCAGCTCCGGGCTCCAGGGGGCGCCGGCGCTTCCTCTCACAGCAGGCCGCTGAATGACGTCATCATTCAGCGACCGGCTGTGACAGAGAGCGCGGACGCTGGACGGGTAAGACGTGTGTATGTGTCTCTCTGTGTGTGTGTGTGTCTGTGTGTATGTAGTGCGGTGCTTTGTGTGTGTGTGTGTGTGTGTGTGTGTGTGTATGTATGTGAGAGAGTGCTTGTGTGCTGTCTGTGTGTGATGATGGGCAGGCATTGCTGATAATGGGGAGGCATTGATGATGATGATGGGGAGAAGATGATGATAATGGGCAGGCATTGATGATAATGGGCAGGCATTGATGATGGGGAGAAGATGATGATTGGCAGGCATTGATGATAATGGGGAGGCCATGATGATAATGGGCAGGCATTGATGATGGGGAGGAGATGATGATGATGGGCAGGCATTGATGATGATGGGGAGGAGATGATGATGATGATGGGCAGGCATTGATGATAATGGGGAGGCCATGATGATGATGGGGAGACAATGATGATGATAAGGAGACAATGATGATGATGAGGAGGAAATCATGATGATAATGGGGAGTCTTTCCACAGCGCCCTTTCCTGAGCCGTAAAAGTGCAGAACGCAGTACAGCGCAGAGGAGAGCTCCATATTTTGTATGGAGCATTATATGGGGACCAGTATCCTGTATGGAGCATTATATGGGGACCAGTATCCTGTATGGAGCATTATATTGGGTCCAGTAATCTGTATGGAGCATTATTTTGGGTCCAGTATTCTGTATGGAGCATTATATGAGGGGTGACATCCTGCATGGGGTATTATATGGGTGATGAGGGGAGACTGTGGTGCCCATAATATTGTATGGAGGACTGTACTGTCCAGTCTGTTCTGTGCGCTGTGAGGATTTGGCGGTTTTTGAGCTATTGTACAATTTACAATAGGCATCAGTCATGTAATGGAAGAAGAGAAGTGTTTGGCATTGTACTATACCCATATTTCTCTGCAGTATCTGTGTATTATGAATCGTGGTCTGTGTTAAAGGGGCCCACTGAGGCTCTTTCGCCCGGGGCCCATAAAAACCTGGAGCCGGCCCTGTATTCTACAATGCTACGATTTGTCAAGCTGCGGAGCATGACAATTCCCAAGGGATAGACAACCACTTTAAAACTCTTTAAAAATGCAAATTTATAACTATAGTATTACATAAATAATGTAACAGGAAATGTAAAGAAAAAAGGAAAGGGTAGTATGATAAAATATATCTTTATTATAAATTGCCATATTTAACAAATAATGAACACAAATACACCCCAAAAGGGCATACATGATGCCAAACTGTGGGTAAAGAGATGTCCCACATGAAGAAAGAAGAGGCACCCGCTCCAATAAGACATGTGCACAACAGGAGAAACCGGAGCAATCAGGTGAAAACAGTAAAATACATATTTTATTGAGAAATCAGTCAAAAAAATTACTCGTACAAAATGCTGGGTAAGATAATAAATAGACTAGAACAGGAAAGAACCAAAGGCACCACAGGGAAAGATCCAAGCATTCCTTACTGCATTCCCAGGAATTAAGGGTATATAGTACTTTTAAAGTGCTAATGTGCCAATTGGGACATGCAGAAACGGTACAGCCTCTCAGATAGCAGCCAAATGTGGTCATGAGGTAAAAAAACCTCTAAGTCCAAATAGACAAATAGCAATGAGAAGCTTACCGAGAGACAGGAGACGCTGGAATAATACCCTGGGCCAGGTGGTGAACCCCCGACGCGCGTTTCGCGTGCCAAATGCACCGCTTCCTCAAGAAGAATGTGCCTGCAATGTGCAGCAGGACCCTATAAGTACATGTGACTAGGTCACATGATGTGCTCCAAGCCAATAACGGTGGTTGTAATGGCGCATTCGCACTGCGGATCACAGGTCCCGGTAGATGCACGGTGGACGTCAGGACATCACTGCGCGTGCGTCGGAAGAGGAAATTCCAACGCATGCGCAGAAGGTACAGAGACGCCCCCGGCATCCCGGGAACAGGGAAGCGCGGCGCCCAAGCGCACCCACTGTCAGACTGCCAGCATGGGAGATATAAAAGTGCCACAAAGACACAGAAGGCCACAGCTCACTGAATCACCAATAAAAGATAACAATGTAACATATAAGGCAACAATATAATATGCAGATTTTACATATAGTGCAAAGATGACATATATATGTTGCATGTACACAGATAGTCTGAGGCGCCGTGAGTTGAAGAGCAGAGGTGATCCATAACTTGAAGTGAGGCAGCTGGCCGACAGTAATAGTTATAAATTTCTGTAGCTAGGCGAGGGTTATTTAACAAATACATATTTAACAAATGTATATGACATTATTAACAGATTCACATTATTTAGCCAGATATTTAACCCCTTCAATACCTTGTGATTATCTGTTTTTGCTTCTCTTCTTCCCAGAGCCATAACTTTTTTATTTTTTCGTCTATATAGCCCTACGAGGGCTCATTTTTTATGCTGACATTTATATTGATACCATTTTGGGGTAGATACAATGTTTTGATCCCGTTATTGCATTTTATTGCAATGTTGTGCCGACCAAAAAAAACGTAATTCTGGTATTTTGTTTTTTTTTTTCTCATTATGCCTTTTACTGATCATATTAATTTACTTAAAATTTTGATAGATCGGATATTTCTAAATGCAGCAATACCAAATACATGTATTTTTATTTTTTATTATTTTATTCCAAAAGGAGCAAGGGAGGTAATTTGAACTTTTATGATTTTAAATAATTTTTTACATTTTTTTTTACTTTTTAATTCCTTTAGTAGTCCCTTAAGAGACTTGCATCTGCGATCATCTGATCGCCTGTGCTATAGATAGAAGGTCTTCATAATCGAGGAGGCCGGTGTTCATAGGAGATTTATAATGACAGGCACAGTGGTCTCCTGCAGAGTAAAGTTAAGGCAACAGCACCCCCAGTACTGACTGACAGCAGCTCACCATTAGAGCCGGATATCAGTCAGTGCTGGGGGTGTGGTTACAACCACCGTTCCCTATACACAGTGCAGTGACTGATCCCAAACCGACACAACTTCTGTGACCAAAACCCAAATGATACCAAGAGGAGTAAAGTTAAGTGCTGATGCCGGGCAGGTTCAGAACGCTATTAACCTGCAGATTGACCCATATTTGAAGGGTAATAGTGCTTTTACACATGTCAGGTTCCCTTTAACTGAGCTTACTGAATGTTTTGTAACTTTTATTTGAAAATATCAGAGAACGGATTTTTTTGCGAGTACTCCAAAACCTGAGACTTCTGTTTTAAAAATATTAAAAGGTGAATATTCCCTTAAAAATCACACGGACAGTATATCTTGGCATCGTCACATTTTATCCATTCTTTCAAGGCTACATTCACACTATTGTATTTTCAGTTCAAGCGCTGACGATGGAAAAAACTTACAACCCACAGACAACAATTGAGCTGTTCAGATGACCCTATTTTTAGTCAGCCAATGTGGAAGAAATTGCATCATGCAATTATCATTAAAAGACCTTGGTACCCATCATACAAAAAGATGAGGGGGGATTTAAAATGACAGTGTGTTTTAGATTAACCTCCTTAATCATTGCATAAAGTCAAGTGAGAGCTTTAGTATATACCTAATTTTCCATGATCACTTGTTCTACTCTCCATTTCTTACAACTTCAGTATTAATAGTTTCCTAATGGATTTGAAATAACGCTTCATTGGGATATAGCCTCAAAATGAAAATATAAATTATATTTAATCTGACAATGAGAAGTCTCAGTGCATGCCGGGATACTCAAAAGTAATGTCAATGGAAGTAAAAAATAAATAAATAACAAATATAACAGGAAGTTAAGGTAAAGAGGGAATGATAGGCAATTGAAGTACTGTATATTAGAATAGTGATTAGATTATTGCATTAAATAGATAGAAATTTAGTATTAACTTCACCTTTAGTTTCGGACAACTCCTTTAACCCATTCCCGACATGCGCCATACTAGTACTGCTCAGCGGGAATTGAGTTCCCGCAAACAGCAGTACTTGTACGGCGCACCGATCGCGCAGCCTCACGCTGAGTACCGTGGCAATCGGGTGTGGGTGTCAGCTGTATGTGACAGCTGACACCCCACAGCGATGCCCACGATCGGTTTTTAGCACTGATCGCGGGGCATTTAACCCCTCTAATGCCTCTGTCAGTAGTGACATAAAAAAACAATAAAAGTACACATATTTGGCATCGCCGCGTCCGTAACGATCCCCCTCTATAAAACTATCCCACTAGTTCACCCATTTAGTGAGCACCATAAAAAAAAGGCAAAAAACAATGCTTTATCATCATACCGCCGAACAAAAAGTGGAATAACACACGATCAAACAGAAGGATGTAAATAAAAATGGTATCTTGACCCGCAAAAAACAAGCCGCCATACAGCTCCATCAGCAGAAAAATAAAAAAGTTATAGCTCTCAGAATAAAGCGATGCAAAAACAATTATTTTTTCTATAAAATATTTTTATTGTGAAAAAGCGCCAAAACATAAAAAAACTACATAACTGTGGTATCGCTGTAATTGTACTGACCCAAAGAATAAAGCTGTCTTATCAATTTTACCACACGCAGAACGGTATATTAAAAAAAAGCAATTTCTGAATTGCTGTTTTTTTTTCATTCTGTCTCAGAAAAATCAGAATAGAAAGCTATCAAAAAAAATCATGCGCCCAAAAATAGTACCAATAAAAACTTCAGCTCGTCCCGCAAAAAACAAGCCCTCACAAGACTCTGTCGGCCAAAATATGGAAAATTTATAGCTCTCAAAATATGCTTTGACTAGTTTTCGCAATGAAAAGCATCTTTTAGGCTATGTGCACACGTTCGGAATTGGTTTGCATATTCCCGCTAAAAACTAGCATTTTGCAAGCGTAATTAGCTTGCAGAATGCTAGTGTTTTCCAAGCAAACAGTAGCATCGCTTGGAAAACTGATTGACAGGTTGTTTGACAAGTGTGACCAACTTTTTAATATTGATGCCGCCTATGCCGCATCAATAGTAAAAAGATATAATGTTAAAAATAATTTAAAAAATTAAAAATCGTGATATTCTCACCTTCCGGCGGCCCCCACAGCCTTCCTGGTCCTCGCAATGCTCCCGGCAACTTCCATTCCCTGGGATGCCTTGCGACAATGACCCCAGATGATGTAGCATCACGCGAGACCGCTACGTCATCTGGGGTCATTGTCGCAAAGCATCCCTGGGAACGGGAGTTTCCGGGAGCATCGCTGAGGCGCAGGAAAGCTGTGGGGGCCGCCGGAAAGTGAGAATATCACGATTTTTTATTTTAATTATTGTTTTACCAGGGATATGGTGCCCAGGGCCTGGAGGAGAGTCTCCTCTCCTCCACACCTTGGTTACCATCCGCACATGAACCGCTCACTTTGCGCATGGTGGGCATAGCCACATGCGGAAAGTAAGCGGTTCAATGCATTCCTATGGCGGCGGAATCACCGCGATTCTGCAAAAAGAATGAACATGCTGCAATTTTTTCCGCGATGCGTTTCTTTTGCGGAAAAAAACGCGCTTGTGCACAAAATTTGCGGAATGCATTCTAATAATAGGATGCTTAATGCATACATTTTTTAAGCATTTTTGCAGCGGAAAACCGCAACAAAAACGCTAAAAAAGCGAAAATTCCTGAACGTGTGCACATAGCCTAAGTGTGTGACAACAGCTAAACATAAAAACCCGATATAAATCTGGTATCTCTGTAATCACACTGACCCGAAGAATAAAGTCGCCTAATCACTTATACTGCACGAGGAACGGCGTATAAAAATAAATAAAACCAATTCTTTACATGCTGTTGATTTTTTAATTCTGCCTCCCAATGATCACAGTAAGCCTTGACGCTGTTATGATTTGGTAGCTGAGGAGAGCAGGCAAAAACGGCAATACACCAGAGAGGTTGGAATCTACTGGATTGCAGTACCCTGACTAACCACCACAACTAAAGGCAGCCGTGGAGCATTCCTACGTTGGTCCTAGATGCCTCGTCACAGCCTGAGAGGTTAACTACACCTAAAGATAGAAAGAGGAAAGCTATCTGCCCCGGAGCAGATCCCCAAAGAACATAGGAAGCCCCCAAACATGTAATGGCGGTTAGACAAGAGGAAATACAGACACAGACAGAAAATAGTATGAGCAAACGTTGGGGCCCAATCTTCCTAGACAGAAAAGGATAGGAAGGACACTTACTGCAATCCAAAAAACCCTAAAAAATACCAACTCTACTAATTGCAAAAACACCTGAGATCACACGACCTCTTCCACCTAAATTAGTTCTCTGGTGTAACAAAACTAAGCCGCAGCCACTGAAAAAACTGGAAAAGGCAAATGAACAAATAACAGTGGCTCCAGAAGAACTGAGAGGAGCCCAAGCCCCCCGGGGGGGGGGGGGAGACCTGGCTAACCTCACAGAAATGCAGAGAAATATGCAAATGGTAAGCACAAAAACAAAAAACAGAAAATATCTTATCTGAGAGCAGGAGAAGAGGCAAGACTCAGCAAGCTTCCAAGTGAACCAGGAACCACAGTTGAGACAAGAACAATTGATCACCGGCAACCATGATGGGAGGGAACCTCCCTTATATAAGACCAGTCTGTAACTCCTGATTGCCAATCCTCATTGAATGGTTCAGTACTGTTTGTAACCACCAGAGGGAGCTTCTGCTCAGAATTCATTTCTAACACATTCACAACATGACGCACATTCATCCTGCGCTCTGCGCTGAGCGCTTACACCGAGGTTTCTTTGTATATCTCTGAAATACGTGATTCAGACAGAACCCCTGGCAGAAGATTCCCTATAATGAGGCAGATGGAGGCACTGTGAACGCAGTCTGACCTGTGATCCGGCGGTGTTCGTCTTTTTAGGATTGCATATAAGTGCCATCGGCCACAGTTTCGTGCGTTTATAAATAGGACACTGCTGAACAGAGGCTAGATGGAGTCAAGAGTAAATCTGCTGCCTCATTATAGTGAATGGATCCCTCGGGGGTTTCATATGTCACGTCACTCGGAGATTTAGATGGAAACCCTAAAGTAAGTGCTCAGCGTAGAGTGCCGGATAAATATGATCCCAAACATTATGTAAAATGTTCCCAATAAAAACTTCACTAACACAAAAAAACAAGTCTACAACCAGGTCTGTCATCTGTTAACAGAAATATAGTGGACTTACACGTTACTGGTAGCACAAAGGCTCTGAAAAAGCTAAATGGCTTCACACTCCCAAAAGAAATTCAGCAAATTCTCTGCTCCCTTCTGAGCTGCAGTATGCATAAACAACATTTAGCGCCCACATGTTTGGCATTTCTGTAGTGATGAGAGCTCGCCTAATTTACAGGTGCGTGTCTCCAGAAGCATGAGCTGGGCATAACGTACTGGTGACTGCAACATACTGGTCACTATGACAGCAGTTTGCAATTTTCACTCAGCAACATCCACTGCTGCATGTTTCTGGAAAACGCCAGTGGAATCAAAATCGTCACTACATCTGTAGATATATTTCCCAAAGGGTTATAATTTCCAAAATGTGGTCACTTGAGGGGGGATTCTGCTTTTCTAGCACTTAGAGGGTCTTTATATGGAATTCACAAACTAGTCTAGGAAAATCTGCGCCCCGGAGTCAAATAGCGCTCCATCCCTCCCGACTCAAAGTAGTACTCTATAACCACAAAAGGGGTATTTCTACATTCAACAGAAATTGTGGGACAAATTCTGGTGCCATTTTTACCCATTTCCCAGTGTGAAAATGTAAAACTTGGGGCTAACACACAATCTTGGTGGTAAAAATATAAATTATTTTTTCTTCACTGCCCAATGGTATAAAAGTCTGTGACACACATGGTGTCAATATAATCACTGCACCCCTAGGTGAATTCATTGAGAGGTTTAATTGGTAAAATGGGGTCACTTATGGGGGTTCTGCTGTTCTCGCACCTCAGGGGCTCTGTCAATGTATCATGGCACCCTCAAACAAGTGCAGCAAAATCTGCACTGTAATATGGCATTTCTTCCTTTCTGAGCTTTGCACTGTCTCAAAAGTCGTTTCGACCACATGTGTTGTATTGGTGAACTCAGGAGAAATTGCACAACAAACTTGGGGGTCCATTTTCTCCTTTTGCTTTTGTAAAAATACAAAATCTGTAGCTAAAAAAGATTTGTGTGGGAAAAATGAGATTTTTTTTATTTTCACAACTTAACGTTATAAACTTCTGTGAAGCACCTGGGGGTTCAAGGTGCTTAATACACATCTAGAGAAGGTCACAAATGGGTCTAGTTTCCAAAATGGTGTCACTTGTGGGAGGTTTCCACTGTTTAGGCACATCAGGGGCTCTCCAAACGCGATATGGCTTCTGCTAATTATTCCAGTAAATCCTTCCCTTCCAAACAGTAGTATTCCCCCACATATGGGGTATCAGTGTACTAAGGAGAAATTGCACAACAAATTGTATGGAGCAATTTCTCCTGTTACTCTTATGAAAATACAAAATATGGAGCTAAAAAAGATTTATTTTGGAAAAATGTGATTTTTTTATTTTCATGGCTTAAACGTTATATACTTCTGTGCAGCACCTCTGGGTTCAAGGTGATCTATACACATCTAGATAAGTTCTTTAAGGGAAATTCAAAAAAGAGGAATAGGAAGCTTAATCACCATAAAAGTACAAATTTTATTCAAGATATTTAAAATACATATACGGATATAAAAATCCGAGAAAATGGGGACTAGTGTTGAGCGATACTGCTCGATATCTAAAAATATCGTATCGGAATGGTATCGCCGATATCACTAAATATCGTCGATATCCGATTCCGATACCGGAAGTCCCATGTAAGTCTATGGGAACAAAATATCGCAACAAAAAAAACCCTTTCTTTCGTTGTAAACACAAAATATACACACATAGAATACATATATATATATATATACATGTCATTGTGACATATATATATACATATATTTATAGTTTATACACTTCTACATAGTAAAATAGACTCTGATTCAATTGCCGGGTAAAGCCGTGACATACCCCATAGAAGTCGACGGGCTCGGTGCCGAGTACTCCCAAAACCTCTGGCTCTGTGCGACTCAACTTGGGCGTCACGAACAGGATTCTGTAGCTCGCTATAAGCGAGTCCTGTGTGCCTGAATTGAACTGGTTTTGTGCTTGAGAATTGCTAAAATCATCAGAGAATGTATTTGCCATTTTTCCGCTATATCTGCGTCACGACGAGGCACTGGTGAAGAAGAAGGGCGTGCTCTTCGTGGGTGTACACTCACTCAGTGGCGTGAAAACGATGGCCGACCACTCTAAATGGTACTGCAATGTAAGATCGTGCCCCACAGCTCTTCAGTTCCGCCTCCTCATCCTCCTCAGTGTGCGGAAACTAACACGAAGGTCCCGCTCCCTACAAAAGAGGGGCCCTCTCCAGATGCTAATGACACATGTGACTTGGCAGAGATGGCTAATGGACACGAGCAGAAGTGTGAAGGGATGGAGCAGTCAGAGCTCTCCCCCCACGGAAGCGACCCGATCGCCACGGAACCACCGTTGGGCACCCGGCCTGGAAACCCTCCTACGCTGCAAGAAGAGGAGGATACCCTAAGAGGCCTGGCCCGGCACTGGGAGGAGGTCGCCAGGATGGAAGCCAGCTGGCGTGCCCTAAAACTAAACTTGGAGCGGCGCCAATCCCTCTTACCTGAAGTGTCTGTACCGGAAGGTGAGGCACCCGTTCTAGTAGAGGAGTCCGTGCGGGCATCCCAGCCCTTGCAATGTGATCCGGTTGACGTTGTCGCAGTGGAGGCACCCGTTCCTGCAAAAAACTCTGCACCGGCAGCACCCCAGATCCCGCTGTCTGCCCCCGTCGCTGAGACAGAAGAAGCGACACCCGTCCTCATGGAGGAGGCCGCGCAGGCACCAGAGGTCTACCTGTCTGTAGACTCTGTACCGGAGCCCCGACTGTCATCTGTTCCAGAGCCGGCTGCTTCCGCCACAGGTGAGCGCCGCCAGGACTGGGGGGCGCCAGGAGAGCTGCCGCAAACCGGGCATCGTAAGCTGGCATTTGATGGTGGAGACATGGAGCAGCTGGTGGAGGAGAATTACAACCGGCGTCAGGAGGAAGAGTGGAGACGTTGGGAGCGGAAAGCAGAGCGACAAAGGGAGCAGCAAGAATCCCAAAAGCTTCGGCAACGTCACCTGGAGAAGGACCGGATGAGAAAAGATAAAGGAACCCTGTGGGAGCCGCGGCGTAAGGGTGCAGTACGGAGCTTTAAATTGAAAGGTGGTTGGGGCTTCATCCAGGAGCCTGGACTTTATTTAGAAGTCTTTGTGACCCGGCGGGACGTGGAGACTCACCTCCCAGAAGGACACCCAGGGAGGGACCTGTTGCCAGGAGACTTGGTGACTTACACCCGACACTGGGGTTACAATGGATGGTACGCCCTAAATGTTACCAGGTGCGACCCCTACTCCCCAGAGTGTCAGGAACCTGTGAGACCCTCGGAGCCTTCAGCCTCCCACATCCAGGCCTCTGCACAAGTGCCCACCCCACGCCGTAAATCTCCCCAGCCTCCCTCAGTGGTCTCCTCAGCAGCCCCAGCTATGGACATGATAACTATAGCTGGCCCGTACCCGGCGCCTGTTAGGCCCCCTGGGGTTCGTTCAGTCCGTGACATAGGGCTCCAGACCCAGAGGGAGATGAAAGAGGTGGCCACACAGACACAGATAGCGGGTCACGACTTGACTGTACAGGCCACACAACGTCATCAGGTCCTGGTGGTCCTTGGTGTCTCGGATGTTTGGCAAGCATCAGAAGAGTACCAGGTGGTACCTGGAACACCCCTGCCAAAGAATTATAAATAACCCGGACAGGGTCCCTGTATGTAAATAGTTAAATTGTTGATGTACCCGGACGGGTGAATGTTAATAAAAAATTTTTTTAATTTAATAAAAAACACAACACAGTTTTCATTACTTTTATTACAGTCTCATCCTGCGACGCCATCGATCTCCTGTAAAAAAATGAAAAAAAAAACAGCAGTATACCACCTGTCCAACACAGTCCATAGTAACGAGTGTCCCACAACGATCCAGCTCTGCTACATCAGAATGACAGGCAGAGCCTGTCATCCCGGCGCAGCACAGCTGATTACCTGCTTCCCCGGCGGTGACGTCATCGGACTGGTTTACGGCCGGGATTACCCTGCAGTCACTGCAGTTATCGCGAAAAACTGCATGTGACCGCCAGGGAGAAGATAATGGCGGCCATCAAGCAGTCCAGGACGTGACCGCCGGAGATCTTCTGCCAGGTAAGTGCCGCTGACTCCTGACAGACCCGACCGACGGACACTCACAGTGACAGTGACAAATCCGATTCCGGTATCTGATATGACGAAAATATCGGTACTCGGAATCGAAAGCCCGATACAGCCAATATCGGCCGATACCCGATATTTGCAGTATCGTATCGCTCAACACTAATGGGGACACAATATGCAGAAAAAATGGCCCAAAGGCAGGTACAGACTATATAAAGATATTCTGATAGCACATATATCTGTGTTTTCACATTCAAAAGCTATATAAGCTAATTGGTAGTAAAAGTGCCAGATAGATTGAAGGCACTGCTGAACACATATTCATTGATACGTATATTATATGAAGACATCTCTCAGACAGATATATATATGCGCATGAGACAAAAAATAAAAAATAATCGTGAATTTGCCCCCCACTAATAATGCTAGCGTTATAAATTCCAGTGTGCAAATGCAGAGTCCGCAGCAAGTACTGTGTAGTATGCAAAAATTTGCATTCAAATGCACAAAGAGATGTAAAACATACAGTAAATAAAGCTGCTAGTGGGAGACCATACCTGCCAGTAGCCTGGGCACCCCTGACGCGCGTTTCGCGTTAGCTTGTTCACAAGGGAGCGTCATATAGATCTGCTCTTTGTTGCAAATATATATAGGAAGCTCGGTGTGTTTAATTACAGCGCTTCCGCTGACTCACCGCCCGACGTCAGCATGGACTAGCGTCACCTGACACCCAAGCCCAACCCTCTGCTCCACGCGTCAGAGCAGGGGAGAGCACGGGCGCCAGTGAGGACGCGCTGCCATGGCGACCGTCGGAACAGGAAGTCAGGTGAAGCATTCATTGCCATGGTCATAATCATGCAGAGTAATTGCAGATTGCACACTGGTGGATATCGCGCTACCATCCAAAAAGCTATACTTAGTGCTTAACATATTTTAATAAATACGAGGCAGAATCAATGATTTAGCGCATAGTGTATGTATCTATGCCTCTGCATATAGTTACAAGCATCATGAAGATGGAGAGACACACTGCACTGCATATATATATATATATCCCATTAATAGAAAGATAGTCAACATGCAATGTATATCATAAAAACAGGAAAGACAAATAAAACATATAGATCTAAGATTATGCATAAATACCAAAGAAGCAAAAGAAGAACCAAGTAATTAATGAAAAATTATATGAAAAAAATAATAAATATGAAAAGGATATATAAAAAAATATATTTTGAAAATATATATAATTATACAAAAAAATATATAAAAATATTAAAACTAAATAAAATAAAAAATGAAATAATGTGAAAAAATATATATATGTGTATGTATATTAAGTGATTGCATGACAAGGTGACACAAAGAAAAAAGGTGCATATTAATAATAGCTATTGTGTATATTAATAAATAATAAATAAAATAAGTGACCCAGCATGGTATAGATTATATATATATGCGCATTACATACATATACATAGTGCAATATTAGAAATACATACAAAAAAAAAAAAAAAATGTATAATAGTGATCAATAAAGCCAATGACCCCATTGGATATAATCGCTAAAGTGCATATCAATAATTATTAAAATAAGTGACCCCATAGGGTATAGATCATATATACATGCACATTACATACATATACATGGTGCAATATTAAAAATGTATACAATAACACGCATAATAATGATCAATAAAGTCAATGATCCCATTGGATGTGGATCATATAGGCATGCATATTGTATGCACATATACAGTGCAATACCAAAGTGTATCTATAAAAAATGTCCAATATAATCATATAGACATGTATGATGCATATACATGTATGGCGCAAAACCAAGAATGCACATGCATCACAAAATGCCCAATATTGAAATTATAACAAATAATAATAAAAATAAAAATAAAAAATCAAATAATAGATAATAATAAAAATAAAAATAAAAATATAATAAATCATATATAAATAAATATATTCAAATCATTCTTCTTTCTTTTTATGCTTCTCGTGATGTCATTCGTCAATGATGCCATAGACGACAAGGCAGAATCGCCATCTTAGATCTTCTCCCAAGGGATCCACCGAGTCCAAAGAAATGAAACATCAACAGGTATATATCAATCTAAAATGATGTATAAAAACATATATTAAAAACAAATCCAAAAAACAAAGAACAAAAAAACTACAAGAATGGGGCATAGCTCAGAATTTCATTCAGACCCGCTGGCTGTACTGATTGTATATTAGAGATCCAGCGGGCCTCCATTTGAGCTAGTGTTTTTCTCCAGTTTCCTCCCCTCAGATCAATATGCACCCTGTCGATGCCCGTGACCTTCAAAAGCGAGGGCATCACAATCATGATATTTTTTAAATGCTTGGGTATCGGTTTCATGGAAGTCCAATCATCATCATCCAAGACTTTCAAGATATCATGATAGTGCTCCCGGACTCTAATTTTTAAAGGCCTGGAGGTGAGCCCAATGTAAATTTTGGGGCATGGGCACACAGCATAATATATTACGCCCATGGTGTCACAAGTAATGTGCTGTGTGATGTTAAATCTCCTCTTACCATCACTTGACAGGAAATCTAAAGCTCGTGCCATGTTCGGGCAGGCTATGCATTTCCCACAGGGGTAGAATCCCCATTTAGGGCCATCAGATCCAAAAGATTTATTCACCTGCGGCTCAGCATAATGGCTGTGAACCAATATATCCTTCAGGTTGGGAGAGCGCCTATAAGTGATGGATGGTTGCAGCGTAGTATATTTCGCAGTAGTGCGGTCCATTCGAAGGATAGGCCAGTATTGGTTTAATACGTCCCTCATTTTCATCCATTGATGATTATAGGTGGAAATGAATCTCACCTTAGATTCCTTATTAGCCTTTTCTCTGGGCTGTAACAGCTGATTCCTATTCGCCCTTCTGGCTCTATTATAACCTTTTTTAACACTTCTTTTCGAATAACCCCTTCCTTCAAATCTATTAGATAGAAGCTGGGCTTGTTCAATAAAGTTGTGCTCCGTGGAACAAATCCTTCTGGCCCGCAAAAATTGGCCTGTTGGTATACCGTTCACTAGTGGCAATGGGTGCGATGATTTAGCATGTAATATAGAATTTACCGCCGTTTCTTTTCTGAAAACATCCGTTTCCAGAATACCACAATTTCCTTTTGATATTAGTATATCCAAAAAATCTATACTAGATTGACTATATTTGCAGGTCAATTTAATGTTTAATTTGTTATCATTTAGAATGTCAACAAAGGCAAGAAGATCCTGTTCATTACCCTGCCAGATAAGCAGAATATCATCGATATAGCGGGCCCACAACAGGGCTCCCTCGATGTAAGCTATTGGGTTATTGAAAAAGATGGATTGCTCCCATTCACCCAAAAAGAGATTAGCGTAAGATGATGCGTACGCTGCCCCCATTGCTGTACCCTGCTTTTGGAGGTAGATATTCCCCTTAAAGGTAAAGAAATTATGCTCCAGGGCAAATTTAAGGAGCTTCAGAAGAAAATTGATGAATCCAGAGTCATAGTTAGATTGGCGCAGGAATGTCTCAACCGCTGCAAGGCCATTTCCATGTTGAATTGAAGTGTACAATGATTCAACGTCCATTGTGACCAGCCACATGTCATCATCTAGCGGTATTCCTTCTATTTTTTTCAGAACGTCCCCTGTATCCTTAACATATGATGGCAGGGTACTTACCAGGGGCTTAAGGTAAAAATCAAGATATTGACTGATTGTTTCACAGAGATTACCGTTTCCTGAAACGATCGGACGCCCGGGCGGGTTATCTGCATCCTTGTGTATTTTTGGGGTGAAATAGATGCACGCCATTTTTGGATATTCCGGGATCAGATGCTTCTGCAGATCTTTTGTAATAATACCCTCCAAAAAGGCCTCATCAAGAATATCCTGCAATTCTCGTTGAAATTTGTGAGTGGGATTGAAGGTTAACTTCTGATAACATCTAGTGTCCCTCAATTGACGAAAAGCTTCTTTTTCATATGCCTCATGTGGCCAAATCACCACATTTCCCCCTTTATCTGCAGATTTTATTGTTACTCCCTTAAGCTTTTTCAAATCCCTGAGCGCCATTCTCTGCTCCCTAGTAAGATTATCATGTGTAATCCTGCCTGCAATACTCTCAAAGCCCTGCGTTACTAATTTTACAAAAATTTCAATATTAGGGTATAAATACATCGGCGGAAATTTCTTTGGGGCCGGTGGATTAAATTTACCTACCACAATATCGTCCTCCTGTTCCTCTTGAAGTTCCTCTAGATTAGCTATTGCTTGCAATTCCTGCTCCGTCCATTGCTCCTCTGCGCTAGATCTCTCATGTAATTTCTTTAAAACTAATTTGCGCGCAAATAGATGTAAGTCCTTTACCGCTGCAAAGGAATCAAAAGGGGCGGTTGGTGAGAATGACAGACCCAATTTAAGTACCTCGATCTGGGATGTGGTCAATTCAATCTTAGAGAGATTAATCACCTGCAATTTCGGATTACTCGAGGCGTTAAAGTGTCTATTATGCCTCCTGGGGGTATCATTCCTTCTTCCATAGTTCCTGCGTAAATTATAGCCTCGCTGCTGATTGTCCTCATCTTCTTTGGATGAAAGCGATGAGAGGGATACGGATCTAGCACTAGCGTATCCATTTGTGACAGGTAGTTGCCATCTATATACAGTGCCATTTTTAAAATCCATCAGATCCCTTTGGAATTTTTTGGCCTTTGTTTCTTTGATCTCTTTCTACTATATTAATGACTGAGAATCTATATCCTTATTGAGTATCTCCATTTCCGCAGCTGATAAATTTTGTTGGAGTTTAAGACGCATATTTTCTATTTCCAAATCCACCTTGTCCAGGCTTTTCTTATTATTGCCAATAAGCAATTCCATCAGAGATTTTGAACATGTATTACAAGCCTCCTCCCATCTAACCTTAAAGGTGCTGTCTTCAACTGGAAAGGATGGCATAATGCGCACCCGCAGGCCTCTAGGGATTAACCCTTTAGCAAGGTAATTTTCTAAGGAGGCTTTGTTCCACCATGTGCGAGCTCTTTTCTTGAGGGAGGTTTTTATAGAACTTTTTAACACCGTTTTCTGCCCATTCTCAGTAGTGTCAGCCTGCATAGTGCCCCCATTAAATACAGTATCTAGGCATGATAACCAATCCTGGTCCTTAGCCTTAGTATCCATCTGACAAAAAGAGAAAAACTGTAAACTAAGTACAGCAAAAAATCATGTACATCACAATAAGTGTATTGCCTAGAATTCCTAGCACTTCCAAAACATCGCAAATTCAAAAAAGAGGAATAGGAAGCTTAATCACCATAAAAGTACAAATTTTATTCAAGATATTTAAAATACATATACGGATATAAAAATCCGAGAAAATGGGGACACAATATGCAGAAAAAATGGCCCAAAGGCAGGTACAGACAATATAAAGATATTCTGATAGCACATATATCTGTGTTTTCACATTCAAAAGCTATATAAGCTAATTGGTAGTAAAAGTGCCAGATAGATTGAAGGCACTGCTGAACACATATTCATTGATACGTATATTATATGAAGACATCTCTCAGACAGATATATATATGCGCATGAGACAAAAAATAAAAAATAATCGTGAATTTGCCCCCCACTATAAATGCTAGCGTTATAAATTCCAGCGTGCAAATGCAGAGTCGCAGCAAGTGTGTGTAGTATGCAAAAATTTGCATTCAAATGTACAAAGAGATGTAAAACATACAGTAAATAAAGCTGCTAGTGGGAGACCATACCTGCCAGTAGCCTGGGCACCCCTGACGCGCGTTTCGCGTTAGCTTGTTCACAAGGGAGCGTTGCATACATGTGCTCTTTGTTACGGATATATATAGAGAGCCCGGTGTATTTAATTGCAGCGCTTCCGCTGACTCACCGCCCGACGTCAGCATGGACTAGCGTCACCTGACACCCAAGCCCAACCCTCTGCTCCACGCGTCAGAGCAGGGGAGAGCACGGGCGCCAGTGAGGACGCGCTGCCATGGCGACCGTCGGAACAGGAAGCCAGGTGAAGCATTCATTGCCATTGTCATAATCACGCAGAGTAATTGCAGATTGCACACTGGCGGATATCGCGCTACCATCCAAAAAGCTATACTTAGTGCTTAACATATTTTAATAAATACGAGGCAGAATCAATGATTTAGCGCATAGTGCATGTATCTATGCCTCTGCATATAGTTACAAGCATCATGAAGATGGAGAGACACACTGCACTGCATATATATATATATATATATATCCCATTAATAGAAAGATAGTCAACATGCAATGTATATCATAAAAACAGGAAAGACAAATAAAACATATAGATCTAAGATTATGCATAAATACCAAAGAAGCAAAAGAAGAACCAAGTAATTAATGAAAAATTATATGAAAAAAATAATAAATATGAAAAGGATATATAAAAAAATATATTTTGAAAATATATATAATTATACAAAAAAATATATAAAAAATATAAAACTAAATAAAATAAAAAATGAAATAATGTGAAAAAATATATATATGTGTATGTATATTAAGTGATTGCATGACAAGGTGATGCAAAGAAAAAAGGTGCATATTAATAATAGCTATTGTGTATATTAATAAATAATAAATAAAATAAGTGACCCAGCAGGGTATAGATTATATATATATGCGCATTACATACATATACATAGTGCAATATTAGAAATACATACAAAAAAAAAAATGTATAATAGTGATCAATAAAGCCAATGACCCTATTGGATATAATCGCTAAAGTGCATATCAATAATTATTAAAATAAGTGACCCCATAGGGTATAGATCATATATACATGCACATTACATACATATACATGGTGCAATATTAAAAATGTATACAATAACACGCATAATAATGATCAATAAAGTCAATGATCCCATTGGATGTGAATCATATAGGCATGCATATTGCATGCACATATACAGTGCAGTACCAAAGTGTATCTATAAAAAATGTCCAATATAATCATATAGACATGTATGATGCATATACATGTATGGCGCAAAACCAAGAATGCACATGCATCACAAAATGCCCAATATTGAAATTATAACAAATAATAATAAAAATAAAAATAAAAAATCAAATAATAGATAATAATAAAAATAAAAATATAATAAATCATATATAAATAAATATATTCAAATCATTCTCCTTTCTTTTTATGCTTCTCGTGATGTCATTCGTCAATGATGCCATAGACGACAAGGCAGAATCGCCATCTTAGATCTTCTCCCAAGGGATCCACCGAGTCCAAAGAAATGAAACATCAACAGGTATATATCAATCTAAAATGATGTATAAAAACATATATTAAAAACAAATCCAAAAAACAAAGAACAAAAAAATTACAAGAATGGGGCATAGCTCAGAATTTCATTTAGACCCGCTGGCTGTACTGATTGTATATTAGAGATCCAGCGGGCCTCCATTTGAGCTAGTGTTTTTCTCCAGTTTCCTCCCCTCAGATCAATATGCACCCTGTCGATGCCCGTGACCTTCAAAAGCGAGGCATCACAATCATGATATTTTTTTAAATGCTTGGGTATCGGTTTCAAGGAAGTCCAATCATCATCATCCAAGACTTTCAGGATATCATGATAATGCTCCCGGACTCTAATTTTTAAAGGCCTGGAGGTGAGCCCAATGTAAATTTTGTGGCATGGACACACAGCATAATATATTACGCCCATGGTGTCACAAGTAATGTGCTGTGTGATGTTAAATCTCCTCTTACCATCACTTGACAGGAAATCTAAAGCTCGTGCCATGTTCGGGCAGGCTATGCATTTCCCACAGGGGTAGAATCCCCATTTAGGGCCATCAGATCCAAAAGATTTATTCACCTGCGGCTCAGCATAATGGCTGTGAACCAATATATCCTTCAGGTTGGGAGAGCGCCTATAAGTGATGGATGGTTGCAGCGTAGTATATTTCGCAGTAGTGCGGTCCATTCGAAGGATAGGCCAGTATTGGTTAAATACGTCCCTCATTTTCATCCATTGATGATTATAGGTGGAAATGAATCTCACCTTAGATTCCTTATTAGCCTTTTCTCTGGGCTGTAACAGCTGATTCCTATTCGCCCTTCTGGCTCTATTATAACCTTTTTTAACACTTCTTTTCGAATAACCCCTTCCTTCAAATCTATTAGATAGAAGCTGCGCTTGTTCAATAAAGTTGTGCTCCGTGGAACAAATCCTTCTGGCCCGCAAAAATTGGCCTGTTGGTATACCGTTCACTAGTGGCAATGGGTACGATGATTTAGCATGTAATATAGAATTTACCGCCGTTTCTTTTCTGAAAACATCCGTTTCCAGAATACCACAATTTCCTTTTGATATTAGTATATCCAAAAAATCTATACTAGATTGACTATATTTGCAGGTCAATTTAATGTTTAATTTGTTATCATTTAGAATGTCAACAAAGGCAAGAAGATCCTGTTCATTACCCTGCCAGATAAGCAGAATATCATCGATATAGCGGGCCCACAACAGGGCTTCCTCGATGTGAGCTATTGGGTTATTGAAAAAGATGGATTGCTCCCATTCACCCAAAAAGAGATTAGCGTAAGATGATGCGTACGCTGCCCCCATTGCTGTACCCTGCTTTTGGAGGTAGATATTCCCCTTAAAGGTAAAGAAATTATGCTCCAGGGCAAATTTAAGGAGCTTCAGAAGAAAATTGATGAATCCAGAGTCATAGTTAGATTGGCGCAGGAATGTCTCAACCGCTGCAAGGCCATTTCCATGTTGAATTGAAGTGTACAATGATTCAACGTCCATTGTGACCAGCCACATGTCATCATCTAGCGGTATTCCTTCTATTTTTTTCAGAACGTCCCCTGTATCCTTAACATATGATTGCAGGGTACTTACCAGGGGGTTAAGGTAAAAATCAAGATATTGACTGATTGTTTCACAGAGATTACCGTTTCCTGAAACGATCGGACTCCCGGGCGGGTTATCTGCATCCTTGTGTATTTTTGGGGTGAAATAGATGCACGCCAATTTTGGATATTCCGGGATCAGATGCTTCTGCAGATCTTTTGTAATAATACCCTCCAAAAAGGCCTCATCAAGAATATCCTGCAATTCTCGTTGAAATTTGTGAGTGGGATTGAAGGTTAACTTCTGATAACATCTAGTGTCCCTCAATTGACGAAAAGCTTCTTTATCATATGCCTCATGTGGCCAAATCACCACATTTCCCCCTTTATCTGCAGATTTTATTGTTACTCCCTTAAGCTTTTTCAAATCCCTGAGCGCCATTCTCTGCTCCCTAGTAAGATTATCATGTGTAATCCTGCCTGCAATACTCTCAAAGCCCTGCGTTACTAATTTTACAAAAATTTCAATATTAGGGTATAAATACATCGGCGGAAATTTCTTAGGGGCCGGTGGATTAAATTTACCTACCACAATATCGTCCTCCTGTTCCTCTGCAGAAGCATCTGATCCCGGAATATCCAAAAATGGCGTGCATCTATTTCACCCCAAAAATACACAAGGATGCAGATAACCCGCCCCTGCGTCCGATCGTTTCAGGAAACGGTAATCTCTGTGAAACAATCAGTCAATATCTTGATTTTTACCTTAAGCCCCTGGTAAGTACCCTGCCATCATATGTTAAGGATACAGGGGACGTTCTGAAAAAAATAGAAGGAATACCGCTAGATGATGACATGTGGCTGGTCACAATGGACGTTGAATCATTGTACACTTCAATTCAACATGGAAATGGCCTTGCAGCGGTTGAGACATTCCTGCGCCAATCTAACTATGACTCTGGATTCATCAATTTTCTTCTGAAGCTCCTTAAATTTGCCCTGGAGCATAATTTCTTTACCTTTAAGGGGAATATCTACCTCCAAAAGCAGGGTACAGCAATAAGGGCAGCGTACGCATCATCTTACGCTAATCTCTTTTTTGGTGAATGGGAGCAATCCATCTTTTTCAATAACCCAATAGCTTACATCGAGGGAGCCCTGTTGTGGGCCCGCTATATCGATGATGTTCTGCTTACCTGGCAGGGTAATGAACAGGATCTTCTTGCCTTTGTTGACATTCTAAATGATAACAAATTAAACATTAAATTGACCTGCAAATATAGTCAATCTAGTATAGATTTTTTGGATATACTAATATCAAAAGGAAATTGTGGTATTCTGGAAACGGATGTTTTCAGAAAAGAAACGGCGGTAAATTCTATATTACATGCTAAATCATCGCACCCATTGCCACTAGTGAACGGTATACCAACAGGCCAATTTTTGCGGGCCAGAAGGATTTGTTCCACGGAGCACAACTTTATTGAACAAGCGCAGCTTCTATCTAATAGATTTGAAGAAAGGGGTTATTCGAAAAGAAGTGTTAAAAAAGGTTATAATAGAGCCAGAAGGGCGAATAGGAATCAGCTGTTACAGCCCAGAGAAAAGGCTAATAAGGAATCTAAGGTGAAATTCATTTCCACCTATAATCATCAATGGATGAAAATGAGGGACGTATTAAACCAATACTGGCCTATCCTTCGAATGGACCGCACTACTGCGAAATATACTACGCTGCAACCGTCTATTACTTATAGGCGCTCGCCTAACCTAAAGGACATATTGGTTCATAGCCATTATGCTGAGCCGCAGGTGAATAAATCTTTTGGATCCGATGGCCCTAAATGGGGATTCTACCCCTGTGGGAAATGCATAGCCTGCCCGAACATGGCACGAGCTTTAGATTTCCTGTCAAGTGATGGTAAGAGGAGATTTAACATCACACAGCACATTACTTGTGACACCATGGGCGTAATATATTATGCTGTGTGCCCATGCCCCAAAATTTACATTGGGCTCACCTCCAGGCCTTTAAAAATTAGAGTCCGGGAGCACTATCATGATATCTTGAAAGTCTTGGATGATGATGATTGGACTTCCATGAAACCGATACCCAAGCATTTCAAAAGATATCATGATTGTGATGCCTCGCTTTTGAAGGTCACGGGCATCGACAGGGTGCATATTGATCTGAGGGGAGGAAACTGGAGAAAAACACTAGCTCAAATGGAGGCCCGCTGGATCTCTAACATACAATCAGTACAGCCAGCGGGTCTAAATGAAATTCTGAGCTATGCCCCATTCTTGTAGTTTTTTTGTTCTTTGTTTTTTGGATTTGTTTTTAATATATGTTTTTATACATCATTTTAGATTGATATATACCTGTTGATGTTTCATTTCTTTGGACTCGGTGGATCCCTTGGGAGAAGATCTAAGATGGCGATTCTGCCTTGTCGTCTATGGCATCATTGACGAATGACATCACGAGAAGCATAAAAAGAAAGGAGAATGATTTGAATATATTTATTTATATATGATTTATTATATTTTTATTTTTATTATTATCTATTAT
Source organism: Oophaga sylvatica (assembly GCA_033576555.1). Taxonomy (NCBI): domain Eukaryota; kingdom Metazoa; phylum Chordata; class Amphibia; order Anura; family Dendrobatidae; genus Oophaga; species Oophaga sylvatica. The sequence continues at coordinate 281,280,316 of JARQOD010000004.1, read as the reverse complement.
TTGATTTTTTATTTTTATTTTTATTATTATTTGTTATAATTTCAATATTGGGCATTTTGTGATGCATGTGCATTCTTGGTTTTGCGCCATACATGTATATGCATCATACATGTCTATATGATTATATTGGACATTTTTTATAGATACACTTTGGTATTGCACTGTATATGTGCATACAATATGCATGCCTATATGATCCACATCCAATGGGATCATTGACTTTATTGATCATTATTATGCGTGTTATTGTATACATTTTTAATATTGCACCATGTATATGTATGTAATGTGCATGTATATATGATCTATACCCTATGGGGTCACTTATTTTAATAATTATTGATATGCACTTTAGCGATTATATCCAATGGGGTCATTGGCTTTATTGATCACTATTATACATTTTTTTTTTTTTGTATGTATTTCTAATATTGCACTATGTATATGTATGTAATGCGCATATATATATAATCTATACCTGCTGGGTCACTTATTTTATTTATTATTTATTAATATACACAATAGCTATTATTAATATGCACCTTTTTTCTTTGTGTCACCTTGTCATGCAATCACTTAATATACATACACATATATATATTTTTTCACATTATTTCATTTTTTATTTTATTTAGTTTTATATTTTTTATATATTTTTTTGTATAATTATATATATTTTCAAAATATATTTTTTTATATATCCTTTTCATATTTATTATTTTTTTCATATAATTTTTCATTAATTACTTGGTTCTTCTTTTGCTTCTTTGGTATTTATGCATAATCTTAGATCTATATGTTTTATTTGTCTTTCCTGTTTTTATGATATACATTGCATGTTGACTATCTTTCTATTAATGGGATATATATATTATATATATATGCAGTGCAGTGTGTCTCTCCATCTTCATGATGCTTGTAACTATATGCAGAGGCATAGATACATACACTATGCGCTAAATCATTGATTCTGCCTCGTATTTATTAAAATATGTTAAGCACTAAGTATAGCTTTTTGGATGGTAGCGCGATATCCACCAGTGTGCAATCTGCAATTACTCTGCGTGATTATGACAATGGCAATGAATGCTTCACCTGGCTTCCTGTTCCGACGGTCGCCATGGCAGCGCGTCCTCACTGGCGCCCGTGCTCTCCCCTGCTCTGACGCGTGGAGCAGAGGGTTGGGCTTGGGTGTCAGGTGACGCCAGTCCATGCTGACGTCGAGCGGTGAGTCAGCGGAAGCGCTGCAATTAAATACACCGGGCTCTCTATATATATCCGTAACAAAGAGCACATGTATGCAACGCTCCCTTGTGAACAAGCTAACGCGAAACGCGCGTCAGGGGTGCCCAGGCTACTGGCAGGTATGGTCTCCCACTAGCAGCTTTATTTACTGTATGTTTTACATCTCTTTGTGCATTTGAATGCAAATTTTTGCATACTACACATCACTTGCTGCGGACTCTGCATTTGCACGCTGGAATTTATAACGGCAGCATTATTAGTGGGGGGCAAATTCACGATTATTTTTTATTTTTTGTCTCATGCGCATATATATATCTGTCTGAGAGATGTCTTCATATAATATACGTATCAATGAATATGTGTTCAGCAGTGCCTTCAATCTATCTGGCACTTTTACTACCAATTAGCTTATATAGCTTTTGAATGTGAAAACACAGATATATGTGCTATCAGAATATCTTTATATTGTCTGTACCTGCCTTTGGGCCATTTTTTCTGCATATTGTGTCCCCATTTTCTCGGATTTTTATATCCATATATATGTATTTTAAATATCTTGAATAAAATTTGTACTTTTATGGTGATTAAGCTTCCTATTCCTCTTTTTTGAATTTGCGATGTTTTGGAAGTACCAAGAATTCTAGGCAATATACTTATTGTGATGTACAAGTTCTTTAAGGGGTCTAGATTCCAAAATGGTGTCACTTGTTGGGGGTTTCCACTGTTTAGGCACATCAGGGGCTCTCCAAACGCAACATGGTGACCGCTAATTATGGCAGCAAATTTTACATTCAAAAAGTGAAGTGGCACTTCTCTTCCGAGCCCTGCCGTGTGCCCAAACAGTAGATTTTCCGCACATATGGGGTTTCAGCATGCTTAGGAGAAACTACACAACAAAATGTATGGTCCATTTTCTCCTGTTACCCTTGCGAAAGTAAAAAAAAATAGGTCTGGAAAATTTTTGTGAAAGAAAAGTAAATGTTTATTTTTTCTTCCACATTCCAAAAATTCCTGTGAAGCACCTGATAGCTTAATGATTGCTGTGGCTATGGGCTATCCATGGCAGAATAATAGACTATGCATTTTGAAGCCCTGTACTTGGGATTGGTACAACCCCTTCTTGATCTAAATGTTTGGCCCTGATAAAATAAAAAAAGTGCCGTTCCAGCAATGTCAGTGTAGGGATGTGGACTGTGTTACCCTGTTACTGAACCTGAAGACAACAGACGCACTATGTGATTACTGTTGTTCGGTTTTATACGTGAAACAACGTTTGCCTAATGTAATGTGATGCAATGTATTATGGTGATGTGTACGGTATATAAAGTGTTACAGTAAAATGTGAATACAGCATAAGAATAAGCTTAGGACAGCATAGAATATACAACAGGTTAGCATGTAGATAGGAAATGGTTAAGGTTAGGATTAGCTCAGTGGCAGGGCACTGGTGGTGATAAGAAGGGGGCACATCCTGGTTAGAGGGAGTTCAGTGTTAGGCAGTGAAGTGTGGACTGGGTTCAAGTTCAGGTGGTGGGTTGCTGGGGGCACATAACCCTAACATTCAGGGCAGTGGACGGTCAATTGGAGATCCCTGATGGACATTCCAAGAAAGTCTGGAGCCTAGGGCTTGAGCTAGGAAGCATGGAGCGGGCTTGGTCTTCCAACATCACAAGGTCCTGAGGATTTTTTTAAAAAAATTTCATTATATGTAATAAAGATTTTTGTATTGTCATTTTAAACAGAGTTCTCCAGTTTTTGATAGGATGAGTTAGTAATTAGAATGGAGATACCTTATACTTTTGGCCCAACTATTGAATATTTATACTGAGGATGGAATCCTGGAGGCAGTGGAGGCTTGCGGCCTATACGTGTGATGCACCCCACACCCTACAGCCCACAAGTAACTGGGGCACCCATTCTCTGTACAGTGCTAGAGCATAACCGGACAGCAGCTCGGTTGCGACTACCACACTGCAGCACATTAGAATTCCTCTTCTTGCTCAATTCATGCGAAGGCGGGGACATTAGTGCCAGCACTGATTGAGCGCCAGGCTCACATGTCACAACAGTCCTGAGACTGTAAGTGTCGACACCACTGGAATGGCGCCAGCACAGGATGTGAGTATAAGCTTTGCTATTTTATTTGCACCAAAGATTTAGATTAAGAAGGAGTTGTCTACTATTGGATAATCCCTTTAAAGAATGATCTTTTAAGTTAAATATAACCAATGCACAGAATTTTTTTATGATAACAAAATGTAATTTTTAATTAAATAGCTGTTTTAGTAATCTGCAATTACGACGAGTGAAATGCCTACATTTAGTTTTGAAAAGTCTTAACAAGATTTTAGTTAGAGAATTGCCTGTAATTAAACTAAAATATTCTCTCTTGTGTCTCCCCTGAGGCTTATATCCTTTATAAGTTTTCTCTGTTTTGAACATCACTGAAATTTATTGTAGTCTATTGTGTTGTTAATTATACAACTTTAATATAAAGTCATCTGCAAACTGAGAGGTACATGATGAAAGCCTTCATTTCTAATTAAATTAATGTTTACATTTGAATTCTGAATCCAAGCTTTGCAAAATGACACTACTAAGGCTGCATTCAGATTAGCGTTCGGGGCTTTGCGGAGGGCTGCGTAATTACATGCTGTTAGGATTGGCATGCTACAGTGCTTCATTTTAGAATTAAAGGGCTTGTCCAGGTTTGAGACTATGTGACTGTGTAAGGGGTGACAAGGACTGTTCAAAGCACACACGTCCCTATTAAACGTTGGTAAATGTAAAGGTTTTACACTGTATATATTTGTATTAACCTGAATGCTGCTATGCGTAAATTTTATATAGGGAGAGTGCAGTACCTAAATTAGCCACTAGATGGGGGGCATTGTAGGATAGCAATAGGAACTTATATGGAATAGGAATTAGTTAAAGTCTAGGAGGGGCCAACTGTGGGTAAGGCAGAGAATTCCCTGCATTTTAGTTAGTAGGGCCAGGGAGCTCAGACAGTCCAGCAGGGCCTTAGAGCCTGGGCAATGCAGTTGACCATGTAACGTTCAAGCTAGAAGCCCAGTCGTCCAGGGCTTGGGAACTGAAGGACACAGCAGCAGAGGAAAGCAGGGCAGCACCGAGATGTGGCAGCTTAGTATGTGGGCAGATGTCCTTATGTCTGGAGTGAAACAGACAGGGGAACTCCTGAAGATGGTTAAGCTGGACAGAAGGAACGCTGTGGTACCAGACGAGTCGGTACGACCCAGGAGCATTTTAGAAGAAGTAAGGGAAAGCACAGGAATAGACAAGGATGTGTACTGTGATGTTCCCTGTGATGTTGCTGTAACTGAGTTGGACGTACTGAGAACAGATTCAAGTAAAGTTGTTTGTTACAAGTTGAAACTGGATTATGTCTCTCTTTGTGTGAAACCGGCAGGAGTGAACCCGCAGCAGATCAGAGCAGGCCCTGATGGTTCAGAAGGCGTCAAGGAAGGTACGCTGCAAAGGGGACAATATATCTATGTGGCGGGAGACCAGGGCGTGATTGAACAACTGTTGTCAGCCACGACTACGGCCTTGGCTCCCCCTACAACTGCAGGCTTCTGAATTCTCAGAGTGCACGCACTGCACACTTTTAGGATTCTTCCTTGCCGGTGAGAAGAGTGGACGGTCATATCAGCACATGTATGCAATTTGTATACTTCTGGCCACATTCTGACAAGACGTGTCAGGCCTAACTCAATTCATTTTCATTGAGTAAGGTCATGAATGTCTAGTTGGCACATGACCACATGTATGCAAATTGCTGGCACCAGAGAATCCTGACAGCTTGCAGTGTGCACTGTGAGAAGTCAGAAGTCTGCAGTCATGTAGACTGCAGACTCATCACAAACTTGGACAACCCCTTTAATGCTCCAAACATAAAAAAATATGAGAACTAGTCAGTATCATAATAAAAATTTACATCCAGGTACCTAATAGATGATGTTGTCTCTGATTGATGTCGTTTTCTATATTTTCTTCACCTTGTCCAGCTGCCATAATGTCTTTTCTCATCCACAACCCGTCTCTGCAGACTTCCATCTTCTGTGGTCTTCTGCAGCACATTCCCACATGATACCCTTAAAAATAGCAGTGTCAATATAATGCTCCTGAATAAAAAATATCTGTCCTACGCTGAGCCCCTGAATAAATAATTCGCTCTCACTGTATTCCCTGCACAAAAATATGACCCACACACTATCCCTTTTATGATACATATCCTTCACACTGCCCTCTCTTTTCCATACTGGGCCTCTTCTTTACACTGTCCTCTAACACTGTGTCCCATCTATAGGACCCAGGCGCTATACTGTACACCCTCATCACACTGCCCCTCCTTGGCTTACTGTCCCCTCCTGGCAGTGTCTTTATGTAATAAACTGCAAGGCATTGGTGATGTCGCCACAGATCAGAGACAGATCAAGAGTTGAAGGGTTTATTTACAGGGGATAAATTCTCCACACAGGGAGTAACAGTGGGGGTTTAAAGTGATAGGGTAAACTGTAAAACAGTACACAAAAAGATAAGTGAAGCTATGAAACAGTTAAGCAGAATAGAAATGGTTAACAGGAATCCTTGTAACTTATCAGTCCAGTGAGGTCTTGATTGGAGGGTGCTTTTCTCCAATGTGGGCACCGTCAACAGTGGCACTTGAAGACTCTATAGGCTCTCCTCTGTCTCTTGAAGATTGGGAACTCCGGGGTTAAATCTCTGCAGTCTCTTCTCAGGGTTAAGATGACGCAGGAAGCAGGGAGACGCTGCTGAATTTCTGTATGTTAGGCTGACAGTCACTCTGCAGTAACGATGGTATGCACACTGGGCAGTCTACTTGCCACACTCCGGGGTCTCGGCTTGCCACTGCGGTCACCGGGGCTGCGCACTCGGGTCACTGTCTCTGCACTGTTAGGGGGAAAGTCTCCTCTGGTCATGGAGGCTCCCGAGTCCACATACTCACACACAGCCTTCACTATGGCTCATATCTGAGCCTGAGTGCTTTGACGGGGAGTCCTCTCTGGGAGCGCGGTGCTGCAGCCTGCTTTCTCTCTGGCATGCTCTCCCGTGTCCCTGGTGCGCTCTGCTTTCGCGTCCTCTGCTTGCACACCTTTCGGTCCGCCGTCTCTTCCTCTTCCTCTCTGCCCCTGGCAGTCACATGGTCCAGTCTGTCCAGGGCAGAAAGTCTTCCCTGCGTCTAGCTAAGTAGTTCCGGATAAGGAGCAGGGAAGGTAACATCCTTTGGGCTCTTCTTCCTCTTCACCCCCTTACATTCCCCTCTCTTAAAGCTCGCCATTCCACGGGCAAGAGTTTGTCGTACTCCACTATGTCCCAGGCGATCTGATCATTGCCTGTGTGTAGCAGAGGCGATCAAAGTACTGCAGCTCTAGTCTCTCTTGGAGACTATTGAAGCATGCAAAAAGTAAAAAAAGTTTTAAAAAATATTTTAAAAAAATATAAAAGTTCAAATCACCCCCCATTCAAAATAAAACAATATAAAAAAATCAAAGAGATGGTTTTGATATTGGTCCCATTTTATCATTACCTTGATGACACAATAAAATAAAAGTACAGATCTTTGTGTTTTCTTAGCAGGTTGTCTTTGTCCCTGTCTCAGCCTGCTCTCTTAAGCCAAAGAGTCTTAGTTTGTACCCACCCAGGTTACATACTGTACTATAGTCAGAAAGTGGCCTGTAACCACTAGCAATATCCATTGCCACCTCTATTCTTATATGCTCAATCCTAGACAGAGGACTCAGGGCATGTTCACGCCATACATATTGAAACTACCTAGTCCGCTTTCAAGAGTCACTACTGCTATCAGAAAGTCAAACTCCCACCACAAATATTTCTTTCTGCTAGAAAGAACAGGTGCTCCTTGGCTGCATTAAAATCCGCTAAATATGCACACTTGCTGACTGTATCAATGTCTGACTGTCTTCTGGCACAGGTTTGTCATTCTATATGTTGAGGATGATGATGATGAAAAAAATTCAATTTCACTGCAGGAAAAGTTTAGTTTTGATTATGTTGATTGAAATAGGCACATGATAGTTTTCCTAAGTGTAATGAGTCAGCCCAGATGATTAAGATATTGTCAATATAAAAATAGTAGGCATGACTGATAAAGGAACTGAAAGTCAAGAAGTCACTCCCAATCTTAGAAATAAAGATTGATTTATTGTGGTGCCATTTTACTTCCCACTGCTGTACTGGTCTGTTGTAAATATATGCTGTCACCAAACAAGTAATGGGTGAGGATGAATTTTGTAAGTCTAGTGGCGATAAATTTTGTAAGTCTACACCATGTTCCAAATTATTAAGCAAATTATATTTTTCTCTGATTTTCCTAAGTGGTCAGTGCAAATGACAGTCAGTCTAATAAAAGTCATCACCCATTAGAGTATACATTGAATTTTATTGAAGAAACCTCCCAATGATAACAGTAAAATCTCCAAAATGAATAAAAACTCAAAATGCACTGTTCCAAATTATTATGCACTGTAGAATTTCTAAACATTTGATATGTTTTAAAGAACTGAAAATGCTCATTTGTGGAATTTTCAGCATTAGGAGGTCACATTCACTGAACAAAAAAGCTATTTAACTCCAAAACATCCTAACAGGCCAAGTTACATGCTAACATAGGAACCCTTCTGTCACATATAAACCAACACACACGGTATGGGGTTGCGCCTGCAAGGGTTAATCTGTCTCCTCTCACTCAGTCCAGCATTCCACCTCTGTCCTATGCTGCAATGGGAGCATAAATCACACCCCGACACTGACCACACACACCCCGCTTCATACACACTGCCACCACTCACCGAACACACGGGCGATGAGTCCCGTAAATATTACTACTATGTGCCAATCACCAGGAGCACACACTTCTCAGGCTATGGATTCTTTAGAGCAACAAGGTTCAGACTTATTAAAGTTTAAAGCTTTAATATAAAAGGTACAGTGCTTACAATAAAAGGGATGTAAAAATGGAAATAACAAGGGACATACAAATATGCAAAACAGTATACACCAAAAGAAAGGAGTAAAGACATCATCATTTTATAAAAATACAAAGGCTTTATTAACAAACAACAATATGCCAACAAATAGTGGCCTACAATACAGAGATAAAATATGGAGGCAAAAAAACTGCGGGTATAACAAGCAGGGGTAGCACAGACACATTAGTAACCAGGGTATATCAAGAATATTATAGTTTGTCACTTAAATAGTGTGCAGATTGGTGCATATTACTACATATGGATATATAACACAAGACTCATTAGGCCACAAATAGCCCATTAGTAGTCATAATATAACGTACTAAGCATCAAAATATCTGGTCACTGGTTCTTACCCATATTAACTGGTTCGGGCTGTGCGTCCCCGGCGACCCCCTGACGCGCGTTTCGCGACAGTGCTTTCTCAAAAGGGAGAAAGCACTGTCGCGAAACGCGCGTCAGGGGGTCGCCGGGGACGCATTTTCCATAAAGGGTGTCACACTCAGCGATTCAGGCTCACCAGCGGGACACCAACGACCAAAAAACGGCTCAGAACGTTCATAAGCGATCAGGGACATCTCAGCAGGGGCCACATCGCTGCTACATGTCACACACAGCTAAGTCGCTAACGAGATCGCTACTGTGTCATAAATGGTGACGCAGTAGCGATCTCGTTAGCGATCTCGCTTAGTGTGGCATACCCTTAAGGCTACTTTCACACATCAGTTTTTTTGTGTCAGGCATAATCTGTCGTATACCTGATAGGACGGATCCGGCGCTGAAATGAAAAAACTGATGCAACTGATCAGTTTTCTTGCCGAATCCAACCTGACCTTTTCTATGTGGAAAATGCAGGTACGCATGTCCGGACCGAGGAGAGAAGAGAGAGACCTTGGTTTCCAGAATCCGGATCAGTCTTTTGACGGATTGCACAAAAGACTGGTCCGGTTCCAGAGACTTGTATTATTTCCGGCCGCCTAATGTGCCGCTTCAGGCACTATCAGGCGGCTCCGGAAAAAAAAAAAATGTTGCAGTCAGCGTCTTGTCCTGCCGCCGGAATGTACATTTCAGCCGGATCCGGCCAAAAATGGATGCAACGCAATGACATCAGGCGCGATACGGCGCTAATGAAAGTCAATGCCAAAAAAACGCATCCGGTACCGGATCCGTTTTTTAAAAATCGCGCCTGATGTCATTCACTACACCTTCTTTGATATCACCTTCACAATTCTTGCATCCATTGAACTTGTGAGTTTTTGGAGAGTTTCTGCTTGTATTTCTTTGCATGAAGTCAGAATAGTCTCCCAGAGCTGCTGTTTAGATGTGAACTGCCTCCCACCCTCATAGATGTTTTGCTTGATGATACTCCAAAGGGAGAATGTAAGCCTGCAAGGACAGGGTCCTCTCCCTTCTGCACCTGTCTGTCATTGTAAATTTGCTTACTGTAAACTATATCTATAACTTTGTATGTAACCCCTTCTCATGTACAGCACCATGGAATTAATGACGCTATATAAATAAATAATAATAATAATTATGTAGGTTTTTTTGTGAAAAAATTTGTTCTAGTAGTTGTCATTTCCAAGATCGCTCTGTTATTACAGGTATTTGTATCACCTCGATGACTGTTTTGAAACGTACCAGCTTTCCATGAATGTAAAAGATCTTCTACTTAAGCTATAAGTTATAGTCATCTAGAATCCACATCAAAGGGGAAAAACTGTCTCATTCCTTTGATATAGGAAAGATGTGTATCTTCGTACCGTGTTAGCCAGTACCATCTTTTCAGTTAGCCATTAAAAGGTATCAACCACCGAGGACTCTCAAGTCAAATATTTTTCATTCCTTTGAGGAATTTCTAAGTAATAAATAAAACTCTGACTCATGCTACATCTGTCTGGGAATGGTCTCCTCCACTAGGTTCTTGTAACAACAATTTTGCCTTCTTACAGGTGGAAGTCTGACCATTGGAAAACAAAACATCTACATCTCACTGATGTAAAGTAATGGGTGCTTTTATTACCTGCACCACTCTGATCTTCTTTAGACGGGACAGCAATCATATGAGACACATTTGTGCTCAGATCCCAGTCTAGTATTTGTGCAGTGAATACCCTCAGGTCAAGAGCAAATGTGAAATTTTATGTTTGTGAAAGTGTTAGGTGTGTTCAGGTTAATATTAGCCTATAGTGATTGTCACTGTTTATGTGTTTTTTGTTCACAATGTCTGTGCTGTGATTCATACAGTTATACGGCAGTTGTTTTTCTAGTATTTCTATCGCGATAAATGCAGGATGTTCATAGTGCGTGTGCATAAAGTAGAAATGACAGAAAAGATAGACAATACTAGAAAAACAACTGCCGTATAACTGTATGAATCACAGCACAGACATTGTGAACAAAAAACACATAAACAGTGACAATCACTATAGGCTAATATTAACCTGAACACACCTAACACTTTCACAAACATAAAATTTCACATTTGCTCACACTATATATTATAGAAGCACAGAGAACAATAATTTTATCTCCTGAACCTTCCTAAGGTTATGCTTACACATTGCATTTTTGAAGCATTTTGTTTAGCAGCCAAAACCTGCTCTCTTGGCAGTAAAAATGCTGTGTTCAATAACGCCCATTTTTCAGCTTTTTTTAATGTTTTTTGGGGGCAAATTACTTTTGTTATTTACAGAAGCAACAAACAGCGAACACTGGAGGATATTCACAATAATAGAAAAGAAGGTATATACATATGTTGTGTGCGTATAACAAGAGCTGAACACCAACTTACTAAACTCGTTACAAATGTATACTAGATAAAGCTGAATACCCTTTTGAACTGCAAAATAAATACTGCTAAGGAAATGCTAACAATGCAGCAAAGAGGGTGAACAACTGAACCGGAAAACCACCTCTGAATGTGCAATGAAAAAAATGCTACTGCAAAGCAGAGTGCAAAAAGAGTGCACGCTGGAGGTATTTATGCACTGATTATTTTCTTTGCCCCTCTCTTTATATACTTTTTTGCACTCTGCTTTGCAGTAGCATTTTTTTCATTGCACATTCAGAGGTGGTTTTCCGGTTCAGTTGTTCACCCTCTTTGCTGCATTGTTAGCATTTCCTTAGCAGTATTTATTTTGCAGTTCAAAAGGGTATTCAGCTTTATCTAGTATACATTTGTAACGAGTTTAGTAAGTTGGTGTTCAGCTCTTGTTATACGCACACAACATATGTATATACCTTCTTTTCTATTATTGTGAATATCCTCCAGTGTTCGCTGTTTGTTGCATTTGGTTTCCTCCCTTTTTTAAAAATTTATATCTTATTGATATTTTTATGGATATATAAATAAACAATACTTTTTATGGTGAAAATAGCTTCTTTTTCTTTTCTTTAATGTATTATGCTTTGGAGCTATTATAGACAAAATTTCATATTTTGGATTTCTACTTTTGTTATTTGTCTACAGTACTTGTTTAATAAAGTTAGTTTTCTTCACCAGTAATGCAGCAAAGAAAATGTAGTTGCTGTTTTGCACATTATTATAAATCATTATTTCTATGGGTGAAAAATGTAAAAACACTGAAAGAATTGACCTGCTGCAGATTTGAAAAGCACTGCAGTTTTCAAATTCGGTCAAGAAAAAAAAAACAATGTGTGGGCATGAGATGTCTGAAATTTCATTGCTTTTGTTGGTACTGTAAAACACAACTTTTTGCTTAAAATGCTGCAAAAAAATTTGCCAAAACACAAGTGAATATAGCTTAAAGAAGCACTCCTCCTATCTAATTTTTTTATCCTCTTAATACATTGCAGTCATCATATTATATAGCCCTGTGTCAGGGGCGGACATATCATTGGAGCCCAAGAAGTGAGGGGTCCCATTTATACCTCCAAAGCAGGTACAATTTTGCATTTTTAGGAGATCTTGGGCTGCAAAGGGCCCATATATTGTTCTTGCACAGGGGCCCTTTTCCGACTGTGTCCGCCAGTGCCCTGTGTACTTACAATTACTCGTTTTGCCTTTCCACGTAGCTAATTTTTCTATTTTCCATTACTGACTGGCTGAATCTTTCTAAGCGCTATGTAGAAACAGGAAGTCAATTTTTCCCTGTATGAGTCATGAGTCACTGCAAAAGTCACTGGAAAGGGGAGGAGCTCAGCAGCTTGGTCAAGAGGTGATGAGGGGAAGGATAAATGCTGGGAAACTTTCTGTTTCCACACAAAGCAGAGAAGCGAGAAGAGTTAGCAGGGAAGAAAGGCAAAATGAGCAATTGTAAGCACACTGTGCTATATAATATGATGATTGCAATATATTAAGAGGATAACAACTTTGATGGGAGAAGTGCTTCTTTAAATGTGTCTGTAATGTAGAGTAGTTGTTTCTAGTTACCAGAGCTGCTACAGTCCTCAACTGGGTCACAAGAGCGATTCTCTCCTTTGACATTTCACACAGGGACTGATGTGTGGGTGATGTTACTTCAATCAATTTAAGAACAAGGCTCCATAGACTTACATTGTAAAGCAACTTTCGGTCCACACATACAGTGGCATGTTAAAGTTTAGCACCGCTGGTCAAAATATCTGTTATTGTGAACAGTTAAGCAAGTTAAAGATGAAATGATCTCTAAGATGCCATAAGTTAAAGATGACACATTTCCTTTGTATTTTAGGCAAAATATATATATATATATATATTTTCATCTTTTACATTTTAAAATATCACAAAAAGGAAAATGGGCATGTGAGCGGCCCGCCAGGGCCGTGGGGTACTCGGCACCGAGCCCGTCGACTTCTATGGGGGATGTCACGGGCAGCACACGGCTCGGTCCGTGGCCCTGGGCGCTCAACAAAAAGGGGGAGTATTTACAGGGGATTAGTGTTCGTATGATGATTCGTGACGCCACCTGTAGTACCTGGTCAAGGTGACCAGCGCTGCTGTGCAGGTCCTCTGGAACTGATGGTGTTGTGCAGCTAGTTGTTAAGTGTCCCACAGCTGAGACGGGGTCCTTCCAGGGCAGATAGATGAAAGGTGTTTTAGCAGAGGGGAGTTTGCGTCGTTGGAATAATCAGGGAAACAGTTCTGTTGCAGTTTCAGGGTTTTTACTCACATTCTGTTTGTTCCTTACAGATGCCAGCCGGGCGCTGTGTCCTCCAAGAGAGTGGTCCAGCAACCCTCAGGTAAGTTAGTCGCACTTCCAAAGACTCCCTTTTAGTATGTTCCTTTCCGGCTTCTTCTCTGGGTGCTACACTCCCAACTTCCATGTACCTCGCCACCACAGAGCCCTCGGACGAGGGAGTATTGGGTCCTTTCAGTTACCAGAACAGTCCAGGGCGAAGGTTCTGGACGTACTTGACCCCTAAGCTTCCTCCCGGTGAGATTATGGTGGCTAGTGGCCCCTTGAAGAGACCCACTGTTCTCATTGTTATTAGTGGAGCTGACCTTTCCCACTAGTCTAGGGACTGTTCCCCGATGTTCGCCTGGTCCTCCTTTCTTCAGGATGGGGCACAGCCTCAGTTGCTGTCTCACCCTGGACCCTTTCTCTCTCTCAGCACGACTCCCTGAGGTGGACTCAGAGGAGCAGCAGGACAGTCTAGTACCCACACACTGACTGCCTGTCTCAAACTGGATTCTCTAATCTCACACGCAGCCTAAGTGCTGCCTAAGCTCCACCCACCCATCTAGCTACACCCTGTTCTAACCAGCCTGAGTCAGACCATCCTCCCGAAGGGTCCGCCTGAGCTCAGCCAGCATGATGTGTGATGGATGCAGTGGTTGGAGTCAATGGGGTGCTTCCTCCTTACCTGAGAGTCAGGTGCCACACCGCTGGGTGCGATGCAGCATCTCTGTGCCGACTGGACCCTCAGGGTGCCACATTCCCCCCTTGTTAAACACAGCACTCCCGGGCTGTAAAAGAGTAAAGATGTTACAGAGAAACATACAAAATTTTTATAAATGCATTTCAACAGGTAGAAAACAGTTTCAAAACTCATATTCCCTTTATGGGAGGCACTTCAGGTTAAACGTTGCATAAATAACATTTTTAATAATAACATTCAAATAAAGGGCAAATAGCAATGACATTAGAGTTCAGGTAAAACTTGTACTTGTGGAGGACCCGCTCCAAACCTCCCACGGTGGTCTTGGGTGGGCTGCAAGACATCACTGACTTCTCCAGCAAACCTCACCTTCTGCCACACCAAACGGGTTTTAGTTTCTGAGGTATATGTAAAACCAAGATAGAGCACCTAAATAGGTGCCGAACTATATACAAGGTCAGTTCTTGGGCTAGCAAAGTTCATAGCCTCACAGTTTAAAATTCAAACAACTTAAGGACAACTACCCTTCTGGGTTAAGGCAACATTTTTAACCTATTTACAGTCAGGACCCTGTCCGGGAGTTTCATTTATTCAGAACTTGGTAGTGGACCTCCGGGGTCACCTGGTGCTCTGCCGGGAACTCCCAGATGTCTGTGACACCGGGTGCCACCAGGACATGGTGCCGCTTTCTTCTGGTGACCACCAGGTCATGTCCTGCAATCACGGTTTGGACTGCCGCATCACAAGTTATTCGGCAAGGCCTAACGGGTGCCTCACTGAGGCCAACATCATGTGCCCTTTCCAGGTGGGGGGCAGAAGAGGCAGCTGAGGCAGTTGGAGACTGGGCTGATGGCGGAGTGGGGGTGCTGGCGGAGACCCGGGGGGAGGAGACAGGTGGCGAGGTGGGCACGGACGCGTCCCCATGCTCTGGGGCAGAGGGGTTGCACATGGAAACATTGAGGGCATACCACCCTTTATACCCCCAGTGCCGGGTGTAGGTCATTAAGTCCCCGACATACAAGTCCCTCTCCGGGTGTCCCTCAGGTAGATGGGCCTCTACATACCGGTGATTTACAAATATCTCCAGGTACAACCCGGGCTCCTGGATGAAGCCCCATCCACCCTGTAGTTTAAAGTCTCGCACCGCCCCCTTGCACCGCGGCTCCCTCAGCGTACCTTTATCCTTCTGCATTTTGTCCTTGTCGGCCAGGTCTCGCTCATGCTGCCGCTGACGGAACTGCTGTTCCTCTCTCCTTTCTCGTTGCCGTTGAGCTTCCTGCTCCCGGCGTCTCCACTCCTCCTCCTGGCGTCGGTCGTAATCTGCCGCGGCTAACCGTTCCATCTCCTGCCAATCGATCGGAGTGGCACAGGATTCCGGATCCTCCTGGGTCCCCACGGGTTGACGGCACTCCGCAGCAATGGGCACTGCAGCTGGTTCCGAAACTGGCTGGGGTACTGGCGCGGGCAGCATACCCGAAACCAGGGCAGATGATTCAGCATCTCCTCCTTCCTCGGATTCTTCAGCCGGGACCGGTAGAGCGGCACCGGGTTCGGCCACTAAACAGGCCTCCGTTTCGGCCTCGGCTATCAGTGTCTCAGGTGGGCCGAGCAATCGGCTCTGCTGCAGCCGCAGCTTCAGAGCCAGCCAGCTCTGCTCCATTCTCTCTACTTCAGCCCGGTGCCGGGCCAGATCTTCTAGAGCGGCATCCGCCTCTGCTTCCCGGGTAAGGACTCCAGTGTGTTCGAGCCCAGGAGATGGCTCAGGCTCTGGTTGCACTTCTTCATGGGGGAAGAGTGTCAGCTCCTCCATTCCCCCACACAGTGATTCCCTTCCTGCAGCCATCTCTTCCCAGTGGTAACCGATTATCCCCTCAGGAGGGGCCCGGTCTTTTGTATGGAGGCGCAACCTTCGCGTTCTTTTCCTCCCACTGAGTAGGATGTGGAGGCGGATCTCCTTCGCTGTGGGGCTTGATCGTATATTGTAAAAGCACTTGGACTGGGCGGCCATTATTTTCGCGCCACTGAGTGAGCGCACGCCCACGAATTCACGCCCTCCTTCTTCACCAGCGCCTCATGGAGCAAATATGGTGGCAAAATGGCGGTAAATGGCGGCAAAGTCACAAAAATGGCAAATACAGTCTTAAAGCACAGAAACAGTCAATTTAGGCACACAGGACTCGCATTCCACGAGCTTCAGAATCCTGTTCGTGATGCCAAAAATGAGCCGCCCGCCAGGGCCGTGGCGTACTCGGCACCGAGCCCGTCGACTTCTATGGGGGATGTCACGGGCAGCACACGGCTCGGTCCGTGGCCCTGGGCGCTCAACAAAAAGGGGGAGTATTTACAGGGGATTAGTGTTCGTATGATGATTCGTGACGCCACCTGCAGTACCTGGTCAGGGTGACCAGCGCTGCTGTGTAGGTCCCTTGGAAGGGATGGTGTTGTGAAGCTAGTTGTTAAGTCTCCCACAGCTGAGACGGGGTCCTTCCAGGGCAGATAGATGAAAGGTGTAGCAGAGGGGAGTTTGCGTCGTTGGAATAATCAGGGAAACAGTTCAGTTGCAGTTTCAGGGTTTTTACTCACAGTCTGTTTGTTCCTTACAGATGCCAGCCGGGTGCTGTGTCCTCCAAGAGAGTGGTCCAGCAACCCTCAGGTAAGTTAGTCGCACTTCCAAAGACTCCCTTTTAGTATGTTCCTTTCCAGCTTCTTCTCTAGGTGCTACACTCCTAACTTCCATGCACCCCGCCACCACAGAGCCCTCGGACGAGGGAGTATTGGGTCCTTTCAGTTACCAGAACAGTCCAGGGTGAAGGTTCTGGACATACTTGACCCCTAAGCTTCCTCCCGGTGAGATTATGGTGGCTAGTGGCCCCTTGAAGAGACCCACTGTTCTCTGTGTTACTAGTGGAGCTGAACTTTCCCACTAGTCTAGGGACTGTTCCCCGATGTTCGCCTGGTCCTCCTTTCTTCAGGATGGGGCACAGCCTCAGTTGCTGTCTCACCCTGGACCCTTTCTCTCTCTCAGCACGGCTCCCTGAGGTGGACTCAGAGGAGTAGCAGGACAGTCCAGTACCCACACACTGACTGCCTGTCTCAAACTGGATTCTCTAATCTCACACGCAGCCTAAGTGCTGCCTAAGCTCCACCCACCCATCTAGCTACACCCTGTTCTAACCAGCCTGAGTCAGACCATCCTCCCGAAGGGTCTGCCTGAGCTCAGCCAGCATGATGTGTGATGGATGCAGTGGTTGGAGTCAATGGGGTGCTTCCTCCTTACCTGAGAGTCAGGTGACACACCGCTGGGTGCGATGCAGCATCTCTGTGGCGACTGGACCTTCAGGGCACCACACATGGCCAATAGTATATGGTTAGTTTCTAGTAGCACTCCCTTTGCAAGTATCACAGCTTGCAAACACTTTTTGTAGCCAGCCAAGAGTCTTTCAATTCTTGTTGGAGGGATTTTCATCCATTCTTCCTTAGAAAATTCTTCCAGTTATGTGAGATTCCTGGGTCGTCTTGCATACACTGCTATTTTGAGGTCTAGCCACAGATTTTCAATGATGTTCCGATTAGGGGACTGTGAAGGCTATTGCAAAACGTTCAGCTTGCACCATTTCAGGTAGTCTATTGTGGATTTTGACGTGTGTTTAGGATCATAATCCATTTACAGAAGTCATCCTCTTTTCAACTTCAGCTTTTTTACAGATGGTGTTATGTTTGCATCAAGAATTTTTACAAATTTTATTGAATCCATTTTCCCCCTCTATCCATAAAATGTTCCCCGTGCCATTGGCTGCAACACAACCCCAGCTCTCACTGAAATTTTGCTTGGTCTTCCAGACCTTATCTTGACCTTCACTGTTCCTGTTAACTGCCATTTCTTAATTACATTTCAAACTGAGAAAAGAACAACTTGAAACTTGACTTTGTTATCTTCTTATAGTCTCCTCAAGTTTTGTGAGCCTCCACCATTTTCATTGTCAGAGTGTTAGGCTGCTTAGAAGAACCCATGCCTGCCGTTTTTTGGCACAATGTTAGAGGAGGCTGGGTTTTTATGAAGCTAAGAAATTTGCATCACCTGGCCTTTCCTAATGAAGATAGTGAATAAGACATAACACTAACAGGCTTATTAAGATCTGAAACCTTGGCCAAAGTTATCTGGGCACACAAATATCCAAGGTTGCCTAAACTTTTTCATTGCCCCATTTTCCTTTATGTATTAAAATGTAAAATATGAAAATATCTATTTCTATTAGCCTAAAATGCAAAGGAAATATGTAATCTTTAACGTTATAACTGTAGACCTTTTAGAGATCATTGCATCTTCAACTTGTTTAACTGTTCACAATAACAGTAATTTTGACCAGGGGTGTCCAAACTTTTACATGCCACTGTATACCCTTGTGTGATCCCATGAGTCTGACTTGAAGTCAGATGACCAAAAAGAGGAATGGAGCAACACTGGAAACCACGGAAGACAGCAATCTGGAAATTATTACAATTAAACTGTGTCACAGAAATATTAAGAAAGGTTTGGGAATATTTTTTTTGTCTTGAGTGCATCTTTAGATGAAATCATTAATCAAAATTAAATATTGTTGCCTGAATAATAATTCCATGGTGTAGCTATTAAATAGGACTTTTCATGGGATTTTTTTAGAAATTGATCACAACTGTTGCTGCTTCACTAATTCTGAAAAAGTTTTTTAGTTTTCTTCTGTACCTCTCCATTCCAAAGTTATAATCATTGAATCCCTGCAACACGATCGCTGGGTGCTGATAACTGCTATAACAACTGCAGGTAGTAGCGTAGCTTCAGAGGTTGCCCCAGACCCGACTCTCAGATTGACCCACCTGGAGCAACAGCTGCTCTTAATTAAATCAGCGTGCACAGTTAAGCCCTGTGGTAGTCATCACAGCGGGACTCATTTCCTGTGCGTATACCGACAGTGTGACTTCAGCCAATTGGTCCATCCGCGCTTTGCTTAAGGAGTTAGCAGGATTGTGGATTAGGTGAGTATATGATGTTTGTACATTGTAGGGACTACTGTGTGAGTCCCTCAACATTGTGGGGGTCATCATACAGCATGGGAGCTAATGTGGGGCAATTATACAGCGTGAAAGCTAATGTAGGGCAATTATGCAGCGTTGGAGCTAATAAGGGGTAATTATACAGCATGGGAGCTAATATGGGTGCTATTATACTGTTTGGGGACTACTGGGGGGGCCCTCGTATTGTGGGGACTAGTGTGAGGGCACCTGAACAGTGTGGGGGGCTACTGTGTGAGCCATTATACATTGTGAGAGCTATTATGAGGACTATTATGCTGTTTTGATGTAGCGGTGAGAACATCATACTGTGTATAGGAGAGCTGCTGGGGCATCCGACTGTGTATAGGGGAGCTGTGCAACCATTATACTGTGTATATGGGTGCTGTGGGGGCATAATACTGTGCATAGGAAAGCTTTAGACCATCACACTGTGTATAGGGGAGCTGTGAGCCCATCATCCTGTGTATAGGGGAGCTGTAGGCCCATTATACTGTGTATAGGGAGCTGTTGGGCTATCATACAGTGTATAGGGGAGATGTGGGTCCATTAAACTGTGTATAGGAGATTTTACATGGGAGAACTCAGGGGACATTATTAAATGTTAAGTGGACACTAAAGAAGCATTATGGTTGTAGGGGCACTCAGGGTATTGTTATGGTGACGTCAAAGGTGCACATGGAGCATTATTGCTTTCTGGGGGCAAAATGTGGACTGTTGTGAATGGGTTTGAGATGAGTTCTGAGCAGAGGCTTCCTCTGGTGGTTACAAGCGGTGCTGGTCTGTCCAGTGAAGATTGTGAGGACTGGGAATCAGGTGTTACTGACTGGTCTTATATAAGGGAGTCACCTTCTCATCAGGGTTGCCGGTGATCAATTGTTCTGGTCTGAATCCTTCTTTCCTGTTTCCCTTGTAGCCTGCTGTGTCGTGTCTGCATCTCCTGCTAACAGATAAGACATTTTCTTCTTTTTGTTTTTGTGCTATATTTTTGCATTTTGTCCTGCACTTCTGTGGGGGCCTTCTGGGTCCCCTCCGGGGCTTTTGCCCTCTCAGTTTAGTTCAGCCACTGATGTTTGTACTTTTGCTTTTTCCAGTTTTTTCAGTGGCTGCTGTTTTGATTTTGTTACACCAGAGAACTAATTTAGGTGGAAGAGGTCGTGTGATCTCAGGTATTTTTGAAATTAGTAGAGTTGGTGCTTTTCAGGGTTTTCTGGGATTGCAGTAAGTACCCTTCCTATCCTTTTCTGTTTAGTTAGTTTGGGCCCCAGCGTTTGCTCATACTATTTTCTTTCTGTGTCAGTATTTCATCTTGTCTAACCGCCATTACTTGTTTGGGGGCTTTCTATTATCTTTGGGGTTCTGCTCCGGGGCAGATAGCTTTCCTATTTCTATCTTTAGGTGTAGTTAGTTTCTCAGGCTGTGACGAGGCGTCTAGGACCAACGTAGGAACGCTCCACGGCTGCCTCTAGTTGTGGTGGTTAGTCAGGGTACTGCAATCTCATAGATTCCAACTGCTCTGGTGTATTGCCTTTTTAACCTGCACTCCTCAGCTACCGTAACATAACAGTATCACCGGCCAAAAAATTGAAAATTGTATGGTACTCACAGAAGGGAAAAAATATTGTGAAAGAAAAAAGGTTGTCAGCGTTGTCAGAGATATTTTTCTGTTTGTTGCATTTTTTTTTTCCCTCTGTATCTCTGGGTGCTGGGGAGGATCTTTTCTCTCAATGGAGTTTGCACAGTTGTCTGGCCGTGTGGATCAGCTTGCCGCTGAGGTTCGGAGTATTGCTATCTATCTTGCTGGGTTGCCTGTTGTGGAACCTAGGATTCCCATGCCAGATTTGTTTTTAGGGGATCGAGCTAAGTTTCAGAATTTCAAAAATAATTGTAAATTGTTTTTTGCCTTAAAATCTAAGTCCTCAGGGAAAGCAGCGCAGCAGGTTCAAATTATCATCTCTCTCCTGCACGGCGATCCTCAGGATTGGGCTTTTTCCCTGACACCTGGGGATCCTGTTTTGAGTGATGTTGATGCATTTTTTCAGGCTTTGGGGTTATTGTACGATGAGCCTAATGTCACTGATCAAGCTGAAAAAGCCTTGTTGGCATTAAATCAGGGGCCTTATGACGCTGAGTTATACTGTCAGAGATTCCGTAGGTGGGCAGTCCTGACCAAATGGAATGACGACACTTTGGCAGCCCTTTTCCGGAAGGGTCTGTCAGATAATGTAAAGGATGTTATGGTGGGATTCCCTGTCCCCTCTGGTCTCAATGATTCTATGTCATTAGCGATTCAAATTGACAGACGTTTGCGTGAGCGGAGAAGTATGCGTGGAATTGTGTTGCCTTGTGAACCAGCTTCTGAACCCATGCAGTGGGATAGAGTGGTGTCTGAGGCACAGCGTCATGAGTTTCGAAAGCGCAATAGGTTATGTTTCTACTGTGGTGATGCCTCTCATGCTATTTCAGTCTGCCTTAAGCGGGGAAGACTTTTTGCACGCTCAGTTGTCTTGGGTAGTGTTCAGACTAAGTTTTTATTAACTGTCACTCTGATATGCTCTCTGTCCTCATTTTCTGCTCAGGCTTTCGTTGATTCTGGAGCAGCTATTAACCTGATGGATTATGATTTTGCTAAACGTTGTGGGTTTCCCTTGATACCCCTACAGAAGTCTATTCCCCTACTGGGGATCGATTCTACCCCTTTGGCTGAGAATAAACCCCAGTTTTCTACTCAGGTGATAATGAGGGTTGAACCTGATCACCAGGAGTGCTGCAAATTTTTGGTTCTGTATAATCTGCATGACATTATCGTGCTGGGTTTCCCTTGGTTACAGTCTCATAATCCTGTTTTGGATTGGAAATCTGTGTCTGTAACCAGTTGGGGCTGCCAATGTGTTAATACCAACACTCCTGTTTTTTCTGCCTCCCCCCAGGCTCAGGATGTTCCTGACTTTTTGATTGATTTTTCTGATGTGTTTAGCGAAAGTAAATCTGCATCCTTGCCTCCCCATAGGAGCTATGACTGCGCTATTGAATTAGTGCCGGGTAGTAAATTCCCTAAAGGTCGCCTTTTAACTTGTCTGTACCTGAACATGACGCTATGTGGTCTTATATCAAGGAATCATTGGAGAAGGGTCATATCAGACCATCCTCTTCACCCTTAGGTGCCGGTTTTTTCTTTGTGGCCAAAAAAGATGGTTCATTAAGGCCGTGTATTGATTATCGTCTCTTGAACAATATTACTGTGAAATATCAATACCCGTTACCCTTGATTTCTGACCTGTTTTCCAGGGTGAAAAACGCTACTTGGTTTACCAAGCTTGACCTCAGGGGGGCGTATAACCTTATTCGCATTAAGCACGGGGATGAATGGAAGACGGCATTCAATACCCCTGAAGGGCATTTTGAGTACCTAGTGATGCCCTTTGGGCTCACTAATGCTCCTTCCGTCTTCCAGTCCTTCATGAATGACATTTTCAGGGATTTTGTGGACAAATTTCTGATTGTTTATTTGGATGATATCTTGATTTTTTCTAATAACTGGGACTCTCATGTGAAACATGTTCGAACTGTATTCCAGATTTTGAGAAAGAATGCTCTGTATGTGAAGGGATCAAAGTGTCTTTTTGGCGTACAGAGGATCTCATTTCTGGGATTCATTTTGTCCCCATCTGTTATTGAAATGGACCCGGTCAAGGTTCAGGCCATCTGTGATTGGGTCCAACCTACTTCATTAAAGGCTCTTCAGAGATTTTTGGGTTTTGACAATTTTTATCGTAAATTTATTGGTAATTTCTCGGTTATTGTTAAACCATTAACTGATTTGACCAGAAAGGGTTCTGATGTGGTGAATTGGCCTCCTGAGGCAGTCTCTGCATTTCAGGAACTTAAGCGGAGATTCACTTCTGCTCCTGTTCTACGGCAGCCTGATGTTTCTCTGCCATTTCAGGTGGAGGTTGATGCCTCTGAAATTGGGGCAGGTGCCGTTTTGTCCCAAAAAGATCCAGAGACCTCTAAAAGTAACCCTTGTGCCTTTTTCTCTCGAAAATTTTCTCCTACTGAACGTAATTATGACGTGGGTAATCGGGAGTTATTGGCCATGAAGTGGGCTTTTGAAGAGTGGAGACATTGGCTGGAGGGAGCCAAACATCAGGTGGTGGTCCTTACTGACCATAAGAATCTGGTCTATCTGGAATCTGCCAAGCGACTCAATCCTAGACAGGCCAGGTGGGCCTTGTTTTTCACACGTTTTAATTTTGTGGTTTCCTTTCTTCCTGGCACTAAGAATGTTAAGGCAGATGCCCTCTCGAGGAGTTTCCTTGCGGACTCTCCTGAGTTATCTGATCCTTCTGTTATTTTGAAAGAGGGTGTAGTTCTTTCCGCCATCTCGCCCAATTTGAGACTTGCTCTGGAGGGGTGTCAGGAGGATAGGCCCGAGTGCTGCCCTGTTGGAAAATTGTTTGTCCCGGACCAGTGGAAAAAGAGTGTGATGTCTGAGATTCATTGTTCCGCATTGGCTGGGCATCCCGGCATTTTTGGTACCAGAGACTTGGTTAGTCGGTCCTTTTGGTGGCCTACCTTGTCTCGTTATGTCAGGGAATTTGTGCAGTCCTGAGGGACTTGCTCTCGCTCCAAGCCTTGCTCTCGCTCTAGTGGTTTGTTGATGCCATTGCCTGTGCCCAAGAGACCATGGACCCATATCTCTATGGATTTCATTTCCGACCTTCCTGTTTCTCAGAGAATGACCACCATCTGGGTAATTTGTGATAGGTTTTCCAAAATGATACATCTTGTG
This sequence comes from Oophaga sylvatica, assembly GCA_033576555.1. NCBI lineage: Eukaryota > Metazoa > Chordata > Amphibia > Anura > Dendrobatidae > Oophaga > Oophaga sylvatica. The sequence goes on along the minus strand of JARQOD010000004.1, from coordinate 281,256,373 downwards.
CCATTACCTAAGTTGCCTTCCTCCTCTGAATTGGTGCCGTTGTTCCTTCAGCACGTGGTTCGTTTACACGGCATTCCTGAGAACATTGTGTCTGACAGAGGAGTCCAGTTTGTTTCCAGATTCTGGAGGACTTTTTGTTCTAAACTGGGTGTTCAATTGTCTTTCTCCTCGGCATTTCATCCTCAGACCAATGGTCAAACTGAGAGAACAAACCAGACATTGGAGACTTATCTAAGATGCTTTGTGTCTGCTGATCAGGATGACTGGGTCTCTTTTTTGCCTTTGGCTGAGTTTGCTCTTAATAATAGGGCTAGCTCTGCCACTTTGATGTCTCCGTTTTTCTGTAATTCTGGGTTTCACCCTCGGTTTTCTTCAGGACAGACGGAGGCTTCTGTCTGTCCGGGTGTTGACTCTGTTGTGGAGCATATGCAACAGATTTGGGACCAGGTAGTGGAGAGGTTGTCCCTCTCTCAGGAGAAGGCCCAGCGGTTTGCTAACCGGCATAGGACTGATGGTCCTCGGTTTAAAGTGGGGGACTTGGTCTGGTTGTCCTCAAAGAATATTCCTATGAGAGTAGCATCTCCTAAATTTAAGCCTAGGTTCATTGGACCTTATAAGATCATGGAGATTATTAATCCTGTTTCTTTTCGTTTGCTTCTTCCAGGGACATTTAAGATCCATAACGTGTTCCACAAGTCCTTGTTGAAGAGGTTTGTTGAGCCAGTGGTTCCTGCTGCTGTGCCTCCTGACCCTGTTTTTGTTGAGGGCAATCTGGAGTATGTGGTTGAGAAAATATTAGATTCTCGTTTTTCTAGACGGAAACTCCAGTATTTGGTTAAATGGAGAGGTTATGGTCAGGAAGACAATTCTTGGGTGTTTGCTTCGGACATCCATGCTAGGAGACTTATCCGTGCGTATCATAGAACTCATCCTGACCGACCTGGTTGCTCAAATGAGGGTTCGGTGACCCCTCCTCAAGGGGGGGGTACTGTTGCGAATGGGTTTGAGATGAGTTCTGAGCAGAGGCTTCCTCTGGTGGTTACAAGCGGTGCTGGTCTGTCCAGTGAAGATTGTGAGGACTGGGAATCAGGTGTTACTGATTGGTCTTATATAAGGGAGTCACCTTCTCATCAGGGTTGCCGGTGATCAATTGTTCTGGTCTGAATCCTTCTTTCCTGTTTCCCTTGTAGCCTGCTGTGTCGTGTCTGCATCTCCTGCTAACAGATAAGACATTTTCTTCTTTTTGTTTTTGTGCTATATTTTTGCATTTTGTCCTGCACTTCTGTGGGGGCCTTCTGGGTCCCCTCTGGGGGCTTTTGCCCTCTCAGTTTAGTTCAGCCACTGATGTTTGTACTTTTGCTTTTTCCAGTTTTTTCAGTGGCTGCTGTTTTGATTTTGCTACACCAGAGAACTAATTTAGGTGGAAGAGGTCGTGTGATCTCAGGTATTTTTGAAATTAGTAGAGTTGGTGCTTTTCAGGGTTTTCCGGGATTGCAGTAAGTACCCTTCCTATCCTTTTCTATTTATAGTTTGGGCCCCAGCGTTTGCTCATACTATTTTCTTTCTGTGTCAGTATTTCATCTTGTCTAACCGCCATTACTTGTTTGGGGGCTTTCTATTATCTTTGGGGTTCTGCTCCGGGGCAGATAGCTTTCCTATTTCTATCTTTAGGTGTAGTTAGTTTCTCAGGCTGTGACGAGGCGTCTAGGACCAACGTAGGAACGCTCCACGGCTGCCTCTAGTTGTGGTGGTTAGTCAGGGTACTGCAATCTCATAGATTCCAACTGCTCTGGTGTATTGCCTTTTTAACCTGCACTCCTCAGCTACCGTAACATAACAGTGGACACTGTTTTCTAGGAAATTCCATTAATATTTTCTAGGAGGCACTTTTACCATCTAGAGGGCACAAAGGAGGCATTTTACTTTGTAAGGGACACAGTGCATTATTATGTGGAGCATTAGGAGAAACCCTGTTATTGTGCCAAATAGCAGGTGCAGTCATAGGGACACATATGGCAGCAGTGGCTCAGCATTGGGTTGAGTAGTTTGTGCAGGTTGGGAATCAATGGGGCATTTCTGAAAATGTGACAAGTCAAATGTGTCTGTTGTAATCCCTGCACACGAGTCATGGCTAGAAGAAAGTTATCATATCGGTCTGGGCCAGATGGAAAAGAGGAAAAATGAACAACTCCATCAGAGAGAACGTAAGCTGTAAGTCACCATATATAACTGTATTGTGATCACTTGTATGTTCTACCACTATATGGTCTCCTTATGATAGTGATATCAGTGTTGGTTTTAGTATAGCAAGTTATTTTCAGTTACAGCATGGTCATCTGCTCAGTTTCCCCTATACCCACCGTTAGGCTGGAGTCACACACAACGCATTAAAAAATCGGACCGTATTGTACAGTCGTAATATGCAGAAAAGTTCCCTGAACAGTGATCCGTATGTCATCCGTGTGCAATGCGAGGATGCGATTTCCTCGCATCAAAATATCCGTGTGTCATCCCTATGGCATCCATACAGCGAGATTTTCTCGCCGGCTTGCAAAACCGACATATAATGGATCCAAATGATAGTTTTTAAATCACAAAATAATACACATGCACACATAGAATACATATATATACAGTGCCTTGCGAAAGTGTTCGGCCCCTGGAACTTTTCTACCTTTTCCCACATATCATGCTTCAAACATAAAGATACCAAATCTAAATTTTTGGTGAAGAATCAACAAGTGGGAAATACAAAAACTGAAAAGTGGGGTGTGCAATATTATTCGGCCCCTTTAACTTAATACTTTGTTGTGCCACCTTTTGCTTCGATTACAGCTGCAAGTCACTTGGGGTATGTCTCTATCAGTTTTGTACATTGAGAGACTGAAATTTTTGCCCATTCTTTCTTGGCAAACAGCTCGAGCTCAGTGAGGTTGGATGGAGATCGTTTGTCAACAGTAGTTTTCAGCTCTTTCCACAGATTCTCGATTGGATTTAGGTCTGGACTTTGACTTGGCCATTCTAACACCTGGATACGTTTATTTGTGAACCATTCCATTGTAGATTTTGCTTTATGTTTGGGATCATTGTCTTGTTGGAAGACAAATCTCCGTCCCAGTCTCAGGTCTTTTACAGACTCTAACAGGTTTTCTTCAAGAATGGTCCTGTATTTGGCTCCATCCATATTCCCATCAATTTTAACCATCTTCCCTGTCCCTGCTGAAGAAAAAGTAGGCCCAAACCATGATGCCACCACCATGTTTGACAGTGGGGATGGTGTGTTCAGGGTGATGAGCTGTATGCCATTACGCCAAACATATCGTTTGGCATTGTTGCCAAAAAGTTCGATTTTGGTTTCATCTGACCGGAGCACCTTCTTCCATATGTTTGGTGTGTCTCCCAGGTGGCTTGTTGCAAACTTTAAACAACACTTTATATGGATATCTTTGAGAAATGGCTTTCTTCTTGCCACTCTTCTATAAAGGCCAGATTTGTGCAGTGTACGACTGATTGTTGTCCTATGGACAGACTGTCCCACCTCAGCTGTTTGGTGTGTCTCCAGCACTCGCACAGCATCAGTGACGTCAGCGGGAATCCCCGGCTGACCTGAAGTGAACGCAATAGCGTGGGAACAAATCAATTAAGGTTCCCACACTAATCAGTTCATCTCCTGTGAGCCGGGGAAGCTGCGCAGAGATGAACTCATTTATTCTGCGGGGGTTTACAGCAGGGCTGGTAGCATTAGTACCGGTCCCTACTGTAAACCAGTTAACCCCTTCAGATGGATTGCAGCGTCTGACCTGACTGAACGCCGGAGAAGTATGGATATTGTTGATTTTTTATTTTATTTTTCTTACAGGAGAACAAGGGATTCAGAAGGATTACCAGTGCAATAAAATGTGGTCAAAAACTATGTGTATTTACTTCATTAAAATAATTTTAAATTAATGCGTGTGTGTTTTTTTAACCATTTAATAAAATAGGATTAATAATGGAGAGTTGTCTAATTGACAACTCTCCATTATTAACCTGGCTTAATGTCACCTTTCAAAAGCAAGGTGGCATTAGCCCATTATTAACCCATTAGCCACCGCTAAAGGCAATGGGAATAGACGGGCTAAGTGCCTTTTCTGGGGTGCCTGGGGGCAGATGTTAGTAGCCAGGGGGGCCCAAAAACAATGGTCCCTCCCTAGGCTATTAATATCTGTCTTTAGTCACTGGCTTTCCCTGTCTGGCGGAGAAAATATCGCGGGAGCCCACGCATTTTTTTCAACTAATTTACACATTAAATTAACACCTACATGTATGAAATTTTGCACACATACACTCATCTAATTATTAGTCAAAACCATATATCAAACTAAATGAAATGACATGATTTACTGTATGTAACCATGTGTCATTTCATGTCGGGTTCTGTAATGATTTTACAGAAGCCGGCAATTGAATTAGTGGCTATTATGCTATTTAGAAGTGTATGAACTATAAATATATACTGTATATATGTGTGTCACAATGACATGTTTATATATATGTATTCTATGTGTATATATCTATTCTTTCCATTCTTTATTAAACATGTCAGTGTGATTTTACAGTATAGTGCACTGAATTGCTGGCTTTTCTGAAGGACACCGGTGCGTATTTCTCGCAAGTCACACATGTGGTCCGTGTGTAATCCGTATTTTTCTCGCCCCCATAGACTTGCATTGGCGATGGGAGCTGCCCCATAGATTAACATTGGTCTGAGTGCTATGTGATTTTTTCTCGCATTGCACTCGTCCGTATTTCTTGCTAGTGTGACTCCGGCCTTAGGTTGTTTCTCAGTACATGGCCAGATTCAGAAGAGCATATAAAAAAATCTGAATTTCATCCAGATGAAATGGATGATTCACATCTGTACGCAATTCATGTGTTATCCATAAGCATGTATCATATCCATAAAACATCCATTTGTACACATAAGCAGTAAATATAATTCACAACACCAAATATAGCCTCCTATTTTAATAATTGCAATGCATCTTTAAGAATTGGATGCAATACAAATGATCCATATTTGATCCAAATTTTGGGCTCACCCAAAGACTCGATTGGGTGAGTGTCATCCGACATACAGAAGACACCTGTGCGTGCTTCAATTTTTTTTTTTCGCACAAAACAACTGTGTGAAAAAACTGTCATCTGAACAGCACTATTGAATAACATTGGAACATACAGTCATTGCTGAAAGTGCTTCAAGTGCACCCTTGAAAATGTTCCTGAAAATAAGTCTTTCTCCCAGAAAATTATTGTAATTAAATGTTTTATTATACACGTTTATTTCCTTTGTGTGTATTGGAGCAACACAAAAACTGGAAAAAAGGCAAAGTGGATATAATTTCACACAAAACGCCAAAAATAGGTCAGACAAAACTGTTGGCATCCTCAACTTAATATTTGGTTGCGCACCCTTTGGAATAAATAACTACAATCAATCGGTTCCTAAAACCATCAACAAGCTCCTTACACCTCTTAACTTGAAATTTTGGACCACTATTCTTTTGCAAACTGCTCCAGGTCTCTGATATTTGAAAGGTGCCTTCTCACAACAGCAATTTTAAGTTTTGTCGACAGGTCTATGTCTGCCACCCTCTGAAGTACAGTCAGGAAAACCTTGACGTCGTCTTCCAGAGTAATCTTCTGAAAGTCCTCCCATACAGTTCACCTCACACGGATACCTTCATTTTTGCTCTCGGGTAATGCCATCTCCCTAATCCTGGCAGTTTCTGCCATGACAGCCATCTGCTGCTAATGGTGCTGCTGTCATAACTGCTGCTGCAATTTCTGCTGCTATTGAAACTATTACTGCTGCTGAAACTGCTGCTGCAGAAGCTGCTGCTTTAACTCCTGCTGCTATTGTTAATACTGCTGGATCAGTAGTTGGTTTCCTACAGGGTCTGCTGCTGCTGGTACTGGTGCTGCTGTTGCTGCACCTGAACTAATTGCTTAGCAAGGTTCTTCATGTTTTCAGACTGTGCTCTCAATGCTGTAACTTGCTTTACCTAGGACATCAATTTTTTACACTGCTATCGCCTGTGCTCTTTGGAACTTCATGCCTGCATTCTCCACCAATTGTAGGGATTCACAGTCTCAGGTAGGCATTAGGCCTTAGGTAGCGTTCACACAGGCAATGCAGTTTTTATTGCTTTCCACAGTTTTCACAGCAGCAAAACAAACTCATAAACACAAATTCCTAGCCTTGTCCAGGGTTAACTAAACATAAAAAATATTGGCTACTCAGACATGCATTGCTAGCCCCAGTTCGGTCAAACGTAACAGCTATTGACCATAGTAACCAGTGATACTTGGGGCCTTTGCACATGGCTTGTGGCAACTCCTCCTCTGACTAAATAGAACAGCTAGCCTAGTTATATGCAGGGCTATCCAGGTGATCTAATCAGAACCTGCAGAGCTACGATTTAACCCTAGCCTACCTGGGTTTGCTAATTATATATATATATATATGTTTATATATATATATATATATATATATATATATAATGACAGAATTGTGTTCTTTGTTCATTTGTTTTCAGACAATATTTGATCAAGAATTATAAAACAGTTGTATCCCAAAATGGCACCAATAAAATCCACTGCTCATTAGAAAAAAGTCTGAATATAGCTCTGTGCTCAAAAAAATGAAAAAGTCATAGTACTGAAAATATAACGCAAAAATAAAGATTGTTTTTATTATTTTTTGTGCAAAAGAAGTAAAATATAGTAAAAAATGCTACATTTTGTAACACAATAGAGTCATGGCCAAAAATGTTGAGAATGACACAAATTTTGGTTTTCACAAAGTTTGTTACTTCAGTGTTTTTTTAGATCTGTTAGTCTGCTGTTTCTATGGATACTGAAGTAAAGTTATAGACATTTCATAAGTGTTTACACTTTTATTGACTCTACACAACTTTTTGCTAAGACTCAATATTTACAGTGTTGACATTATTTCTCAAGATTTCTGCATTTCACTTTAGCATGCTGGATATCAGCTTCTGGACCAAATCATGACTGATAACAACTAGAGATGAGCGAACCCAAACTTAAAAGTTCTGTGTTCGTACCGGACAGCTAGTGTCCAGTGTTAATCGCTGAACTTCTCCTGGAAATCTGTTGCAATGTTTGGAGTTCTTGGGAAGTCTGGGAGGAGAGAGAACATTTTCCAGCTCAAAAGTTTGGGTTTCCATTATTTTCAATGGGGTATGGGTTCTGTTTCAAGTTCAGGTACAATTCTGTTACCTGAACTGAACTTTGGAATAAAGTTTGAGTTGGGTACCAGAACCCAAACTTCCAGGCGACAGCTCATTCCTAATAACAACCCATTCTTGCCCAAGCAGTGCTTGGAGCTTATCACAATTTCTGTGGTTTTTTTTATCCATCTGCTTTTTGAGGACCACAGTTTCTAAATAGGATTTAGATCTGGGGATCTTATTTTCCATAGACCCAAAATTTCCATGCTTTGTTCACTTAGTCATTTGTTATGACTTTTGCTTTGCGACATGGTCTCCATCATGCTGGAAAAAGCATTGGTAAGCTCCAAATTGCTCCTGGATCATTGGGTGAATTTGTCCTTGGAGGATGTATTGATACCATTCTTTATTGCCAGAATTGCAGTTTTTTATTCATCCACCCCTACAAAAGAAAAAAAATAGAATGCAATGTGATCGGTCTATGGAAAATAAAAAAAAAGTAATGGGTCTCAGAAAATGGTGACCAAAAAATTATTTTCTTTTAAGTTGGATTTTTTTTAAGCAAAGTAGTAAACAGAAAACAATAATACAATTTCCAGATTTATTGCATTTTCATGCTCTTTCCACCTTCCAAAAAGTGTAAAACAAAGTGATTATCGAGCACTTCAACGCATACAAGCAGTCCCTTGCCAGCTTCAAGTCCACGCTCTCTGCCGCAAAACAAACTTACTTTGCATCTCTCATATCCTCCCTGTCTCACAACCCTAAACAGCTCTTCAACACTTTCAATTCTCTACTCCATCCCATAGCACCTCCTCCCTCTCCTCTCATTTCTGCCGAAGACTTTGCCTCCTTCTTTAAGCAAAAGATTGATACTATCAGAGAAGGCTTTGGCCCGCAGACCCCAATGCCCCTCTTAGCCACTCAGCCCTGTTCTTCCAAAACCAGCTTTACCACCATGACAGAAGATCAGCTCTCCACTCTCCTGTCAAGATCACACCTCACCACTTGCGCGCTTGACCCACTCCCGTCCCACCTCATCCCTAACTTTGCCACAGTCTTCATCCCTACTCTCACACACCTCTTCAACCTTTCACTTACAAATGTTGTCTTTCCTTCATCCTTCAAACATGCTTCAATCACACCGATCCTCAAAAAGCCCTCCCTCGACCCATCCTCTGCGTCTAGCTATCGCCCGATATCTCTTCTCCCCTACGCCTCAAAACTACTGGAACAGCATGTATATCTTGAACTGTCCTCCCACCTTTCCTCCTGTTCCCTCTTTGACCGGTTACAATCAGGCTTTCGACCGCATCACTAAACTGAAACTGCCCTAACTAAAGTCACTAACGACCTGCTAACCGCCAAGAGCAAGCGACACTACTCTGTCCTCCTTCTCCTGGACCTGTCTTCTGCCTTTGACACCGTAGACCATTCCCTCCTGCTACAGATTCTCTCATCTCTTGGCATCACAGACTTGGCCCTATCCTGGATCTCATCATACCTAACAGACCGAACATTTAGTGTCTCCCTCTCACACACCACCTCCTCACCTCGCCCCCTGTCTGTCGGTATTCCCCGAGGCTCAGTCCTAGGACCCCTACTCTTCTCCATCTACACCTTCGGCCTGGGACAGCTCATAGAATCCCACGGCTTGCAGTATCACCTCTACCCCGATGACACGCAGATCTACCTATCTGGACCTGACCTCACCTCCCTACTGACCAAAATCCCACAGTGTCTGTCTGCTATCTCAGCCTTCTTTTCTGCTCGCTTTCTCAAACTGAACATGGACAAAACAGAATTCATCATCTTTTCCCCACCTCATTCTACCCCTCCACCAGGCCTATCCATCAATGTCAATGGCTGCTCGCTTTCCCCAGTCCCACATGCTCGGTGCCTTGGGGTGATCATCGACTCTGCCCTCTCTTTCAAACCACATATCCAAGCCCTCGCCACCTCCTGCTGCCTCAAACTCAAAAATATTTCCCGGATCCGCTCATTCCTCAACCATGAAACCACAAAAACACTAGTGCACGCCCTTATCATCTCACGCCTCGACTACTGCAACCTCCTACTGTCTGGCCTCCCCTCTAGCACTCTGGCACCACTCCAGTCCATCCTACACTCTGCTGCACGACTAATCCACCTGTCTCACCGCTATTCCCCAGCCTCCCCACTATGCCAGGCCCTTCACTGGCTTCCTATTGCCCAGAGGCTCCAGTTCAAAACCTTAACCATGACATACAAAGCCATCCACAACCTTTCTCCTCCATACATCTGTGACATGGTCTCCCGCTACCTACCTACACGCAACCTTCGATCCTCTCAAGATCTCCTTCTCGACTCCCCCTCATCTCTTCTTCCCACAACCGCATACAAGACTTCTCCCGGGCTTCCCCCATACTCTGGAACTCCCTGCCGCAAAACATCAGACTTTCACCAACAACGGAGACCTTCAAGAAAAACCTGAAGACCCACCTGTTCCGACAAGCCTACAACCTGCAATGATCCTCAGTGTACTGAACCATCGCACGACCAGCTCTACCCTCTCCTAGTGTATTCTCACCCATCCCTGTAGACTGTGAGCCCTCGTGGGCAGGGTCCTCTCTCCTTCTGTACTTGTGTGTCCCTTGTCTAGCACATGTTTATTGTACCTGTCTATATTTTTCCCTTTTCATATGTAAAGCGCCATGGAATAAATGGCGCTATATAAATGTATAATAATAATAATAATAATTATATAGTCATATACACCGCAAAATGGGACCAATAAAAACTATATTCTGTGCCGCAAAAAAAAAGTCCTACATAGCTACATTGCCAGCGGTAAGATGTTGAACTTATTACTCACAATAAGACAACAGAAAATTATTTATTTTCAGAGTAATTATTGTATGAAAATTATAAAATATAAGAAAAACTACGTTTGCTATCACCATAATCAAGCTGACTCACGGAATATAGTAAATACTTTATTTGTACAACAAATGAAAAGCTTAAAATGTAAAATGTCAAATATAACAGCTGCATAATTGGTGTTTTTTTTTGTCCATTTCTTCCAATAAAGAGTTCATTTTATCCATGCATCGTTCAGCTAGGTGCAGGCGCCGAGCAGGTTAATAACGCTATTAACCTGTAGATTAGCCCATATCTGCAGGTAAGGGCTCCTTTACAGGTCAGTGTCTCCTGTACTTGTGACAGTTTTCACACGTATCAAATGAATGGGTCTGTGCACATGTCGGTATGTTTCTAAGGAGTGTGTCCGTGACCAAAATAAGCTGACGTCCATTATTTAACAGCAACATGGGCCGCAAAATGTCCCGCATGACATCCGTGTGTCATCAGTGTGGCACGTACCGGCGCCTGGGAAGCCGCAGTACTGTTAACGCTGTTCCCCAGTGTCGGGTGCTGAAGACCGCTCTCATCACTCTCCCTTGCTCTGCCGGAGATCAGCGCTAGCAGGGGAGAATGTTGAGAGTTATATTCAACTGATAACAGCAGATAACATGAGGATAACAGGCCTAAAATTAGGCACTTCCAAATTACTACATACAACCTACAAAAAAGGGAAGTATATGCCACTTAATAGAAAATTAATCTTTATTATGCAATACTTGTTCATAAAAAGTCATTAACAGAGATTCAAAAATGCAATAAAAAGGCTGTATTTTTGATAACCAGCCATGCAAAACTTACAGCTGGGGGCTGCAGCCCTCAGCTGTTAACTTCAGCAAGGCTGGTTATCAAGAATAGAGGAATCCACATGCTGTTTTTTTAACTTATTTAAATAATTTTTAAAAATGGCGTGGGGTACCCCTATTTTTGACAACCAGTCTTGCTAAAGCAAACAGCTGAGGGCTGGTATTCTCAGGCTGGTAAGGGGCCATGGATATTGGCTCCCCAGCCTAAAACAAAAGAAGCCCACAGCAGCACAGAAATTGCATATCCACCAGATGTGCCAGTTCAGGCTCTTCTACTTTCCCTGTAGAAGTGGCAAATGGGGTTCATTTTTGTAGAGTTGATGTCACCTTTGTATAATCTGATGACATTAAGCCCATGGCTTAGTAATGGAGAGGTACAGTACAGACCAAAAGTTTGGACACACCTTCTCATTTAAAGATTTTTCTGTATTTTCATGACTATGAAAATTGTAAATTCACACTGAAGGCATCAAAACTATGAATTTACACATGTGGAATTACTCCTGGCCTTATAAATGGGGTTGGAACCATCAGTTGTGTTGTGCAGAAGTCTGGTGGATACACAGCTGATAGTCCTACTGAATAGACTGTTAGAATTTGTATTATGGCAAGAAAAAAGCAGTTAAGTAAAGAAAAACAAGTGGCCATCATTACTTTAAGAAATGAAGGTCAGTTAGTCCGAAAAATTGGGAAAACTTTGAAAGTGTCCCCAAGTGCAGTTGCAAAATCCATCAAGCGCTACAAAGAAAGTGGCTCACATGACGACCGCTCCAGGAAAAGATGAGCTTCAAGAGGTAGCCACCGGAAATGGTCTTCCAACAATCTTGAAGGAGTTCCCAGAGATGCTTAGCACCTGTTGGCCCTTTTGTCTTCACTCTGCGGTCCAGCTCATCCCAAATCATCTCGATTGGGTTCAGGTCTGGTGACTGTGGAGGCCAGGTCATCTGGCTTAGCACCCCATCCTTCTCCTTTTTGGTCAAATAGCCCTTACACAGCCTGGAGGGGTGTTTGCGGTCATTGTTCTGTTGAAAAATAAATGATGGTCCAACTAAACGCAAACCGGATGGAATAGCATGCTGCTGCAAGATGCTGTGGTAGCCATGCTGGTTCTGTATGCCTTCAATTTTGAATAAATCCCCAAA
>JARQOD010000004.1:281157757-281244192 GCA_033576555.1 Oophaga sylvatica | reverse complement strand
AAAGAAATGCTTTACATGTGATTCAAGAACGCCTTATGATGCTGAGACTAACACGGAGAGCCATCAGATAGAAAATGTAGTCACTACATTCGACCCCAATCGCTTTGATCTATGGTGGCAGTCAGAAAACGGTAAATTATTGGATTGTCTTTTATAGAGAGCTTGTAGCATCTTTAACCTCACATAAATATTAGACTACAGTATGATGAACCCACCATGTTGGCGGGATCGGCCGGCCGGCTTATGTGTGACAGGGCTTCCTGATTCTTCCCTGACAGGTGATATTGGGTTGATAAGGGTTGTGCTGTTTCAATTTTAATACTTCACCCTTTGTTCTTTAAGAGAAAAGCCACTGCTTACTCCGGGTTGGACGGAAAGCATATACTATGCAGTTGAGCTTTTCTGAACTTGTCTCCACTTTCCTCTACAGGAAAGATGTATATCTTAGTACAGTGTTAGCCAGTAGATAGAAAAATATTTAGACTTGAGAGTCCTCAGTGGTTGATACCTTTTAATGGCTAACTGAAAAGATGGTAACAAATTGCAAGCTTTCGAGTCTTTGCCTGATGAAGAGACCTGAGTAGTCTCGAAAGCTTGCAATTTGTTACCATCTTTTCAGTTAGCCATTAAAAGGTATCAACCACTGAGGACTCTCAAGTCTAAATATTTTTCACTTTCCTCTAGTGATGAATAAAAAATTTTTATTTCTACTTTTGCAAATTGGGTTCTCACATCTTTCCTTTGTCTGTTTCTATAACATATAATTTCAATGATGAAACATCCCAACAATCAATCTGTTCATCTTCTCCTATTTATGCACTTTACTCAGTTACATAGTGCCATCATATTCCACAGCGCTTTACAGACATTACTATCACTGTCGTCATCTAAATTCCCTATCTGTATATTTTTTTGGAGTGTGGGAGGAAACCTGAGTTTACACAGAACCCTCACACAAAAACGGGGAGAACATACAGACTCCTTGCAGATGTGTCCTTGTGGGGATTTAAACCGTGCTCCTTCTCACCATGTTCATGCTGGTGAAACAGAACATGGGAATTCGGGGCTCCCACCAGAGAACATCTCAGATAGGTTTGATAATAAATATCTCATATCAATAGATGATGAAGATGGGAAATTCTCTTTAATATTTAACATCACAAACTTACTTTGGACATAAGCTACTATTCCTTGAACTTCAACTTTTGACAAAATAATAATAGTAGTAATAATAATCTCAAATTGTTCGGTTCTTAGAAATTAAATGTATATTTTTTTTCTTTACAAAGGTCTGGAAAATGTCACCATCCAGCTGGATCTTGAAGCAGAATTCCATTTCACTCATCTCATCATGACCTTTAAGGTTAGGAATCCATGACTTCTGCTTTTGGATACAATAGCTACTAGTATGAGATTTTCTTGTACAGTATAAGGGCCTATTGTTAAGGCATTGCACATTGCGACCATTGAAGGGGAATTTGCGATGTCGGACCTGCCTTCTGAGCAGAATTATTGTGATTTGTGCTCTATTGTTAATCTGTGATGTTTAAAGATATCTGTACGTTTAGGAAAGGAAGCGTATTAATGTAATCCCCTTGCTGCGTGTTTAATGAGGCACAACATCTGTATATAATGTCTTGGATCCAAACAGATGTCAGGAAGTGACATATGCTTTGTAAAGGACATACCGTGCTTCATTGATACACATAGTACATTTTAGACGTGCGCCTGTGTTTCTGGCAGACTTTCATCTTTGAAAAGTATCTTGCCAAGAGCTTTACTTAACTCTACACATTTTTTTAGTCAAGTTCAACAAGCGGATGTCTTTGTTATAAGAAATTCTTCTTTTCCTTACAGACTTTCCGCCCAGCTGCAATGTTAATTGAAAGATCATCGGATTTTGGGAAAACATGGAATGTTTATAGATATTTTGCATATGACTGCGAGTCTTCCTTCCCTGGAATCTCAGTTGGTCCAATGAAAAAAGTTGATGATATCATCTGCGACTCGCGATACTCTGATATTGAACCTTCTACTGAGGGAGAGGTAGTTTTTTCTATTTTATTTATTTATTTATTTTTTTTGTTTTACGTTTTTTCTTTTTTTATTTTATTGTATGACCATACAAACTAATTTATCTGTTGATTTCATTTATTACAATTATTTTATTTAATAAATTAGGTTATTCACCGTGTCTTAGATCCAGCTTTCCGCATCGATGATCCATACAGTGCTAGAATTAAAAGTAAGTTACAATATTTGCACTATATAGTATTGCTTTTGTGGCATATACATTTTCTCCTTCGTCTCATTGGGGGACACAGGACTGTGGGTGTATGCTACTGCCGCTAGGAGGCTGACACTAAGTAAACATAAAAAAAGGTTAGCTCCTCCTCCGCCGTATACACCTCAGCACTGGCCGCAGGCAAACCCAGTTATTGCTTAGTGTCTGATGGAGGCACACGTCTGGTTCTTTTTCCAGACCATTTTTTTTTTTTTTTGCTGCAAGCCCCCCTCTAAAAGACGGGAGACGCTGGACTAATGTCTGGGAGAGCCGCAAGTCCACTGCAGCAAGGAAGACCCACCATTAGAGGTCATGGAGCTGGAGCCTGCACCGTTCCCCATTTTTTTGGTAGAAGACTGCAAGCAGGAGAACCCACCTTCAAAGCTCCGGAGAACAGTGTCGGCAAACTTCACTTTCAGTTCGCTGCCTTGCCATTCGGGCTAGCCACAGCTCCCAGAGTGTTCACAAAGGTCATGGCTATTGTTGTATCCATTCTACACTCCAGGGGGATAGTCATCTTGCCTTACCTAGACGACCTTCTCATCAAGGGTCCGTCTTTCCAAACATGCGAGGAAAGTGTCAGCATTACCCTAGACACTCTTGTTCGCCTGGGGTGGCTGGTGAATATGAAGAAGTCATCTCCCGTGCCATCTCGAAAGATCACCTTCTTAGGGATGGATTTCGACACCGCTCAAGGGTTGATAATCCTTCCTCAGGACAAGGCCTTAGTTCTCCGTCAAGAGGTACGGATCCTTCACAAACCGATTCCTCATACCATCCGGTTTTGCATGAGGGTCCTAGGAAGGATGGTGGCAACGATCGAGGCGATTCCATTTGCCCAGTTTCATCTTCGCCCCCTTCAGCATGCACTCTTGGCAGTATGGGACGGGAGCCTTTATTCCCTCAATCTTCGGTGCCGTCTGTCCCTGAAGGTCAGACAGACTCTTATGTGGTGGACGAGGAGTTCCACTCTTCAACAGGGCCGTTTGTTTCCTCCGAATATCTGGATGGTAGTCACAACGGATGCCAGCCTGCTCGGATGGAGAGCAGTGTTTCGTCACCACACAGCCCAGGGGACTTGGTCTCAGCAGGAGTCGATCCTCCCGATAAATATTTTAGAGATCCGAGCTATTTGGCTGGCTCTGAGGCATTTTCACCAGCATCTGGCAGGCCGCCCAGTCCGAATTCAGTCAGACAATGCCACGGCGGTGGCATACATAAACCATCAGGGAGGTACCCGCAGCCGGGCGGCTATGCACGAGGTAAAACAGATTCTGTCCTGGGCAGAGGTAAATCACTCCGTGATTTCAGCAGTCCACATTCCGGGCGAGGAAAACTGGGCAGCGGATTTTCTCAGCCGTCACGGCATAGCTTCAGGGGAATGGTCACTACATCCCGAGATTTTTCAGCAGATATGTCGACGCTGGGGAACCCCAAATGTGGACCTGATGGCTTCCAGGATGAATGCCAAGGTGCCCAACTTCGTCTCCCGGTACCGGGATCCGCAGGCAATTGCGGTGGACGCCCTGGTTCTACCGTGGAATCAATTCCATCTTCCATACTTATTTCCACCAATAGCTCTTCTCCCAAGGGTGATCAGAAAGATCAGGATAGAGGGGGTTCCAGCGATATTAATCGCTCCGGATTGGCCGCGTCGCTCTTGGTACGTGGAGCTGGTACAGTTGCTCGCCGACGCACCCTGGCGACTGCCAGAGCGTGCGGACCTTCTCTCCCAGGGCCCAGTTTACCACCAGAACTCAGCGGTCCTGTGTTTGACGGCCTGGCCGTTGAATCTTGGATCCTGACCAGGGCTGGATTCTCTAAAAAGGTCGCCGCGACGATGGCTAGCGCCCGAAAGCCCGTCTCGGCTCGCATCTACCACGGTACTTGGAAGATCTTTTTTGCTTGGTGCAGGGAACATGGTTGTTCCCCGCTTAGGTTTTCAATTCCAAACATTCTGTCATTTCTCCAGGCAGGCCTAGATTCAGGTCTAGCGCC
This sequence comes from Oophaga sylvatica, assembly GCA_033576555.1. Lineage (NCBI taxonomy): Eukaryota > Metazoa > Chordata > Amphibia > Anura > Dendrobatidae > Oophaga > Oophaga sylvatica. The sequence goes on along the minus strand of JARQOD010000004.1, from coordinate 281,239,910 downwards.
AAGTACGCTTAGACGGCAGATATCAGCCTTGTCTGTGCTTTTTCAGCGAAGGATCGCGTCTAATTTTCAGGTTAGGACCTTTATTCAGGGGGTTGTCCATATAGTTCCTCCCTACAAGACTCCTTTAGAGGTTTGGGACCTCAATCTAGTCCTGGGAGTTCTGCAAGAGTCTCCTTTTGAACCTTTGCAGGAGGTTTCTCTGTCGTTTCTTTCCTGGAAAGTGGTGTTTTTGGTAGCCATAACATCCATAAGGCGGGTTTCGGAGCTGGCTGCACTGTCTTGTCGAGCTCCGTACTTGCTTTTCCATCAGGATAAGGTGGTGCTCAGACCTACTCCACCTTTTTTGCCTAAAGTCGTGTCCTCATTTCATATTAATGAGGACATTGTTTTGCCCTCATTTTGCCCAGCTCCAACGCACCAAGTGGAGAAGGCTCTCCATACGCTGGATCTGGTGAGAGCACTCAGGAGATATGTATCTCGGACGGCGTCCTTTCGACAGACGGACACGCTGTTTGTCCTCCCTGAAGGTCGCAGGAAGGGACTCGCTGCCTCTAAATCAACCTTGGCTAGGTGGATTCGGTTAGCCATTCAGGAGGCTTACCGCATCAGAGGCGCGGTGGTTCCTGCAGGGATCAAGGCTCACTCCACCAGAGCGGTGGGTGCCTCCTGGGCCCTTCGGCATCAGGCTTCAGTGGAACAGGTTTGTAAAGCAGCAACCTGGTCCAGTCTGCATACCTTTTCCAAGCATTATAATGTCCATACCCAGGCTTCTGCGGATGCCAGTCTGGGTAGAAGGATTCTTCAGGGCGCGGTTGCGCACATATAAGCAATGCTTGATTATAAATTACACTGTGGAGTCGGTTTCCCACCCAAGGGACTGCTTTGGGACGTCCCACAGTCCTGTGTCCCCCAATGAGACGAAGGGGAAATACGGATTTTTGTGTTACTCACCGTAAAATCCTTTTCTCCGAGACGCTCATTGGGGGACACAGCTCCCTCCCTATTAGCCGGATGGCTTCGATTTCTAAGTTAATTTTATTTGCTTGGGTCTATATCAGTAGATTTACTTCTGGATATATTGTACCTGTATTAACATTAATTTATTCTTTAGCCTCCTACTGCTTTTTGCACTAAACTGGGTTTGCCTGCGGCCAGTGCTGAGGTGTATACGGCGGAGGAGGAGCTAACCTTTTTTTATGTTTACTTAGTGTCAGCCTCCTAGCGGCAGTAGCATACACCCACAGTCCTGTGTCCCCCAATGAGCGTCTCGGAGAAAAGGATTTTACGGTGAGTAACACAAAAATCCGTATTTTTATGTGCTGGTTAATGTCCCATTACACCAAAAGCTTTTTGTTTTCCTTTTATAAGCCTCTTTCAATAAAATTAAATTCTAAATGTTAATTCTGTCATGTATCTAGACATTAAACTGTTCCATTATTTGATGCTTCTCTTTTCATTTACATTAGGTTTTATGATTCTCTTTCTTTGTGTTTTGTTTTAAGGTATGCTGAGAATTACAAATTTGAGAATTAAATTCTTGAAGCTTCATACTTTGGGTGATAACTTATTAGATTCAAGAGTCGAAATTAAAGAAAAATATTACTATGCTATTTATGATATGGTTGTACGGGGTAATTGCTTCTGCTATGGACATGCCAGCGAGTGTGCTCCAGTTAAAGGCTACCCTGACAACGTTGAAGGAATGGTAATTATTACACTTTTCTGTATTATTTACTACATGTGATACACAATCTAATTCAGAGTTATTTATGTACGTTATGAAGAAAATTCTGCATCTCATTCATGTAGATATTAATGGAAAGATAAAGTTCAGTTATTTCTCAGCAGTGATGGGGAACCTTTTAAATGGGTATTCTTATGTTAGGTGGTTATTCACTTTCCTTGGGACAGGGAATAACTTTCTGATCGCTGGAGGCCAACCACTGAGACCACCACTGATCCCGAGAAACGAGGCACTGAAGAGCCCCATGTGAATGGATTGGTGGTCGATTATGCAAGCTGCCACTCCATTCATTCCTATTGGGACCGATGGAGATTTCCGAGCCCTGAGCTCGGCTGATCTTGGAAGCTCCCATTGGAACAAACGGAGCAGCAGTGAGCATGGTCGTCCATCACTCTATTGAGCCCCAGGTCTCAGGATCGGAGGGGATCCCAGCATTCAGACCTCCAGTTATCGATAAGTAATTACCTCTCAGAAGGTTATGACAGATTGCTAGGATATGCCGTAACATTCTGATAGGTGTGGGACTGACCTTTGGGCCCCCCTGCTAACCTGGAAAATATAGTGATCGCTTTGACTCTATCATTTCTCCTGCGGAGCAGAAATCTCGGCCACCCACTTTGACGGGAACTGCCACACACATTGAGGGGTGTTGTAGTTCTCTGCATGACTGGGAGAATTGCTGTGGAAAATCTAGTGGTGCTGCGTCTTCTGAGAATTGTGGAGGTCCAGTCAGTGATATGCCTGTGGAATATAGAAATAGATATATTTGACATCTAAAGATATGTACAAAGCAAGAATGTTTCATGGCACAGGATTTCTCTGTAGGTTTAGACAAAGAGATCCAGCATTTCTTCCCATTTCGCTAGCTAACAATCCATGTACATTTCATTCCGTTGTGTTTCCACAATAAAATCTAACATAAATTCAGACAAACATTTCCCCGTAATAAAACTCCTTTCTCATATTTGAGGTCCACGGCCGCTGTGTTTGCAGACATCACACAAAAGGTTTAAATTGTGAGCAGTGTATGGACTTTTACCACGATTTGCCTTGGAGACCAGCGGAAGGTCGCAGCAGCAATGCTTGTAAAAGTAAGTGAACATCATTCATGGACGGTTTTTGGCTTCTGATTAAGAACTGTCAAAAGCCTTGACAATCAATAATATGTTAAAAGCTTGCATTGTCAGCCACAGAGTCACCCATAGCCAAGTGTCTGAGCATTAATTGTGAATTTTATTTTATTTTTTTTCTTAGCTTACTCTTCTCTCCTTTTTTTTTTTCAGAATGTAATTGTAATGAACACTCCACTCATTGTCACTTTGATATGGCTGTATACATATCCACTGGAAATACCAGTGGTGGGGTATGCGATGACTGTCAGCACAACACAATGGGTCGGAACTGTGAGCAGTGCAAGCCATTCTTCTATCAGCACCCGGACAAAGACATCCGGGACCCAAATATATGTCAACGTAAGTATCATAGTTAGGAGAGAGCTTTTACTTTGCTGCCTTGCTTTTTGGCACTCCTCCATCATTTCTAGCTCACAGCAGCTATTGTATCCTTTTTTTTTTTATTATTCATGATGCCTTGAGAGAAGTGTTATATGACTTTATAAGGATCTATTCACTGAATAGTCTTCCTTGCCTAAAGTTCTTTCAATTTATTGCATTGGCATGTGGATGTATGCTGCGGAATACATTGGTGCTGTATCAATAGAGAATAATTTTGAAGTGCAATTTATTTTTTCCCAGATTGTAACTGTGACCCAGCTGGTTCTCAAAATGAAGGCATATGTGACCGCTATACTGACTTCTCGGTTGGGCTCATTGCTGGGCAGTGTCGTTGTAAAGCGAATATTGAAGGAGAGCGCTGCGATCGGTGCAAAGAAGGACACTATGAGTTAAGTGCAGAAGATCCAGATGGATGTCAACGTAAGAATTAAATTCTTTCACAGCGATTTATACCTTTTTTTTTTTTTTATTAATTAATGACCATTTAGTTCCATATTTAAAAAAAATTTTCTGTCTCTTGAAGCTTGTGGATGCAATCCTCTGGGAACTATACCTGGTGGTAATTCGTGTGACTCTCGAGATGGCAGCTGTTATTGCAAGCGTTTTGTGACCGGAAAGAAGTGTGATCAGTGCATGGTAATATTAATCTTAATGAATATTATCCTACACTACCTTGTTTAGAAATTATAGCGTTATGCACTTAAAGTGAAGCTGCATGTTCTCCTTGTTAAAGGGAATTTGTCAGCAGGTTTTTGCTATCTAATCTGAGGACAACAAGAAGTAGGGGCTGAGACACTGATTTCAGGAATGTTTCACTTATTAGGCTTTGTGCTGTTGTTTGCCTACACTCAAGGTTTTATCACCAGGATATTATATACACTGCTGAACAAGGTCTCACGCAACTGTCAGTCTGACCATTCCACCTACTGTGATAAACAGCTCACTGTCAATAGACTATGTACATAGAGAGCCTAGTGTGGGCGGGGTTAGCTGTGGTGTGGGTGGGATTAGCTTTCTCAGCTCTGCTTCATGCTACATGTAAAAACTCTGTGTCACAACTGCTACACCCAGTAATCCTAAATGATATGTTGTTGGATTCAAGGTCTCTTTTCTTACCTTAAGCTGCTCTCCGATGAGGTAGCAAAAACCTGCTGACCTATTCCCTTTAAAATGAACACACGTGGAAACAGCTGGATAAAACTGTAATGTTTGCTGCATAGAATAATACAGAATGTTTTTCAATTAATAAAACCGATCAATTGTGAAATCTTGTATTTTTTATACTGCTCAGTGATGTGCATACTAGTCCTACTGCTAGAAATAGCATATAATGTATGCACTGAATGTGCAGCTAGTAAATGGGGCATTGCTGACATGCATAAAGCGATGAGCTGATCAGTCTATCACTATTGATATACAGTGTAATGCAATGTTGTGCCTTTTCCTGTACAGACTGAATTCTGGGGCTTGAGCAATGATTTAGATGGTTGTCGGCCTTGTGATTGCGACCGTGGTGGATCATTCGACAATGAGTAAGCCAAGTCTTCATTTCTTCTCTTGTAATCATTCACTTGTAAGTTGTAACATGCCAACGAGTTAGCGGAGCAGTGCATTTTATGTACATGCTGTAAATCAGGCGACCAATGGGTTGAAAACCTACCAACTGGTAAAAAGCAGTTGAAACAGCACTATGCAAATTAGACATCAGATGTACTGGTATAAAGTTAATCCCTAAAAGATCATGCACACAACTGTAAAAATTGGACTAGTGCCATCTGTTGTTTTGACAGATAACTCTCTTCCCTATGTTATTCTATGGGGCTGTAAATGTGTCCGATTTTTATTTTTTTTTCCTCAGACCGAGTCGATCCAAGAAAAAAAAATCATCGCATGCCGGAGTTGTATCTGATTAACGGATCGCATTCGGCCATTTGTGTATATGAGAAAAAAAATCAGACTGCACTCGGATGACATCCTGGTGCGGTCTGATTTTCACAGACAAAATAGAGAATTTTTTTTTTCTTTTCTTCTCCACATCTGAGAAAATCAGAAACGCACACTGATCAAACTCTGATCATGATTTGAGTCTGAGTAACATAACTGGACATATTTTCTAAGATGAGAGAAAAACAGTCCTGTGACATTAATCTAAAAGATAGGGTACGGTGTATTAGCTGAATATTTCTGCGTCACATATTAGGTACCACGTGGACCAAGATAATTTCAGAATTGTTTTCATAATGTATTATTTATTAGAAATGCTAACACTATAGTTCCTAAAGGGGTTGTCCATTACTACAGGTTGGTAGTAGCCCAATACCAGGCACCCTTACCAATTAGCTGATTGAAGAACCAGATGTAGACCGTGTACAGAGCTGGAACAGCGCGACTCTGTACACTATGTAGTGGCCATTCTCCGCCACTCCAGATCAGCTGCTATTCACACTAGTAGGAGCAGGGAGGCAGTACCTCAACATGGGCATCGTATACGGGATCCGTGCTTTTCCTGCTCCGTACACTATTTCCATTCAGCGTGACAAACAGTTGACCAGCAGGGATGTAAATGTTGGGCCCACACAGATCTGATATTGATGATCTATCCAAAGCAGAAAATGGACATTCTAGAAATAGTGCTCAAGCATTATCCAAACCCAACTAAAATACAGTTCCAAAACCCAGCTGTGTTTTCTGGCTTGTTTCCTGGTACATCTTGTTTGTTATGTCACAGTTCTGCAGTCAATGAAATTTCTTAGGGTTATTTTATGCCGTCTACAGCTGTTCTCCTGAATCTGGCCAGTGTCGCTGTAGACCACACATGATCGGCCGCCAGTGCAGTGAAGTCCAGTCTGGCTTCTATTTCATCTCTTTAGACCATTACATCTATGAAGCTGAACATGCAGATTTTGGACCTGTAAGTATTTAGCACTTAGTGGCTCCAGTTTCCATTTAGTAGCAATGCTTAGGCCTTGCTGTTTCCCAACAGGGTGTGAGAACTGTGGAGAGGCTGCTTCCTCAAGATCGCACACCTTCCTGGACAGGACCTGGATTTGCCAACGTTCCAGAAGGAGCATATTTGGAATTTCATATCAACAACATCCCAACCTCTATGGAGTATGATCTTTTAATTCGCTATGAGCCACAGGTGAGCAGTTCTATCACTGTATTAAAGGAACACTACATGTAGCAATATCGGCAATGTATTGTTTGTTTTTAACATACAAATCTTATATATTTTGTATAATCTTTACAGTGGCCACTGGGACTTTTTATGGCTTCTCTTTCCTGTCCTTATCAGAGGCAGGACTAAAAAGACAGGTGACACTATGCCCATCTGACCACATCGGCTCCACCAATCACAATCCTCAAATATCACTGGTTGCCCTGCTCCCTTCATAGTTACCTGATTAGAGTCATTGTGGCTAATATCCATATGTTGTTTCCTAAAATAAAAGGTCTAAAAAAAGGGACCAGTGTGAAAATGGCGAGATTTCTATATTTTGTTTTCTACATTTAACATAGATTGCGATATGGGGAAAACATTGTCTCAAAAAATGTCACAAAAACCTGATTGCAACAAAAGGTCATGTTTTGATTATAGCTCCCTTCTTCCCTTTAAAGCCTGTCCTTCCATGGGTTAGCAACTTAGCATGGATTTAGAAGGTTTTGTTTTCCTGCACAGGGCACAGCAGGAAGGTGCATTTATACATGCCGATTTCAGCTTGTCAATGCACAAGTCGTTCGGCGCTTGTTTACCAGCCTGTTTACACAGGTCAACGAACAATGATGACCCGAGAACAATTGTTAATTCGATCGTTCTGTCCGCATACAGCATCTTGTTCTCAGAAGCACATCTTTAGTTTACTGCCACGTAGCAATGATCATTATACTAGTAAAAATTGATAATCTGATCACCCAGTGAACAAGCATTTTGCTTTTCCATCAGGTGATCAATGTTCTTGTGTATGGTGGAAGAGGGTTTCTGAGGAATAGTAGTCATACAAATGAATGTGCACCCAACATTTATTTAATGTGTATGGATAGATTTAGTCTTTGGCTGACAATCAGATCTATTATTCCAGATTTATAATAATCTGACAGCACTCTAATCTGTTTTGCTATTTTGCATTTTTTTGTGTAATAGCTTCCAGAACAATGGGAAGAAGCAGTGATTACAGTTATACGTCCAGGAAGAATACCCACCAGCAGCAGATGTGGTAACACTGTGCCTAGTGATGACAACCAGAATGTGGCATTACCTCCAGGATCCCGGTGAGTAACAACTCAGTGCTGAGAGTAGCGCATACCCGACAGTGCTATTGTGAGTGTACTTTACTTTCAGCAGCATAGGCAGAGCAGCAGTCTGCTGATAGTGTTTATAGTTACTGCTTTCTTATCACAGGAGAGGTTTAATTTGTAGAAAACCTAGGAAAATTGTATATATTATGTGCTTGCTCTAAGTATTATTACATTTGACTCTCCCTCACATCTTTTTCCAATTAGGTTACATGCATGTGGTCACATATGCTAATCTCACCATTACTGAATGAAAATAAGAGCAAATGATAGTTGGATGAATGATAATTGGTAGCTACAGTAAAAGTGTTTCCAAAGTGATGACAAATTGCTAGGGAATGCCATTACTTTATTACTGATGGAGGTTCCACCTATCCTAAGAATGAAGAGGTATCAGCTCTAGTGAAGCATTGCATCCTTTTCACTGTTTCTTCCCTGCAAAATGTGCCATGGCAAACTAGCTGTGCAGGGAAAAAATAATGGCGTCTCAGCACGACACTATTGCTGCATATGCTTCATTCTCAGGATAAGGCCACGTTCACACGTTCAGTATTTGCTCCACTCCTGATTTTAGCCTACAAATATTGATGGGAAAATATTAACCAATCAGAGGGAAAGTATAATAGAAACACGTCACCACTTCAGTATTAATCATCCACTCTTGGTTTTGGCTTACAAATACTGATGGAAAATACTGAATGTGTGAATGTGGCCTATGTGAAAGTCTGAAAGATTTGACAAGCATTACTCTTAAAGTAATGATATATACTAGCAATCTATATACACAGTCTTTCTGCATGAATTTACCCAGACCAGATATTCAAGAACATGTGCTTTGATATATAATTCCAGGTATATTGTCCTCCCTCGTCCCATATGTTTTGAAAAAGGCCTGAATTACACAATACGACTGGACCTGCCTCGGTATTCCGTTAACTCTAACGTGGAGAATCCATACACACTAATTGACTCTGTGAGTGCATGTTGTTAGAATAATTTGATGTTTTCTATATCTGAAGAAATCAGCTTCATGGTTCTTCTCTCATCATGATTTGAAGTTTTCTGTTAATTAGATTTTGGATCACAGAGGCCAGATTGTGCACGGGGACTTCTCCCTGTCTGTGATTCCCAACCCCCCACCTGCCTCCAGTATTTGAATTACAGGTCACTGCTTTTTCAATGACCTGCCTCCTGTGCTGGAAATTTGTACAGTCATTGTCGTGAACAACACGTACATAATTGTCTCTAAAAAAAAACGAAATCAATCTGGGAACATGCCGCCCACGGCAATGACTGCACTGGCGCAATATGTCACAGGAAGCTGAAAAAGCAGTGACCTCAGCCTGCCATCCAAAGACCGGATGGGCTGGGAATCGGACGGGGAGGAGAAGACCTCGTGCACAATCCGGCCTCTGGGCACTACAATCTAATTAGCAGAAAACGTTAAATGATGATTAAAGAACAACAAATCGTATTTCTTCATCAATGTAATCAGTATTACAGCTCCAATACACCCATGTCTTTACTTTATATTGCAAAATTGTGCTGAAAGGTTCTCTTTTAGTGTTTCCTCTTTGAAAAATGTGATCAACTGCCTGCACAGGTTCCAAGTTTAATCATCGATATTGCATGTGAGCTACAATTGATGCTACACATTTTAAAGGGGTTTTCTGATTTTAGAAACAAAGTCTCCAGTCACTCTGTGTGACTGCAATCTGCTGAATTAGAACATTGTCACAGTTCCCCTTTATGCTCCATGCGAGTGGGCAGTCATTTGACCTCATGTTTGTGATTTGCATACTTGTGGCCACGTGCCAACTAGTCTTATCCGGGTTCTCTCAATTTTCATCTAGAAGCCAGATGAGACTATTCAGCTTTTGCCCACAGGTATGAAAAATAACATACATGTGGTCATGTTACCGTCCCCTCGCGTAGGGTATACAAGAGAATCATTACAGTGTGCACATCCCACGCTGCCACGATTCGGAAGAGTGACTGCAGACTTTGCTTCCTTGGCTGGACAACCCCTTTAAGCTGGATGGTTCTGGATGTCCTTACATAACATTATTGTTTTATGTGATATTTCCAGCCTTGTCCTTGCTTCAGCTTTCTATGAAGGCATTATTACTGCTGTGCAATCTGATGTACATTGTAAGTTTGCGTGCTGCACCCCATACTCTATTGTCATTCAGTGGTTTTAGACTTTAAATTTAGTTTTAGAATATATTTCCGTAATGTGTAATGCCAAAAATATACAAAAATCTTGATTTCTGTAAAAAATGTCCACAGATTGTTTTGCTGCCTCATGTCAAGTCTCTTGACTTATTCAGCATGGGGGGCTCAGGAGAAGATTCCAGCAATACCTGGCAGACGTTTCAGAGATACAGATGTGCAGAAAATAGCCAGAGTGTTGTGAAAACTCCATTGACAGACATCTGCAAAGATTTCCTCTTCAGTATCTCCGCAGTCCTACATGAAGGCGCCCTGGGTATGTCATGGACCTTATACAGACTCTAATCTCTTTATGGCCACTTATTTTCTTTGCACGGTTGCGTGTAGCACTTTGATAGCAGCAGAATTGCTACTCCTTGATACAGATAAGGCATCTGCTATCCAAATCTAATGTGTTAGATTAGTCATATTATGGATCCAAATGGCAGCTGATGGACCTTGTTGACTTATAAAAGGTCCTCCAGGGTTCTGGTGAGGTTTCCACTTTTTAGGTAGCCACAACAGCTCTGTATGCTCTTCTAATCATGCAATCAAAGGTGTCGAGACCTCAAATGATAAACACTAGCACATGTGAAGATACAGTATGTGCAAGGGCAGTGTGCTTTTAATGATTGACAGCTCGGACCAGTGGCATAGTTCTGCCACAAGCCCAAACTGCGCTCTGGAAGCAATGGCAGCTTTGCCTCGGTAGCATGGAAGAAGTGCAGGAGAACTGAAGCTGGTTGAAGCCAGATCTTGCATGTTCTAAGGTAAAGAGCTTGCAAGCTTGTGCTCCATGCCTAGGAAACTGGCCTCCTTTGATACACTGCAGAGTTGGCTGGTAACCTAAGCAATGAGCAGTAAACTATAAAATGAAAAATCTCTCTATTCTTGAGAACAAAGGGGATTTTTAATAAGGAATAAATTGCAAAGTTACTAGTTTTAATAACCACTTTGCAATTTTATCATTTAACAAGATGATACAACTTCTTTACTAAAGCTATTTATGGAATGAAACAAAGTTATAATATTGGGAGAAAGTCATTTACAATACTCTGGGAATATTTGTGGAGAGAAGTATCTAAAAGCAGAACTGTATTTGAGTGCATAGAACTTGCAGAAGAGCGGCAACATCAGGACATGCAGAAAGAGGAGATTCCAGTTTTATTGTCAGAAGTTTTAGTATGGTGTAACCGAGGACACTTACAATTATACTGTGTTCATTTTCTCCAGAATGCCATTGTGACCCACAAGGCTCCTTAAGCGCCGTATGTGACCCAAATGGAGGACAATGCCAGTGCCGTCCAAATGTTGTTGGCAGAAATTGCGATACATGTGCTGCAGGAACTTATGGATTTGGACCTAGTGGATGTAAACGTATGTATTATTACACTTCTCTGGTATTACAGTATTAGACTGGAAAAAGCAAGGACCATAGGGTGATTCCAACTTGACCAAAAACGAAAGGTAGCTGAGTTTCTGTTTATTTATAGAGAAATGGAGGGAAGTCCTGGGCATGAAGGATCAGACAGGTTTATATACTAACTACCCAATCCTTATTTCTGTGTTCAAGGAATAATCAGTATCCCATCATACACAGTAGATTGACTATGGGTACTGCTGGGAGAGTCTTTAGACCAGGGGTGGGCAATTAATTTTCCCGAGGGGCCACATGAGAGACTGTGACTGTTGTGGAGGGCCAAACCAATAGGCCAAAATTAATTCTGCTCAATATTAATATTGATATATTATAATTATTATATTATTGATAATTTTATTAATATTAATTGTATCACTTAAAATTGAGCATACTTAAAGGGAATCTGTCACCCTAAATTGGCGGGATATTTAAATGATGGCAGTTAGGTCAGATGGGCGGTGTTTTGGGTACTTGCCTTAACATGTTGTTCGCCGCTGTCTCCATTATTTCTGGGAATTGTAGTCGTTGCCCTCCATATAACGCGCCTGCTCATTGCAATCTGCGGGCAAAGCATACTGCGCGTGCGCAATTCAAGATTGCAATGTGCAGGCACGTTATATGGAGGCAAGACAACAATTCCCAGAAATAATGGAGACAGCGGCAGAACAACATGTTAAGGCAAGTACCCAAAACACAGCCCATCTGACCTGACTGCCATCATTTAAATATCCCGCCAATTTAGGGTGACAGATTCCCTTTAAGTATGCTGACATCCCCTATATATTGTTTGAACCTGAGCACAGCCCTTCTGAGTATCATATGAGCCCCCCAACAGCCCCTTATATACAGCTACAGCATGAGCCCCACACAGCCTCCCCCATATGCGGCATAAGCTCCACACAGCCTCCCTTCATATTTGGCATGAGCCCCACCCCAGCCTTCCTATATACACTGCATGAGCTACACACAGCCTCCCTATGTATACTGCATGAGCCCCATACAGGCTCCCTATATATACTGCATGATCCCCACACAGCCTTCCTATATATACTGCATGAGCCCCACACAGCCTCCCTATATACACTGCATGAGCTCCATACTGGCTCCCTATATATACTGCATGAGCCCCACACAGCCTCCCTATATACTGCATGAGCCCCATACAGGCTCCCTATATATACTGCATGAGCCACACACAGCCTCCCTATATATACTGCATGAGCCCCATACAGGCTCCCTATATACACTGCATGATCCCCACACAGCCTTCCTATATATACTGCATGAGCCCCACACAGCCTCCCTATATACAGCATGAGCCCCACACAGCCTCCCTATATACTGCATGAGCCCCACACAACCTCCCCATATACTGCATGAGCCCCTCACAGCCTCCCTATATACACTGCATGTCGCCCCATAGCCTCCCCATGTGAAGCATACAGCACCATGTCATACCATGTGTGCAGCACCATGTCGCCCCATGTGTGCAGCACCATGTCGCCCCTTGTATGCAGAATCATGTCGCCCCATGTGTGCAGCACCATGTCGCCCCATGTGTGCAGCACCATGTCGCCCCTTGTATGCAGAATCATGTCGCCCCATGTGTGCAGCACCATGTCGCCCCATGTGTGCAGCACCATGTCGCCCCATGTGTGCAGCACCATGTCACCCCATGTGTGCAGCACCATGTCACCCCATGTGTGCAGCATCATTTTGCCCCATTTGTGCTGCACCATGTTGCCCCATGTGTGCTGCACCATGTCACACCCCCATAGCTTCTCTATGCCCACCCTAACAGCCCACACACATGAGAGAAAAAAAAAAACACCACATACTCACCTCGGTCTCATTCTGCAGCGCTCTGCTTCTCTCCCTGCCTCCGCTCACACGCTGATTGATGGAGGAAGTGGCCGGAGGTCCCTCCTCCACCAAAGGAGGCCTGCACGCTTTCTGTTTCCATGTGCGGCGCAGCACATAGCCGCACATGGAAACAACAAGTGGGCGGGCACCGTGCAGCCTGTGGACATCTGATTATCAGCCCCATGGGTGACTCGGTCTGCGGGCCGGACTGAGACAGTCAGAGGGCCGGATATGGCCCGCGGGCCGCACTTTGCCCAGGCCTGCTTTAGACAGTTGTCTTCCATTATTTACCATTAACCTTTGTTTTAGACACTCCCTTAGTTTATTTCTATTTTTTCAGCTTGTGAATGTAACCTGAAAGGATCTTATGAAGCTTTTTGCCATAAGGAGACTGGTCAGTGTCCATGTTTTCCTGGTGCCTTCGGACGCCAGTGTGATAGATGTTTACCTGGTTACTGGGGTTTCCCGAACTGTCAACAATGCCAATGTAATGGACATGCTGATGAATGCAACACGCTCACTGGAGAGTGCACTAGCTGCAGAAATCATACTGAAGGCTACAGCTGTGAAAGGTATACCTTTTTAATTTTACACTACTTATTTTTAATTTTGTGACTTATTTTGTTATCAAACAAATGGGACGTAAAAGTAGCTAGACATATGCATCTTGGTGGCACAGCTGGTACCTATCTCCATCCGAGAGGCTGGTATGGATACGCTGAAGGGGCTGTGATATAAAAACATGTACACAAAGCAAGGAGTAGTTGTAAAAAATAATATATATATAGAGCAGCGCAGGACTGGTGGGAGAATTTATCACATTCAATTCTTTAGGTATATTTTTATATATCCTAGAAAGCTCCTTTAAATATCTGAAGTAAAATTCAATGCACATTTTGCCACAAATGTAAGTTCTATGAACTGTCCTGGGAGTATGGAAGATTTGATCGCTGAAAAGGGTATCATCTCTTAGAAATATGGCCACATTGCGGCTGTCATTGGCGTGACTTGGACTGACAGTGAATAGAAGTTAGATCTGTCCTCCTGGACAGTAACTAGTTATATTAGTAATATTCAGCCTACCATAACATTTTATATGCTAATTTGCAGGTGTCTAGCTGGCTATTATGGTGATCCCAGGTTAGGCTCAGGTGACCATTGCAGGCCTTGCCCATGCCCTGATGGACCTGGCAGTGGACGGCAGTTTGCCAGTGGCTGCTACAAAGATCCTTCATCTGAATATGTCATATGTTCTTGCAACAAAGGGTACACAGGTAATTCATTACAACATGTAAGACTCAATCTCTGCAACCACTATCATCAGTTTATCACACAAAAAATAATTGGGAAATTTGACTTTCAATTAACTCCTTCACTAAAATCATCTTCCATTTCCACAAACAACAATAATATCTTTAATTCAATGTCACATATCGATTACCCCTTTTTTTTGACAGCTGTCTTTTATTGGGTGACACACCTCATAATTTTTTAATGTATATTATTAAAAGTTACATTTTATATATTCACTGTTGCTTTTTCTATGAATTAATTTGGTGAATTGAGTCTGATACTTTCTCCAGCCGACACTGGAGCTTTGCTTATTTTCATATACTTTGTTTATAGGTAATGGCAGGTTTTCTTTCAGTGGGTCTCAATACTGATAATTGGCTAACAGAGGCCAAAGAGGTTTTTTCTGAGCACACTTTTACCCAGAAAAAATATCTCCCCACATTCAATGTAGCCTTTAAAGAGTTACAGCAGGTATATAGAGACCAAATTACCTCTTGGTGGGAGGTCCAGAGCTTAGAGAGTTATCTCAAAGCAAAAATCGTCCCGCGTGGTTTGAGAATCAACCTTACAGCGGGCAGTAGACATAAAAATCCTACCTTTATCCATAAGTGGGAACGTGAGGCAACTGAGAGTTCCCTTCGCTTCATGCAAATCTTACTGGAGGAAGAGAAGGTTACCCTTAATGCACTCAATGATAAATTGAAAGAACACATTGAAGTGACAAAAAAGTTTTCATCAGAAGCGGATTTTGGGGCTAAAGAAACAAAACTCCAAACTCATATTGAACGCTTCCAATATCATCTTAAAGAAAGAAAACATAAACAATACTTACGTGATGTCCAGGATTTCAAGGACAATAAAGCTTATTTAGTCCTAAACACACGTACCACCCCCCTAGATAGAGACTCTGAACTCTCTTCCACTGACACTGACTTCTCAGAAACAGAGTCTAGAAATCAGTCGTCAAGAGGGAGGAACAGGGGCAGGGGAAGGGGTCGTGGCACACGTAATAGCTCTGATAGACCTGATACCACTCCAAGTGGGCATTTTTTAGATCAGGAGTATGCCCTCAGGAATCGGGCACCACCAATGAAGAAATAAGTGGAGCAATTCACTCTAATCCGAGATCGCTTGGTGGTATTCAGATTATTAATTTATCAGAGAGGGCTCTCAATGAGTGTGAAATGTCAGTTCTGAGCAAGGGTCTCTCTTTTGTTCCCAACACGGACTTTGATTTATTCAGGACGGTCAAAGATTAAATCTATTTCTGCGTAAAGTTAGGTGGAAGAAGTTCTTTCAAAAGCAGGATCTCCGTATGAGTTCTGAGTTGGGTATTCCCGAGGATATGCTATCGGATGTAAGGTTATTGGATTCTATTGCTGATGTCAATCCCAATATTTCTGGTCTTGGCCCCTTTACCAATTTGAAGGTTAAAAGCACCAAAATGCCACCACCTTCTGGTGATTTATCGGCTATTGATATTTTTTCTAATTTAGTGGCAAAAGATCTGGTAGAGCTTTCAACTAGTCATATTCCATGTAACTATAATTGCTCTAGACAAGAGATGGGAGCTATTGTTGGACTCGAGCGAGACGACAACATTGTAATTAAACCCTCTGACAAGGGTGGCAATGTTGTGGTCATGGGGGTCGATCAATACCAACAGATGTGTTACTCCATCTTGACGGATGGGACCACATATGAAACATTGGCGTCCAACCCGACCAACATTTATCGTGAGGAATTACAAACGATTCTGTCTGAGGCACTCACTAACAAGGTTATTTCAAAAAGTGAGTTTGATTTTTTTACTCCAAAGTCACCCTGTCACTGCTACCTTTTATTGTTTACCAAAAGTACACAAGGGCATTTGTGTCGACCCGCCACCACAATTGTGGGTTACCAGGGCAATGGGGTACTCAGAGCCGAGCCCGTAGAAGTCTATGGGGATTGTCACAGGTAGCTGTGGCTCGGTCTGTGGCCCTGGCGGTCTGGCGTATGTTGGGGGAATATTTACAGGGGATAGATTTATATACAGTTCGTGACGCCACCTGTAGTCTTCTGGTAATTTATACCAGCGCTGCTGTAGATCTCTGAGGGATGGTGAGGCAGCTAGATGTCGGGTCCCCTACAGGTGGGACTCTTCCCTCAGGTCGGTAGTTAGGTAGGGATTGTGCAGGCATGCAATAATAACTCAGTCTCACACGGTCAGCGTCTTTCCATACCTTTACTTGTAAGATGTTCAGGCAGGTCCCAGGGAGGCTGATCCAAGGAGAGTGTATCTTGAGACAGCAGCTGGACAAGTTAGGGGCCTCCTTTACTTCCAATACAATGAGTACAACCAGCCTGAAGCGTAGTTCCCTCAATAACTCCAGCTAATCCATAGCTGTACGGCCCAGTCAGTTTTGTGTTAGGAGCCTTCCTGCGAGAGAGCTGAATTCTTATTTTGTCGTGCACTGACTCAAAGTCTTCACTCCCCCTGACCCCAGTTACGTACTGACTATATGGGGCTTGTTTGCCGCGACCTAAGGTCCGGTAAATTCCTGGTTTTCTTACCACTATGCTTGTAACAATAGTGATCCTTCGGTCCCCAGTGACCGGTAGCAATGTGCAGGACTTCTTCAATCCGTAAGCACTATTCCAATAAACCACTGTGCCTTTCGCCTTGTCCTCGCTGGTAACATAAGCACTCACACTAGCCAAGGGTCGAGCAGTCACTTCTTTCTTTTCCTTCACTTCAAAGTTAGTTACAAATGCTCAGTTATCAATAGGCAGGAGCACGTCTCTGAACCTTATACCGTCCTTTAGACAGGATACTGAAGACTTTCTGCACTAAACTTCTTCTCCTCAGTCCAGGCTAGACCTTCCTCTCTGAAGTCCAGGCACTGACTGACTGACCACTCCCTCACACAGTAACTACACTACCCTAAGGGTGTGTCTAGTGTATGTTGAGTGAATGGGTATTTAGCATTAAACTGCTGTCTCGCCACACACTCTCCAGGGTACTGCGTGTGCCTAACACCAGGGCTACACATTCCCCCATGGTAAAAGACAGCACTCCCGGGCTGTAAAATACAAAAGAGACAGTTTTGTTTATGCATGAAAACATTAACAATAACATTAATTCGTCCCATCCGGGAGGTGAGGATATCTTGAACGTTGCAAACAACAAAACATTATATATAGAAATACAAAAGTATTAAATAGCATTCAATAAATATTCAGTATTCTTGTGAAGGACCCGCACCAAACCTTCAACGTAGGTCCTGGGTGGGCTGCAGGACATCCAAATGCAGACCTCACTCAGTGCCACACCACACGGGTTTTTGTATTCAGAGGTAGTTGTACTGGTTTATGTAAAACCAAGATAAGGCACCGAAGCGCAACTATGTACAAATAAGTTCTGGGCTGGCACAGTCCTCAACCTCAAAGTCCATTGTAAAACCAAAGACATAGATATAATATCACATTATTATACTAAAGTGCAAAAACTTTTTCTGGTTACCCAGCCGGGCATTCTACGGTTAGAAATATATATGCATTATATACGTTATACTTTTCAACTTGTGCAAAAACTTATAAAACATTTTCAAACTTTCTACTTAGGGTAGACCCGATATGGATCTCACCGATTCTTCTTTTCTATCTATTCATTTTCAAATAATACACTTTCCACCCCGGGGGCTGGAACAATGCAATGGGCCCTAGATCCCAGGACTAACAAATCATGCGCTGCGATTAGGGTCTGAGTCGCCACAGTTCTTGTGCGAACCTCCAGGGGCGCAACGGGTACATTCTCCTCACGTGACACCGATTGCGTTTCAATCACAGTTAACGATATGGACCGTGTCATGGATTGCGATTGAGACTGGGTCGCATATTGCGATGTAGAGGTGGCTTGAATTTGCGATGAGCTCTGGGTCGCTAGTTGCGATGAATTTGCAGGGGGCGATGCTGGGGCACGGCCGGATACTGCTTGAGCTGGAGACGGGGACGCTGCGGTAGTGGTGACGTTACCTGCGTCGGGGACGGGGTCACGGACGATGGCGACGTTAAGGGCATACCATCCCTTCATTCCCCAATGCCGTGTGTACGTGACGAGGTCTCCATTTACTAAGTCCCTCCCGGGATGACCTTGCGGCAGGTGGGATTCTACATCACGCCTGCTGACAAAGACCCTGGGTAGAGGCCCGGTTCACGGATGAAGCCCCAGCCCTTCCGGAGCTGGAACTCAGTCACACACCCCTGCCGCCGCGGTTCCCTCAGGGTACCTTTCTCTCTCCGGACACCCTCTTTGTCCGCGATCAGCTCTGCATGTTGTCGCTGACGGTTCCGCTGAGCTTCCCGCTCTTCCTCCTGCTGGCGTTTCTGCTTCTCCTCACGACGCTGCCACTCATATTCCCACTGGGCGGTATAGGCGACGTCATCCAGGCGCGCCATTTCGTCCCAGTCCACGTCTGGTAGTGACGGACAGGACCCCTCCGGTGTTCCCTGCCGGGGACCGATCATCTGCTGCGGCCTCCTGGCCGGGCGGGCGTCCCGGAACTGGCGATACCTCCTTCGCCTCCACCGCTTCACCGGTGGGATCAGGATTGGTACTTTCGGGGGCAGCCTCCGGTTGCTCCTTCGCCTTGGGCAGCAGAATCTTCGGTAACTGGAATCGTGGGGGGTCGTTGAGGGAGAGATCACCGTGTCCCACAGCCTCCGCTGCTCCAGGGTACGCCGGCGTCTCTCGATCTCTTCAAAGCCAGGTTGGTACTGGACCATCTTCTTCAGGCGTGCATTTTCTTCTTGAATCTCTAACAACGCCTGCTGCAGGTGCAGGACCACGGATAACTCCGGTGCTGGTGGCAGCTTGGCTGGGGCACGGGGCCTGCCTTCCTCCGCTTCCCTGCTCGGCTGCACACGTCCTGCTTCCATGATGTTCCAGAAGATTCTTTTTTCTTCTCCAGAGACATCCGGTCTCTTCCGTGGAGGTGGGGTTTGCGTCTCCTCCTCCTCGCAGGGAAGGTGAAGAGGAGGCGGACCTCCTTTGCTGTAGGGCAGGATCGCATATTGTAATAGCACTTTGAGAGGGCAGGCATTTTCTTCGCGCCACTGGGGGGTAGACGCCCACGAAGGTACGCCCACCTTCTTCTCCAGCGCCTGAGGGCGCGAATATGGCGACAAAAATGGCGATTTTGGCGCCAAAAGTGAAAACAGTCCTTTTTCACAAAAACAATTCCTTAGGCACACAGGGCTCGCAATTCTGCGAGTTTCGCATCCTGTTCGTGACGCCAAAGTTTTGTGTCGACCCGCCACCACAATTGTGGGTTACCAGGGCAATGGGGTACTCAGAGCCGAGCCCGTAGAAGTCTATGGGGATTGTCACAGGTAGCTGTGGCTCGGTCTGTGGCCCTGGCGGTCTGGCGTATGTTGGGGGAATATTTACAGGGGATAGATTTATATACAGTTCGTGACGCCACTGTAGTCTTCTGGTAATTTATACCAGCGCTGCTGTAGATCTCTGAGGGGATGGTGAGGCAGCTAGATGTCGGGTCCCCTACAGGTGGGACTCTTCCCTCAGGTCGGTAGTTAGGTAGGTATTGTGCAGGCATGCAATAATAACTCAGTCTCACACGGTCAGCGTCTTTCCATACCTTTACTTGTAAGATGTTCAGGCAGGTCCCAGGGAGGCTGATCCAAGGAGAGTGTATCTTGAGACAGCAGCTGGACAAGTTAGGGGCCTCCTTTACTTCCAATACAATGAGTACAACCAGCCTGAAGCGTAGTTCCCTCAATAACTCCAGCTAATCCATAGCTGTACGGCCCAGTCAGTTTTGTGTTAGGAGCCTTCCTGCGAGAGAGCTGAATTCTTATTTTGTCGTGCACTGACTCAAAGTCTTCACTCCCCCTGACCCCAGTTACGTACTGACTATATGGGGCTTGTTTGCCGCGACCTAAGGTCCGGTAAATTCCTGGTTTTCTTACCACTATGCTTGTAACAATAGTGATCCTTCGGTCCCCAGTGACCGGTAGCAATGTGCAGGACTTCTTCAATCCGTAAGCACTATTCCAATAAACCACTGTGCCTTTCGCCTTGTCCTCGCTGGTAACATAAGCACTCACACTAGCCAAGGGTCGAGCAGTCACTTCTTTCTTTTCCTTCACTTCAAAGTTAGTTACAAATGCTCAGTTATCAATAGGCAGGAGCACGTCTCTGAACCTTATACCGTCCTTTAGACAGGATACTGAAGACTTTCTGCACTAAACTTCTTCTCCTCAGTCCAGGCTAGACCTTCCTCTCTGAAGTCCAGGCACTGACTGACTGACCACTCCCTCACAAGTAACTACACTACCCTAAGGGTGTGTCTAGTGTATGTTGAGTGAATGGGTATTTAGCATTAAACTGCTGTCTCGCCACACCTCTCCAGGGTACTGCGTGTGCCTAACACCAGGGCTACACACATTCATCCCTTAAAAGGTCGCCCCATAGTATCGGGTGTTGGGAGTTTATGCCAAAATGCTGGTATCTACTTAGATCAGATATTGTCTCCTTTTGTGTCTTCCTTACAATCCTTTGTACAGGATACACCTGATCTCCTTCGTCGTTTAGATGGTTTATCTGTCAGCCCCAAATCTTTTCTAGCAAGCATAGATGTGGAGGCATTGTACTCTTCCATCCCACATGAATTTGGTCTGGAGGCAGTTAGCCATTTCTTGAACATGAGAGGTTGTCAGTATCAGGAACACAACCAGTTTGTTCTGAGGCTTCTTCAATTTTGTTTAACGCATAACTACTTTGTCTTTGACCGTGTTATCTACCACCAGCTAAGGGGGACTGCAATGGGCAGTCCCTGTGCCCCGGCCTATGCAAATCTCCTCCTTGGCTGGTGGGAGGAGACCATGGTGTGGGTTGACGTTGAAGATTCTGATTCATCTGTGTGTCGTGGCTTTGAGTTGTGGTCACGATACATAGATGATATTCTTATTGTATGGAGGGGCTCTATTGAGGAATTTCATAAATTTGTGTCAAATCTCAATCATAATCACATTGGGCTTTATTTTACATCGGTGATTGAGGAAACTACACTACCATTCCTCGACATCCTTATTGTCAAGAATGAGAGTGGTGAATTGATGACCTCTACGTATAGGAAGCCTACGTCAACTAACTCTTTGTTGCACTGGAGTAGCCACCACCCCGTACATCTGAAGAGGGGTATCCCCAAAGGGCAGTACCTGAGAGTATGGAGGAATTGCTCCAACAATTCGTCCTTTGAGTCCCAGGCTAGGGAACTGAGAGATAGGTTCCTAGACAGAGGTTATCCGCGTCACGTTCTCATAAAGGCATACCAGGACGCTAAGTCTTGTGCTCGTCCTGAACTTCTTAACCCCATTAAGAAGAAAAACGAACAGGACAATGACGCCTTGAGATTCATTACCACATTTGATAACGGCTCCCCACAGGTCAGAAACATCATCAAGAAGCATTGGTCCATCTTACGTATGGATAGTGATATTTCGCCGTTTTTGGATAATCATCCTTTGGTCACCTATAAAAAAGCACGGTCTCTAAATGACAGATTGGTCCACAGCCATTTCTCGGCCCCAGTCACTAAAACATGGCTACACAGTAATGTGACTGGTTGCTTTAAATGCGGGCATGCGTGGCCTGCCAATATGTTGATTCTGGCAATACATTTGTGAGTAACGTGACAGGTATGAATTTACTCCATTCGTCATTTCATGAATTGCAGCACGAAGGGAGTTATCTATAAGGCCACATGTGTTTGCGGTCTTGAATATTGGGGGAGACTGTTGGCGAATTTAAAAGGAGAGTTGGTGATCACGTTGGTGACATCACACACAAGAGAGACACTTCCATCTCAAGACATATCAATGGTTTTCATGAAGGGAAAATCAATGCCATCAGATTCATGGCTATTGATAGGGTCCTGAAACCCCCTAGGGGGGGCAATTGGGACAAACTAATATTACAAAGGGAGGCCAAGTGGATTTTCTACTTGGACACGATCACTCCCAAAAGTTTGAATGACCAGATTAATTTTGGCTGCTTCATTTAATTCCTCTTTAATTCTGTTGACCTTTTTGATTTCTGATTCATTGTACTGAATATATTTTGCCAATAACCTTAATTGTCACCCTTTATATTGGGATATGCATATATTTCTCATAATACTCCTGTTCCAATTTGGGTTCTTGAATTATTTATATGTGCATCAAACATGATTAATTTCATGCTTTAATATTTAAATTAACCCTTTAAGTCTCGCGATATGGGTTATTGTTTGATATAAATACTGATTTGTTAGAGTGCGTGCCCACTGGCACCCACCTTCATACTGTATCTATTGAAATATTTTTCGTGATATAGTTTTTGTAGTCAGATTTATTATTTCACTTTTCTTTTGTTTATAGAAGACATAATTATTATTTTCTTTTTCTCTTTTTCTCTTATTCATTTTTATTTATAGATGTATATATAATTTTCATGGTGGTCTGTCCTAATTGTTAAGCTGTGCACCTTAAACATCATATGTGCCCATCATTACTTTACTGATCCTTAGGGAGGTTGGCTTCTATGGAGAGAAACCACGCCCCCTACAGCGTCACTCACGCCGTCTCTGTGTTCTAGTTGCTAGTGGGGGTGGTTTTACTGCGGGTGGTGTTGCGCCCCCCTCACGTTTATTTATATCGCCTTTTAGGGCTTATTTTCAGTGTGGGCTGCTTCTTTGTGTAAAGGCCACGCCCTCTACAGCGTCACTCATGTCGTTTCTATGGGCGGGCTTTCAGTGTGCATTGCCAGCCTCTCTTTTTGCGTTCCACTGACGCACTTCTTCCTGGTCATCGGTGGGCGTCTTTGGCAGGTAATATGACTCATCAGTCTCAGCCTTTGCGTTCCACAGACCGGGAAATATCCCTGGCGTGCGTCTCATCAACTGACACCATGTGTTTGCACACCATGTCAGCTTTATTGCGCAGCATAGCAGGCTCGACCACTATTGTATCTAAGGTAATCGGAGCTTTTTATTGGATAATTGTTTGGGAAGTGATGGAACACATCACACTTTATATAAACGCCCTTTTGGCCACTTTTTGCTCTATGCAGACAGCATTGAGAGCAGAAGGGTCTTGCCTCTCCACCTTTGCATTATTGCACTTTAGCTCAGTTTAGTCCCCTGATGAATCTATTAAGAAGAAACGCGTCGGGACATCTTCATAGGGAAAGTGCAGGGCGAACTATTGTGTAGGGCGAGCTGTGGACTGCCCTTGTCAGGGCGGGAGTCTGGGGAATAGTCCTTTGATAGCCCCTCAGGGAATGACAGGGGATTGTCTTCCCACTGACGCACCAGGGACCCTCTGCAAACTACAGGGTTCCTTGAAAACTCCCGTCCTCTCTACACAGCATTGGTGAGATCGTTCCTATTTTTTCTCACTTTTGTGTTATTATTGTCACATTATGTGTTATATATGTGCCGTCTGAGTTTGTGTTAACCCATTGGTGACATTGATGTGGAGGGCATCTGCATTATATTATTTTTTTCCCCCATGTTGGTACACCTTGACTTTAACATTTTATATATTCACTGTTGCTTTTTCTATGTCACATATCGATCACAACATAAAAGAGTATTGTAGGGAAATGATACACAATCCAATTGCGTGTTAATTAGACTCTAATATTTGTCTCCATAATGATACTCATCTGTTCACAGCTTTTTCTCCGGGGGCATTCAGGCATCAGTGTAAATCAGTCTGAGATCAGACCGCAATGCACAGATTAGTCTCCTGACCTGAGTATAACATGCATCGGGGTGGTAGCTGTGGGTGAGGTACTAGTCTCTTATGCTCTGGCACAATACATGAAGGTGGGTGTCCTGGCTGGGTGTGTGGACTTGTGCTGTGGGAGTGCTACTCCCTTGCAGGCCACATTTAACCGATTTTGCTGGTTGGCCAGGACCAAATGTTTGACAGTTAAATGAAGGAGACCACCAGTTCATAATGAACTTTTTACTGAACATTAAGTTGGGGAGGGTTCTATACAGTAGATAGCAGGTACATAATATCTTCTCAGCCATTTACTTTATAATGCACAACATCTTCCTCGCACAAATTCAATCCCTTTTCTTCTTTCTCTTCACTTGTTCTCTGTCTTCACTATTCCTAACTACTTTGCCACAACCAGCTCAACACTACAGTTCAGCTAGCAAAAGTCCTTTTCCTCAATCCGTTGGGGGAACTGTGATGTCAGTATGGCCGATACTTATCTTCTCTTCTAGTGATGCTCTGGAGCTCCTGCCCAGGCACTCTTTGTCTCTCGTACTCCGTTCTGTCTAGAACCATTACCTTCAGGAGATATAAACTCTGGGTCGTACTGCTAGGCATCTTCTCAAGGACTCGTCTCTGGTAAATCGCTCTGTCTCTGTCACTCTTCCTCATTTCTGCTCCGGATCACGCTATCTCTTTTCTTTCAGTCTCCTCTTACTGCTAGGGACATCCAAGAAAAGCAGCACTGCTCACACTAGACCTTAGGTCTTTTCTCTGCACACTCTAGGCCCTTTCTGACAGGAACTGACTCTTGTCCCTTAAACTGACCACTTCCCGCTCTAGGCTAGTCGCAATCATTAACATTAACTGACCTTGTTAACTACCTGTTGATTGGCAGAATACACTTCATCACTATCAATGCAGATTTTTACATAAACAAACATCATTAACGCATAGCACTATTCACATTACACAGCACAACATCATACTTGTTCTTCATGTTACATGAGTGTGACAGCTTCATGTATTTCCATGAGGCTGTCATGCTGGGGATTGAGAGAGCTGCGGCCATCTGTGCATTGCGATCCGATGTCTGACTGATTTACACGGACGTTTGAATGCGCCATTAAGCTGATTTATAGTCTCATTGATGCTTATCCTTTTGGTCATAAATCTCACTTCTGCCTTTTACATCCCAGAGATTATATTCCCATTAGTTTATTGCATTCTTTACCAGAGGATCCAAAGATACCCTATTCTAAATTTTCATTGTGCCATACCTAACCAACAAAGGTGCTACACTGAAAATATACTAATATTGTAAGGTATTTCTAAATAAGTGCTGGTTCTGTGTCCCCATTTAGGCATTAGGTGTGATGAATGTGCCTCGGGATATTTTGGAAATCCAGAAGAGATTGGAGGAATATGTCAGCCCTGCGAGTGCAACAATAACATCGATATGTCAGATCCCCTTGCTTGTGACAAACGCACAGGAATATGTCTGAAGTGTCTCCATCACACAGAGGGCGAGAACTGCCAACAATGTCTACTGGGCTACTATGGAAATGCTTTTCAACAAGACTGTAAAAGTGAGACTTTGTTTTACTGTTATTTCCCTGAGACATGCACCAGTTTGTTCATATCTTTATAGGGAAGCTATCATCAGAAAATGACTTTAATCAATTTTTTGTGTTAGATTCATTTTTTTTTAAATATGGCAATGTTCCTTTCCCCCATATCTATAATAACAAATCATGTAATTTTCACACTGGCAACTGCGACTTTTTTAAATCCTAGATTCCCGTTGCTTCAGGAAATAACACATGCACATTAGCCACAATGTTCAGTTCCTGACCCTATTTCACCTCTCATGCTAATCATGCCTCTGTTGATCTGGAATATGCTGAAAACTCTTCCTGAATTTCGTGAAAAGGTCCAGTAGCCGATGTAAAAAATTGAAAGAAGATTACTAATTTTATTTACTTTTTTATAAAGATGGTAATATCAAAGAAAAAACTTGCCTTTTTAAAGTACTTGTAACACAAAAAACTGATGATAGTTTCCTTTTAATATATTTTATCGCATTTGTAGCATTCCGTCTGTGTCCCTTACACCATCTTGGGTATCTCACACCTCCTCTTAGGACTAGTTCACATACAACATTTTTGCCTTTTTTACTTTACATTGTATGTTGCGTTCTTTGCTGCAGTTTTTCTTGTTTTTGCTTTTTTTTTTCTTTGAGACACGAAACGTAGAGGCCACACGTTGGTTGTAAGTCGTGGGGAAAATATTTACCGCTCTATAAATAAAGACAATGGCAGCATTTGTTCATGTTTCCTTCATCTCAAGCAATACCTCTGTACATCTGTTTTCATTATTCAAGAAATTACATACAGGATCAACGCCGCAGTCTATAAATTCTAAAAGTAACACGGTATAGATGAGATGGAAGTTTCATTCCTGATAGAAACAAGCAAATCAAATCTCTCAAACCTGAGTGACGTTTTGAGGGATCACCCTCTTTTTCTTGTCTTCCTTTATATAGGACAGCAAGGAGGGGCTGTGTGATGGCAATATAATATTAAGGCAAGAAAACAACATTTTTTTTAAGGTCATTTTCAATTTTTTTCAAATATTTTCCGCTCCACAGTTTTTGTTTTTTTTGTGTGTGGTGTTCTTTCACACTTTCAGTACATTGTTTGGGTCTTTGAGCCTTAGCCCTTATGCTGCATGCTAGGTATGACATAATTTTCATGCGTTTTTACCAAGCTTTACTCCACAATATTTCAAATATTTTTCTGCCCTCCTGGATTTCCTGTGGAAAACTTTCTGTTTCTATTTCCATTTCTTTGCATTGGGGTATTACTCCAATTTCCTGTTCCTTCGGTCTTTCGGAAAGACAGCGATCTCTTGTAGGAAATTTTAATAATCACAAAATTTACGCTAAGGCCACGTGCACATGTTGAGTTTTTGGTGAGTTTTTACCTCCATATTTGTAAGCCAAACCAGGAGTGGGTGATAAATACAGAAGTGGTGACGTGTTTCTATAATACTTTTCCTCTGATTGTTCCCCTCTTGGTTTTGGCTTTCAAATACTGATGCAAAATACTGACCAAATACTGAACGTGTGAACGATGCCTAATGCTTCCATTATAATAGTTTAGGGATAGGCTTCTTCAGTCTGGCATTATGGTTCTATCTGTCAAAATGCCATGCATCTGGATGTGCAGAACAAAAAAGTGTTACACTATTCTATGAGGTGAAAAAATATATATACCTAACAAACTATGCAAAACATCTATACTTTAATTAGGAATACTACAACACTTGTGACATGGCTTGGTAACTTTCACATAACTTTTACACCATTTGTTTGCTTTTTTTAGAATGTGTCTGTAATTACCTGGGAACTGATCAGGATTACTGCCAGGGAGACATCAGTTGCCATTGTAATATAGCCACAGGCCAGTGCCCATGTTTGAGCAATGTGATTGGACAGAGCTGTGACCATTGTGCCCCTAATACCTGGAATCTTGCTAGTGGGAATGGGTGTGAGTCCTGTGGCTGCGATCCTGGCCGCTCTCTGGGTCAATCTTGCAATCAGGTAAGTGCTTGATTGTTTTTTGGATATACAGGACATGTTTATTATTCTTATTGATCTAGTGCCATGGCTTTCTTCACAGTTTACTGGGCAGTGTCATTGCATGGCTGGTTTTGGTGGCAGAAACTGCAGTGAATGCCAGGAACTATTCTGGGGTAATCCAGATATTGAGTGTCAAGGTAAGAAAAAAAAACAACTTTTTTCTAGAATTGTGAAGTACGAAAATGTCAACTACAAGCAACTAATATTTCTCCAATACATCTAGAATGAAAAAGCAGGAAACTCTGCAAATAGTTATTATTTCTGAGTATTTTATGTTTTACAAATACAGATCTGTATGTTTTTATTGTAACGAACAACAAACAGACCCATTATAGTGGGATCCAACAATTACACTTCATTCGTACTCTTCTTTTTACAGATAGAAGGAAGCGTGTTTGTTCACTGTTACCATGGAAATGCATAGTTCTGCATAAAAGCCGTAGATACAAATGAATGTATTTCGTGTTTTCTGAAATTGAAAAAAAAAATGCCTGTTAGAGTTGTCAACTACTGAACAATCTATGAATTGCCCCAGTGTCCAATAAAGAAACAATTCTATATTTACTTCCCAGACCGACGTTGATCTTCTAATCTCAGCACTATGTCCCCCACATAAACATTGTCCCATAACCACTGCAGCTAATCGTCTGACTGGTGAAGTTAAAGGAATATTCTCAAGATCCTATCCCAATATGTAGTAGGTGTAATAATAGCAAATATCGCCAATTAGAAATGTAGTATAGTTCTTCTGATTCACTATATCTCTTTCCTCATGTGCAGGCAATGCAGGACCTTAGATATCCATGGTTCCACCACTGATATAGTGACAGTTGGCTAGTTGCTAGTAGTCGTAACCACGGATGCCTAAGGTCCTGCAATGCCTGCACATGAGGAAAGAGACATAGCGAATCAGAAGAACTATACTACATTTCTAATTGGAGTTATTCGCTAATATTATTACACCTACTACAGTCATGGACAAAAGTTTTGAGAATGACACAAATATTAATTTTTACAAAGTCTACTGCTTCACTTTTTCTAATGGCAATTTGCATATACTCCAGAATGTTGTAAAGAGTGATCAGCTTAACAGCAATTACTTGCAAAGTCAATATTTGGCTAGAAAATGAACTTTATCCCCCAAAACACATTTCAACATCATTGCAGCCCTGCCTTAAAAGGACCAGCTAACCTCTTTTCAGTGATTGCTCCATTAACACAGGTGTGGGTGTTGATGAGGACATGGCTGGAGATCAATCTGTCATGATTAAGTAAGAATGACACCACTGGACACTTTAAAAGGAGGCTGGTGCTTGGCATCATTGTTTCTCTTCTGTTAACCATGGTTATCTCTAAAGAAACACGTGCAGTCATCATTGCAATGCACAAAAATGGCCTAACAGGGAAAAGTATCGCAGCTAGAAAGATTGCACCTCAGTCAACAATCTATCGCATCATCAAGAACTTCAAGGAGAGAGGTTCCATTGTTGCCAAAAAGGCTCCAGGGCACCCAAGAAAGACCAGCAAGCGCCAGGACCGTCTCTTAAAAGTGTTTCAGCGGATCGGGCTACCAGCAGTGCAGAGCTTGCTCAGGAATGGCAGCAGGCAGGTGTGAGTGCATCTGCACGCACTGTGAGGCGGAGACTCTTGGAGCAAGGCCTGGTCTCAAGGAGGGCAGCAATGAAGCCACTTCTCTCCAGAAAAAACATCATGGACAGACTGATATTCTGCAAAAGGTACAGGCAGTGGACTGCTGAGGACTGGGGTAAAGTTATTTTCTCTGATGAATCCCCTTTTCGATTGTTTGGTGCATCAGGAAAACGCCTTATTTGGAGAAGACAAGGTGAGCGCTACCACCAGTCTTGTCTCATGCCAACTGTTAAGCATCCTGAAACCATTCATGTGTGGGGTTGCTTCTCAGCCAAGGGAATCGGCTCTCTCACAGTCTTGCCTAAAAACACAGCCATGAATAAAGAATGGTACCAGAATGTCCTCCAAGAGCAACTTCTCCCAACCCTCCAAGAGCAGTTTGGCGATCAACAATGCCTTTTCCAGCATGATGGAGCACCTTGCCATAAAGCAAAGGTGATAACTAAATGGCTCAGGGAACAAAACATAGAGATTTTGGGTCCATGGCCTGGAAACTCCCCAGATCTTAATCCCATTGAGAACTTGTGGTCAATCATCAAGAGACGGGTGGACAAACAAAAACCTAAAAATTCTGACAAAATGAAAGCATTGATTGTGCAAGAATGGACTGCTATCAGTCAGGATTTGGTCCAGAAGTTGATTGAGAGCATGCCAGGGAGAATTGCAGAGGTCCTGAAGAAGAAGGGTCAACACTGCAAATATTGACTTGCTACATTAACTCATTCTAAAGGGTATGCCACACTGAACAATATCGCTAATGGGATCGCTAAAAAACGTCACTATTTAGCGATCCCGTTAGCGATGTTGTTCAGTGCGGCAGCTGCCAGCGACGAGCTTCCTGCTGTGATCTCGCTCGTCGCTGGAATCGTTCCGGACCCTATTTTCTCGTCGGCGCTCCCGCTGGGTAAGTATATATCGCTGAGTGTGGCACCTTTTCTTAGCGATTTAGCGGTACTTTTGTACCGCTAAAGTCGTTAAGAAGATCGCTAACGGCGATAGCGTCGTTAACTATATCGCTAAATGTGGCCGCTTAGCGATATAGAAACAATCCCGCTAGCGATCGCATTAGTATGCGTCGTTATCGTGATCGCTAGCGGGATTGTTTAGTGTGGCAGTACCTTAATTGTCAATATAAGCTTTTGTTACTCATATGTTTGCAATTATATTTCTGTCTGTGATAAAAACATCTGTTTAACACACATAAAAACCAGAGGGCAGCAGATCATGTGAAAATATAATATTTGTGTCATTCTCAAAACTTTTGGCCATGACTGTACATATTGGGATAGGATCCTGGAGATGGGAATACCCCTTTTTAAAGAGAATTTTTTGCCAGGTTTTTTCTACCTATTTTGAGAGCAACTAACCTACAGAAATAGACCCTGATTCCAGTGATGTGTCACTTACTGGGTGGTTTGTAGAGTTTTGGAAATCTTTTGCTGATAAATCAGTGATTTTATCACTAGAGGACTAGTAAACCTACTGCCATGTAGTCATCCATATTCATATGCCCTGTCTAACCATGCCCCCACCACTGATTGGCAGCTTTCTGCCTATGCACAGTGTACACAAACTGCCAATCAGTGGTGTGGGCAGGGTTATACAGAGCTCAGCATTTAGAGAACTGGTAGATCTGTAGCAGATAAAACTGCAGCAAGCGGCTCAGTAACTGACACATCGCTGGGATCAAAGTCTCTGCCCCTATTTCATGCTGCTCTCAGTTGGGGTAGCAAAAACTTGGTGACAATGTTACATTGTTAGGTCTTGTTGCATGACCTGGATGCTAAATGTCAAAAAATTTTAGGTAAAAACGTAAGGTTATACATCCATGTTTAGTAGAAGTCTGCCAGTTATTGTTCAGGCCAAGAGGAGCAATGAACTGTGTGCTGCCAGACATGTCCATCATCACAATCTGTTATAGGGCTGTGTAGACACGTAGTAGAGTTCTTACCTAATGCACAGATCTTGGCAATCGGAATCATGATTTAAGATCAAAGGCTTTATCACATTGTTATTTAGCTGGGAAGTAAGTCATTGTCATTAGGGATTAACCAGAAGAACCGAAAACTGAATTTCTTTATGCAAAGCTGAAACCACTCATTAGCCTGTAAGTTTGTGCCCTCTGCCCCGAGCTACAGAAGTCTCTCCTAAAATCACTAACTAAACAAATCATTAATCCCTTCCATAGAAATGCATCTAAGTGCACAGGGTTTTAAAACAACCCATGAGTGATGTGTTTATTAACAGGAAATAAATGTCACTCAGTCCATTATTATTTTTATCTGTCCATCTATTTGATCTAATTCTTGGAGTATGCTTTCTCATATTTGGCACTGATGTGAACATATAATATTCATCTGGCGTTCATTAATTATAGTGATTTAGTCAGTGCTAATAATTGGAGCCATTGTGTATTGTTTATAGCCTACACGTTGCTGAATAGATAATGCTTTGTAGAGAACAGCAATGAAGGCATGCCAAAGCTGAACAAAGTCCTAACTGTTCACTACAAATAGGGCCACTTTATTTTAGGAAGAGACGTGTGGGTGGGTACATTGACGACATGATAAAAAATAGTGAAACAGTTTCAGAAAAATAGTTTCTTTAGGATTTACATTGGTGTAAAAAAGGTCCAAAAACCTGGTCATAATCACAGTATCCATTATATGAAGAGTGGATTCTTCACAATTGAATGTTCTCTATTCAACTTATTACATTTATTTCTGTTCCCGCTTTGAAAATGCCGTAAGAAAGTGGAAATTTCATTTCAACATGGCTTCCTAAAGTCACTTACTGCACAGCACAAAGCTGACTTGTTTCCAGCTGGAATGCCAGGGATAATGTTTTCATGCTTGGTTTAGTTTAATGAAACAAAAATGACATAAGAGCTGTTTGTTTAATAATGGATGAGTAAGAAATGGCAGTGTTCTTTGCAGTGGGATGTTCCAGTTTTTTACTTTTTAGAATAATTCTTTTGTACTTATAAATAGTATACAGTTTGCTCCATTCTTTTAGTACATTAGTATTAATATACTTAATGTTCACGCTAATTAAGGATTTTTTTTTTACTTAAATGCCTCTATTTATTTTGCATCGGATGCCTTCTACAGCCTCTGTGCTGCACAGTGTATTACTGCTTGCGGAAGGGTTAACTGAGAATTCATCAGTGAGCTTGTTCTGATGTTGTGATAGGTGTAGTAGCTCTTTTATCTTTCACTGAGCTCCTCTTAGCTGATTTATCACCATAAACCACTTTAAAGTTGATTGTGCAGGGAAACAAAGAGCTTGTAGAACTAACAATTAAACATTTTTAATGAAACCCTGTAGCAAAAAAAAACATTATCACCAAAAGGGGGCAAGGCAACCTCTTTAATATACTTTAGCACTCAATAGACATTATTTACAATGTTTCTTTAAAATATATAATATTCCCATTTATTAAACATACATTATATTTTGTTTCTTACAATGAAAGTGCTTTTTCTGACATTTATTTCTGATGAATGGTAAAACATAACTCTAGGGTCTTCTGAAGATCAAAAGATTGCTTATGTTGAATTTTAGTTTGACATTCCTTTCATTGAGATTCTTAGTGGCCCTTGTCTTTGGTGTAGCCCTCTGGTCTTCATCTCTATGTAAAAAGAGTTTAAGTGACTCTGGACAGATCTTTGTTGTGCTCTGGAGGAATCGGCTGCTTTGAAAGGCCCAACAGGAGATCCTAATCACTGGGGCGTTGTGCACAGATCTTTGATCTTTGGGTTTTGTCATGAACAGAAAAGAAGCTTATTGTCAAATCTGTGGGGCCAAAATAATTAACTCCACTGTCCATTCTATTTGCATATAATTAATGTCGTGTATATACTAATTTTACACTGCAAGATAATTGTGACCGAGTATTGTTAAGAACACTCGTTTCATGATTATCTTGCGTGTAAACATTGTGCCGATTAACCAATGAATGAGCATAAAGCTTGGGTCACAAGAATGTATAGTTCCTCATCAGGACGATTATGCAAATCACACTCTGATTCGATTCTCTCTAATGAGGAGAAGATGGAGAAAAAAATGTCTCCATCATCTCTATTCTGTTAGTCAGTGGAAATCGGACTTCACTCAAATGTCATCCGAGTGCAGTCTAATGGTTTCAACAGACTCATGGACTTGCATGGCCGAGTGCGATCTGAGTATCGGATCATATTCAGGTGTGCTGCCATTTTTTGCTCAGTTCAAGAGAAGATATTGGACATGCACAGCCCCACAGAATAACATTTGCCCCAGTGCACTACAAAGGTTTGTTGGAATGCATTTGAACCTAAAATAAGGCCATGTGCATGAGCCTTAGTTCTCATTCATCAGGTGGAAATGATCTTTTGTGAGGCGCAAAAGATCATCGTTCTCCGCAATGCATCATTTTGTGTAAACTGGACTCATGCTGCCGAGAACTATGACTGCCTATGTGCACTGTGCGACCTAGTAAAGATTGTTCAGTCTGCATCATTTACGACCACCAATCAGTGACCATATACCTACAGGCGGTTATATTGTGCCGCCGGTCAGTCAGTATAAGCGAGAGTACCCACATGTGGCCCACCATGCCATTTTGTGTAGCCCCCAACTTTCGGTATGCAGTAGCTTCCATGTTGGGGGGGAAGAAGAATAGCACTCTGTTCAGGAGCTGGGATAGGCCAGCATGGACTAAGCACTGTGTAACCATATCTGGGTCCCTCATAAATCTAGACATTAGGGTTCCTTAACCTTCCGTACTCCTATCTGCAGTGCTGGAGCTGCGGTTGCCTATGCATGCAGCGCTCGCAATTCTACTTTATGGGAATTGTGAAATGCAGCCAGCTACTACAACTCCCACAGTCTTCACTGGAGAGAACTACATGTGTGCAGGGTCTCCTCCTTTCTAGAGTACTGATTGGAAGACCATCGAACCCCCATTCTCCAGATATTTTATGGGGGTGCTGGTAGTGGACATGCATCTGTTAGACAGTTATGGCTTGTACTTTTGCTATCCCATAAACCTCTCAAAAGGTAATATCTACTTAAGTTTTACCCTTGGAAATCATTCAATATGACATTGAGGCCCTTGGACCTGAAAAGATTGTGCACCCCTTGTGTAAACGGACCTTAGAAAGCGCATCCCTTCTCGTAAGACCTTTTATTAGAAGGTCATATTAAAAAAACTTTTATGACCCAAGTTGAGGGCAAACCTGTACCTATGAAACCAATAACATGTTTTTGTCATATCCAGTGAAGTACAGAGAAAACTAAAGGTGCACTAACACTGTCCGTCCGCTTCCATAAACTGATCGCTGATTGGCTGTGTCATTTTAAAATCCTGTTTAGACACGATGACCACATCTCCATGCGCACAGAACAATCATTAACATGATCGTTCTGTAAATAGGATGTTTCTGTTTTGCTTGTTCTATAGGTGATTGGAAGCTTGTTTAGACTGGCCGATATTCGGGAAATGAGTGTTAACCATTTTCATGCCAGTGCAAATGAACATATATAGCAAAAGTATATATAGGCCCCCATACACCCAGAGTATGCCTAGTGATATATGCTAGGCCGCTATGCTATGTGTTGACATCCTTTTTTGTACTGTATAGGGAAGCATAATCTGTGACATTTTCCTATACTGATCGATTAAATAAAAAATGTATACCGCACATTGTATGCCAATACTTCAGTCAGAAGCATATCTTAGGGCAGTGTTCCCCAATTTTGGTCCTCTAGCCACCAACAGGTCATGTTTTCAGGATTTGCTTCGTATTGGACAGGCAAGAATTCCTTGCAATACTAAGGTAATCCTAAGGATCAGAGGCGTAGCTAGGGTTTTGGTTTAGGGAGGGCGAAACTTCTGAGTGGGCCCCTAACCAGAGAACCTCAGCAAATGACCGCACTGTTGCCAAAAATAATCTATGTATAAAAAGATCAATATTGATATCACCGCCATATGGTCAGTGGTAAATAAAACCAGTCCTACAGAACATATAATAGATTACAGCAGAGTTATAGATGGTGTCTTACCGCTGATGTTCCTTCTAATGGAGTCGTTCACTTTTCCCATCTTTTCCATCTGGCCCAGACCGATATAACAACTTCTCCAGCCAGGACTCGACTACAGAGAATACAACAAAGACACGTTTCACTTCTCATATTTTCAGCACTGTCCACATCTATCCCCAACCTGCACAAACTCCTCATCCTGCTGATACCCCAATACTGAGCCGCTGCTGCCATATGTGTCCCTATTACTGCACCTGATACCCCAATACTGAGCTGCTGCTGCCGTATGTGTCCCTATTACTGCACCTGATACCCCAATACTGAGCCGCTGCTGCCGTATGTGTCCCTATTACTGCACCTGATACCCCAATACTGAGCCGCTGCTGCCATATGTGTCCCTATTACTGCACCTGATACCCCAATACTGAGCTGCTGCTGCTGCCGTATGTGTCCCTATTACTGCACCTGATACCCCAATACTGAGCCGCTGCTGCCGTATGTGTCCCTATTACTGCACCTGATACCCCAATACTGAGCCGCTGCTGCCGTATGTGTCCTATTACTGCACCTGATACCCCAGTGCTGAGCCGCTGCTGCCATATGTGTCCCTATTACTGCACCTGATATCCCAATACTGAGCCGCTGCTGCCGTATGTGTCCCTATTACTGCACCTGATACCCAATCTGAGCCGCTGCTGCTGTATGTGTCCCTATTACTGCATCTGATACCCCAGTGCTGAGCCCTGCTGCCGTATGTGTCCCTATTACTGCACCTGATACCCCAATACTGAGCCGCTGCTGCCGTATGTGTCCCTATTACTGCATCTGATACCCCAGTGCTGAGCCGCTGCTGCCGTATGTGTCCCTATTACTGCACCTGATACCCCAATACTGAGCCGCTGCTGCCGTATGTGTCCCTATTACTGCACCTGATACCCTAATGCTGAGCCACTGCTGCCGTATGTGTCCCTATTACTGCTCCTGATACCCCAATACTGAGCCACTTCTGCCATATGTGTCCCTATTACTGCACCTGATACCCTAATACTGTGCCGTTGCTGCCATGTGTCCCTATTACTGCACCTGATACCCCAGTGCTGAGCCACTGCTGCCGTATGTATCGTTATTACTGCACCTGATACCCCAGTGCTGAGCCGCTGCTGCCGTATGTGCCCCTATTACTGCACCTGATACCCCAATATTGAACCGCTGCTGCCGTATGTGTCCCTATTACTGCACCTGATACCATAATACTGTGCCGTTGCTGCCATGTGTCCCTATTACTGCACCTGATACCCCAGTGCTGAGCCACTGCTGCCGTATGTATCGTTATTACTGCACCTGATACCCCAGTGCTGAGCCGCTGCTGCCGTATGTGCCCCTATTACTGCACCTGATATCCCAATATTGAACCGCTGCTGCCGTATGTGTCCTTATTACTGCACCTGATACCCCAATACTGAGCCACTGCTGCCGTATGTGTCCCTATTACTGCACCTGATACCCCAATGCTGAGCCGCTGATGCCGTATGTGTCCCTATTAGTGTTGAGCATTCCGATACTGCAAATATCGGGTATCGGCCGATATTAGCTGTATCGGAATTCCGATTCCGAGTTCCGATATTTTCGTCTTATCGGATACCGGAATCGGGATTGTCACTGTCACTGTCAGTGTCCGTCGGTCGGGTCTGTCAGGAGTCAGCGGCACTTACCTGGCAGAAGATCTCCGGCGGTCACGGGCTGGACTGCTTCATGGCCGCAATCTTCTTTCCCCGGCGGTCACATGCAGTTTCTCGCGATAACTGCAGTGACTGCTGGGTAATCCCGGCCGTAAAGCAGTCAGTCCGATGACGTCACCGCCGGGAAGCAGGTAATCAGCTGTGCTGCGTCGCGATGACAGGCTCTGCCTGTCATTGCGATGTAGCAGAGTTGGATCGTCGTGGGACTATCGTTATGGACTGCGTCGGACAGGTGGTATACTGTTGGTTTGTTTTTTTTCTTTTTTTACAGGAGATCGATGGCGTCGCAGGAATAAGAGAGTAATAAAATTAATGAAAACTGTGTTGTCTCTTTTATTTCATTAAAATACTTTTTTCTTGCTTTGTCTTTTTTTTATACATTTAATAACTTTGGGATTAATAATGGATCGGTGTCTTATTGACACCTCTCCATTATTAACCGGGCTTATTGTCACCGTGCAATCAACGGTGACAATAACCCCTTATTACCCCGCTTGCCACCGCTACAGGGCAAGTGGGAAGAGCCGGGTAAAGTGCCACAATTGGCACATCTTTTGATGCGCCAAATGTGGGGCTGCTGTAGCCTGGTATTATCAGGCTGTTGAGGGCCAAAATCCATGGGCCTTGACAGTCTTTTAATACCAGGCCGCAGCAGTCTGCATTTTACTTGGCTGGTTAACAAAAATAGGGGGGATCCCCATGCCGTTTTTTTTTCGAGGGGATCCCCTATTTTTGTTAACCAGCCAAGCTAAGCAGACTGCTGTGGCCTGGTATTATCAGGCTTGCAAGGTCCATGGATATTGGATCCTTACCAGCCTGAAAAACCAGGCCTCAGCGGTCTGCTTCATCTGGCTGGTTAACAAAAATAGGGGGGACCCCACGCCAATTTTTTTCGAGGGGATCCCCTATTTTTGTTAATCAGCCAAGATATGCAGACTGCTGTGGCCTGGTATTATCAGGCTGGCAAGGTCCATGGATCTTGGCTCCTTAACAGCCTGAAAATCCAGGCCTCAGCGGTCTGCTTCATCTGGCTGGTTAACAAAAATAGGGGGGACCCCACGCCAGTTTTTTTCGAGGGGATCCCCTATTTTTGTTAATCAGCCAAGATATGCAGACTGCTGTGGCCTAGTATTATCAGGCTGGCAAGGTCCATGGATCTTGGCTCCTTAACAGCCTGAAAATCCAGGCCTCAGCGGTCTGCTTCATCTGGCTGGTTAACAAAAATAGGGGGACCCCACGCCATTTTTTTTTTCGAAGGGAACCCCTATTTTTGTTAATCAGTTCCCTCTGACGTCACTGATTGTGTCCCTGGCTGACCTGAAGTGAAAGTGGAAAGCAATCAATTAAGCTTTCCACTTAAGGGCCCGTCTCACATAGCGATATCGCTACCGAGATCGCTGCTGAGTCACTAGTTTTGTGACGCAGCAGCGAGCTCACCAGCGATATCGCTGTGTGTGACATTCAGCGACGATCAGCCCCCCTGCCGGGTATCGCTGATCGTCGCTGAAATGTCAGGACCTTTTTTTGATCGCTGGTTTCCCGCTGACAGGCACACATCGCTGCGTGTGACAGGCGGGAGACCAGCGATCCGCTGGTAACCAAGGTACACAGCGGGTTTCCAGGCGCGGGGCTGTGCCTAGAAACCCGCTGTGTACCTTGGATACCAGCGCCCTGATGCAGGGAGCTGGTATCCAAGGTACACAGCGGGTTTCCAAGCGCTGCGCGGTGCCTGGAAACCCGCTGTGTACCTTGGTTACCAGCGGATCGCTGGTCTCCCGCCTGTCACACGCAGCGATGCGTGCCTGTCAGAGGGAAACCAGCGATCAAAAAAAGGTCCTGACATTTCTGCGACGATCAGCGATACCCGGCAGGGGGGCTGATCGTCGCTGAATGTCACACACAGCGATATCGCTGGTGAGCTCGCTGCTGCGTCACAAAACTAGTGACTCAGCAGCGATCACGGTAGCGATATCGCTATGTGAGACGGGCTCTTAAGCGATGTTACCCGCAGTGTCGCTGTCCCAGATCGCTGCCTGAGCTGCCTGTTTGGCAGCTCAGCAGCGATCATGTAGCGATACACCAGTGATCCTGACAAGTGCATATCGTTGTCGGGATCGCTGGTGTATCGTTATGTGACACCCAGCCTTTACTCTCCTGTCAGGCAGGAGAGGAACTCATTCATTTGGGGTTTACTGTGAGGCTGCAGCATTAGCTGCGGTCCCTGCAGTAAACATTAACCCTTTCTGAAGGATTACACCGTGGGACCTGACTGTGCATGGGATAGGTAAGAATAATTTTGCTTTTTTATTTTATTTTTATTACAGGAAATGGTTTTTGCAGTAAAATAAAAGATGGTCAAAAACATGTGTCTTTATTTCATTAAAATGATTTTTAATTAAAGTGTGTGTGTTTTATTTTTATTTCATGCAATAGGATTAATAATTGATAGTTGTCTAATTGACAGCTCTCAATTATTAACCTGGCTTAAGGTCACCTTTCAATAGCAAGGTGGCTTTAACCCCATATTAACCCATTCGCCACCCGCTACAGGGCAATGGGAATAGACGGGCAAAGTGCCAGAAAGGGCGAATCTAATTATAGATTTGTCTTTCCTGGGGTGTCTGGGGGCAGATGTTAGTAGCCGGGGGGGGCAAAAATAATGGTCCCTCTCTGGGCTATTATTATCTGCCCCCACTCACTGGCTTTGTCTGTCTGGTTGCGAAAATAGGGCGGGAGCCCACGCATTTTTTTTCAGCAATTTTACACCTCATATATATATATACATGTCATTGAATTTGTGACACATATATATATATATTTATATTTGTAGTTCATACACTTCTACATAGTATAATAGCCGCTAATTCAATTGCCGGCTTTTGTGAAAATGCAGAACCCGACATGAAATGACACTTGGTGTACATAGGGTTAACCATGTCTTTTCATGTCCTTTGCTATCTAATTTGCACAAACAATTAAATCAGACTATGTGTGCAAAATTTCACACCTGTAGGGGTTAATTAAAGGTGTAAATTCGTAGCAAAAAAGTCCGTTTTTTTTACAACGAATTTACACCTTTAATTAACCCCTACAGTGTGAAATTTTGCACACATAGTCTGATTTAATTGATTGTGCAAATTAGATAGCAAAGGACATGAAAAGACATGGTTAACCCTATGTACACCAAGTGTCATTTCATGTCGGGTGACCCGACATGAAATGACACTTGGTGTACATAGGGTTAACCATGTCTTTTCATGTCCTTTGCTATCTAATTTGCACAAACAATTAAATCAGACTATGTGTGCAAAATTTCACACCTGTAGGGGTTAATTAAAGGTGTAAATTCGTAGCAAAAAAGTCCGTTTTTTTTACAACGAATTTACACCTTTAATTAACCCCTACAGGTGTGAAATTTTGCACACATAGTCTGATTTAATTGTTTGTGCAAATCAGATAGCAAACGACATGAAAAGACATGGTTAACCCTATGTACACCAAGTGTCATTTCATGTCGGGTGCTTCTGTCTTTTCACTGAAGCCGGCTTTACCCGGCAATTGAATCAAAGGATATTTTACTATGTAGAAGTGTATAAACTATACATATATGTATATATATATGTCACAATGACACGTATATATATATATATATGTATGCTATGTGTGTATATTTAGTGTTTACAAGGAAAGAATGGGGTTTTTTTAGTTGCGATATTTTGTTCCCATAGACTTACATGGGACTTCCGGTATCGGTATCGGGTATCGCCGATATTTTAGTGATATCGGCGATACCATTCCGATTCCGATACTTTAGGATATCGGAAAGTATCGCTCAACTCTAGTCCCTATTACTGCACCTGATACCCCAATGCTGAGCCGCTGCTGCCGTATGTGTCCCTATTACTGCACCTCATACCCCAATACTGAGCCGCTGCTGCCGTATGTGTCCC
The DNA here is from genome assembly GCA_033576555.1 of Oophaga sylvatica. Taxonomy (NCBI): domain Eukaryota; kingdom Metazoa; phylum Chordata; class Amphibia; order Anura; family Dendrobatidae; genus Oophaga; species Oophaga sylvatica. Next base: position 281,198,798 of record JARQOD010000004.1, on the reverse strand, counting down.
TATTACTGCATCTGATACCCCAATACTGAGCTGCTGCCATATGTGCCCCTATTACTGCACCTCATACCCCAATGCTGAACCGCTGCTGCCGTATGTGTCCCTATTACTGTACCTTCTGTGTGGTTCTGTGTGACCTCTAAATTCTAAAGCAATTCTCTAGAATTTAGTAATGCTGTGTTCAAGTGCCCTAGAAAACAGTGCCCACATTTTGTCCCTAGAATGTAATATTGCCCTGTGTGCCCCTTTGACAGTCACAGTAACCTGCGTTCCCCTATAACAATAAGTGCCCACTTTACTATTAATAATGTCCCAAGTCTCCCCCCTGTACAGCTCCCCTATACACAGAATAATGCCCCCTCACTGGATATATACTGACCCCTTAATATCCCCAAACTATTTAATGGCTCCAACACTGTATGATGGTCCCTCCACTATAATCCCCACACTCTATTATGGTCCCTCCACTATAATCCCCACACTGTATGATGGCCCCCTCACTGTAATTTCCACACTGTATGATGGTTCCCTAGATAGCATCCATATAGCATAATACACCAGATAGTCCTCAATATAGTATAATGCACTCCCCATAGGCAGCCTCTATATTATAATGCACCCCCATAGGCAGCCTCTGCATTATAATGCACCCCCATAGTCAGCCTCTATATTATAATGCACCCCCATAGGCAGCCTCTATGTTATAATGCACCCCCCATAGACAGCATCTATATTGTAATGCACCCCCATAGGTAGCCTCTGTATTATAATGAACCCCCATAGGCAGCCTCTATATTATAATGCACCCCCATAGGCAGCCTCTGTTATAATGCACCCCCATAGGCAGCCTCTGCATTATAATGCACCCCCATAGTCAGCCTCTATATTATAGTGCACCCCCAATGTTATAATGCACCTCCATAGGCAGCCTCTATGTTATAATGCACCCCCCATAGACAGCCTCTATATTGTAATGCACCCCCATAGGCAGCCTCTGCATTGTAATGCACCCCCATAGTTGGCCTCTATATTATAATGCACCCCCAATGTTATAATGCACCCCCATATGCAGCCTCTATGTTATAATGCACCACCATAGGCAGCCTCTGCATTATAATGCACTCCCATAGTCAGCCTCTATATTATAATGCACCCCTAATGTTATAATGCACCCCCATAGGTAGCCTCTATGTTATAATGCACCCCCATAGGCAGCCTCTGTATTGTAATGAACCCCCATAGGCAGCCTCTATATTGTAATGCACCCCCATAGGCAGCCTCTGCATTATAATGCACCCCAATAGTCAGCCTCTATATTATAATGCACCCCCAATGTTATAATGCCCCCCATAGGCAGCCTCTGGTATAATGCACCCCCATAGACAGCCTCTATATTGTAATGCACCCCCATAGTCAGCCTCTATATTATAATGCAGCCTCAGTATTATAATGCACCCCCAATGTTATAATGCCCCCCATAGGCAGCCTCTGGTATAATGCACCCCTATAGGCAGCCTCTGCATTATAATGCACCCCCATAGACAGCCTCTATATTATAATGCACCCAATGTTATAATGTCCCCCATAAGCAGCCTCTATGTTATAATGCACCCCCATAGTCAGCCTCTATATTATAATGCACCCCCAATGTTATAATGCCCCCCATAAGCAGCCTCTATGTTATAATGCACCCCTATAGTCAGCCTCTATATTATAATGCACCCCCATAGTCAGCCTCTATATTATAATGCACCCCCATATAGAGCCTCTGTAGTGTAATGCACCCCCATATGGCGCCTCTGTAGTGTAATGCACCCTCATATAGAGCATCTGTAGTATAATGCACTCCCCATAGGCAGCCTCTGTATTATAATGCACCTCCCCCCCATAGGGAGCCTCTGTATTATAATGCACCTCCCCCCCATAGGGAGTCTCTGTAGTATAATGCACCCCTCCATAGGGAGCCTCTGTATTATAATGCACTCCCCATAGGGAGCCTCTGTAGTATAATGCACCCCTCCATAGGGAGCCTCTGTAGTATAATGCACCCCTCCATAGGGAGCCTCTGTAGTATAATGCACCCCTCCATAGGGAGCCTCTGTAGTATAATGCACCTCCCCATAAGGAGTCTCGTTAGTATAATGCACCCCCTATAGGGAGCGTCTGTAGTATAATGCACCCCCATAGGCAGCCTCTGTAGTATAATGCACCCCCTTATGGAGCTTCTGTAGTATAATGCACCCCATTGCAAAAATAATAAATCCAGTACTCACCTCTCTTGCTCCCGGCTCCTGCGCCGCTCACTGCTCTCCCTCCTGACAGCGGGCGCCGGGCAGTGACGTCATCGCGCCCGCTGTCAGACGCTGAGAGGGGGATTATGGGAGAGAAGGAGCACTCGCTCCTTCTCTCATTACTGCGGTCAGCTGTATCGGCTAGATGCTGATACAGCTGACCCTCTGATGACGGGCATGGGGCCCACTGCTGGCACAGGGCCCCCCACCGCCTGCTCAGGGGCCCTATAGCGGCCGTGCTGCATAGCAGGGAGATCGATTCTCCCTGCTCTGCTGCAGAATGTAACTGTATCGGCGCGCTGTGCACGCCGATACAGTTACAGTAGCGTAGCTCCGGGTGGGCCCCCCTCAAAGCGCGAGGCCCGGGGCCGCCGCCCCCTCTGCCCTCCCAGTAGCTACACTACTGCTAAGGACATGATCTTCTGGTGGCTCTTGAGGACCTGAGTTGGGGAACTCTTTCTTAGGGAATACTACCGACTAGTGATGAGCCACCGTGCTCGTAAAAGGTTTTATCTGAGCATGCTCGGGTGCTAACCGAGTGTCTTCAGCGTGCTCGAAAAATATGTTCCAGTCCCCGTGTCTGCATGTCTTGCAGCATATTCAACAGCCGCAACACCTGTAGGAATTGCCTAACAAACAGGCAATCCCTGCACGTGTGGCACCTGTTAAACAGCCACAAGAAGCGCAGGCACGGGGACTGAAACATAGTTTTCAAGCACGCCGAAGACACTCTGTTAGCCCCCCAGCATGCTCAGATAACACCTTATAAGAGCACGTTCGCTCATCACTACTTTTGGCTTGTACCTCTGAAGGAAACAAGATGTGAACGGTCCATCGGAGCCTAAAGACCCCTATACACATTAGGCCTAATTGTTGCCAATTTCAGCAGGTTCATCTAATGCAGGGAGAGAAAAGGATTGAGCCTTTTGTTCTCCCAAGAGATAAGCATTTATTTAAATGAAAATAAGCAAGTAACATGTAAGTTTAGGCTTATCTTATGCAGTATACCTTCTCTTCATTACATTCTAGTGTTTAAAGGGGTTTGTCTGGGCAAAGTAAAAGTTTGCCCAGGAGACTGTATGTGTTTAAAAAAAAAAAAAAACACATTCTGGCACAGGTCGCTCCATGGTCTGTGCCAGCACAGAAGGTGGAGATGCCACTAATTAACCAGTCACTAGATTACTGCAGCCTATGAATGGCTGCAGCGGTTGGGTGATGTGAGCACATATGATGATGATTTTTTTTTAATAAAGTGATATCACTTTTTCCTGCCTAAGTGCAGACCATGGAGTAAACTGTAGAGATGAGGGAATTTGTTCGGATTCGGTTCCGAATACGATCAGACTGGAATACTGTTTTTGCAACATTCGTCAAACACAGCCGAACGTCAATGGAGTAAAAATTACCGAATATGTTCGGAACCGATCATCAAACATGCATTCGGCACGAATAGTGTTTGAATATGGTTCTAATATTTCAAAATAGGATTCGGGGACAAAAAACAAACAAATTCGCTCATCTCTAGTAAACTGCTGGAGCTGAATCCATAGAGGTGCCACTTTGAGTATTAGGCCGGGGTCACACTGGCGACAGAATCGGACGACTGCAGTACGATGAAATATCGCATTGCAGTCTGCCCTATGTTAATCTATGGAGCAGCTCCAAGTATCAGATTTTTTGTGGTCCGTTTTAAACGTCCGAGTGCAATCGCAGCATGCTGCGATTGTCACCAATTGTGGGTCGACTATCGCCAATGCAAGTCTATGGGAGCGATGAAAAATCGGATTACAAACTGACCGCACGTGTGACTTACGATTAAATCGCATCGGTGTCCTTTAGAAAAGCCAGCAATTCATCCCCGGCTATACTGTAAAATCACACTGACAGCTTTAATAAAGAATAGAAAGAATAGATATACACACATAGAATACATATATATATATATATACATTGTGACATATATATATATATATATATATACATATATTTATAGTTCTTATACTTCTACATACTGTAATAGCCGCTAATTCAATTGCCGGCTTTTGTGAAATCACAGAAGCCGACATGAAATGATACATTGTTTAGACACAGTTAACCATGTCATTTCCTGTATTTTGATATATGGTTTGAACTTACAATTACATAAGTGTATTTGTGCAAAATTTCAGACATGTAGGGTTAATTAAAGGTGTAAATTCGTTGAAAAAAAATGCGTGGGCTCCCGCTGTATTTTCTCCACCAGACAGACAAAGCAAGCGAGTGGGGGCAGATAATAATAGCCTAGGGAGGGTACATTTTTTTGGTGCCCCCCTGGCTACTAACATCTGCCCCCAGACACCCCAGAAAGGGCAAATCTCTAATTAGATTTGCCCTTTCTGGCACTTTGCCCGTCTATTCCCATTGCCCTGTAGCGGTGGCGAATGGGTTAATAAGGGGTTAAAGCCACCTTGCAATTGAAAGGTGACTGTAAGCCAGGTTAATAATTGAGAGCTGTCAATTAGACAACTATCAATTATTAATCCTATTGAAGTAAATAAAAAAAACACACACACTTTAAGAATAAATAATTTTAATGAAATAAAAACACATTTTTTTGACCATATTTTATTTTCCTGCTAAAACCATTTCCTGTAATAAAAATAAAATAAAAAAGCAAAATTATTCTTACCAATCCGATGTACAGTCAGGTCCCACGGTGTAATCCATCAGAAAGGATTAACAGGTTACAGCTCAATCAATATGAATATTTCCTAAACATTATGTGCCTCACACTTCTGTAACATTTTTCAGGTTCTTAAACAGATTTGCAGCAGTTTTGTACATTGTGATGTCCATTATGTTTTTAAATATCTCACAAATAGTGTTGAGCATTCCGATACCGCAAGTATCGGGTATCGGCCGATATTCGCGTTATCGGAATTCCGATACTTAATTCCGATACTTTTTCAATATCGTATACCGGAATCGGAAGTTCCCATAATTCTTTGAGAGGCAATGTGATGTTAGTCAGCCAATGATGAATCTTATGAAGTGTGGGCACATCCTGTAATGCTGCGGTCATCTTAACTAATGGCATGGCTGTGATTGGCTGCTGAAATGATGTCAGAATGCACTATAAAAGGCGCCGCAGCCATTTTAGCGTCACTGTGCTGTGAACTCAGTTAGGGACAGAACGCTACTCTGCTCACTCTGAGGGACAGTTAGATATTGCGATTTTGTGTACTACTGTGCTTGAGGCGGCTAGTTTACCAACAGGTCCTGCCCACATCCTTCTTCCTAGTGAGGATTCAACATCATCAGCCGGCGTTCCTGATCTGGCCACGGAGGCCAGAGATCACCGGCTTTCATCAACGGATGTAAGTTTCGTCTGCGGGCCATAGGAGGCTGAAGTCGGACTTTCTACTGCAAGTGACCCATCGGGGTTGTCAGCAGGCCAGAGGAGGCTGAAATTGGACTTTCTATTGCAAGTGACCCATCGGGGTTGTCAGGTAAAACCTGTGCAAACAGGACTATTTTCTCCACAGTGCACCACTAATACTCATTCATCTGAGCTGTCACCGGCCGGGACAGTGTCAATTTCTTCTGACCTTTCTGCATAAAAGGTTTTTTAGGATTTCTGCAGCGTTTTTCTGCTCCATCGTTAAAAGAGGACCTCTTTTACTTTTTCAGGGTTTGTCCATATTAATACCCATATGAATAAATACCTTATGCGTATTATGACTATTTAGTCCTTTGGTTTGGGGTTTACTACATAATAGACTACAGGCTTTTCTCCTCACCTTTTTCTCACGGGTCTTAGTGCAATATTTATTTATTACTGTATTATTACATCTGCATCTCAAACTGTTCTACAGAGTGCGTCTGAATTTATGTATTGTTTTCCATTTGACACATGCATATTCCTATTTTTCTACAGATCCTTTTGTGTCTTGTAGTTTTTATGTGCGCAAACTATTTTTATTTTCAATTATAGAGGGCCATGTTATTGACTTTGCATTGACGTGTAAAAGATTTATGTTGTGCCACTGGCTATATGTATTCTAAAGGTGTACCCAGTCTCAACAGATCATTAGTCTGATTGTTCTTTGATTCTCCTAAATGTGAATTTGTCTGATTTGGTGTCAAACTTGACTTTGTCCCTATTTTTGTTTTGCCATGTGACCCAATGATTATACAAATCTATATAGGGTTTGGCATCATCAAAAGTAACAGAATATTAGCATGCATGCATATTTAGGATATAAAAGAGAAGTATCTTGTTGTGCCAGAGTGTTCCTAACTCCTGAATGGATATAAAACAATATGGTTACGGATCAGGTAAAATCGAGGGTCCGCATGTCTATATTTTATACAATTTGAGTGGGCAAGGGTGGGATTTAGAGATTAGCCCATTCATGAAAGTTTTGGGAGCTGAGAACCTTCAGGAGTTGTTAACCATGCTTTGAGGTCGATTGAATGCCATGTCACTCAGGCAGCCAATCACTGCTGTCAAGCGCAATGGAAAGCAACACACGGTTGGTCCTGTGGCCAGCAGCACAGGAGGGGTAAGGGTAAAACATGAATATATTAGATTATGTTTTACTATTTGGAGCAAGTTTGAAGTTTTCTTTAAGGATTGGAAAACCACCTTCAGTTAGGAATCGGATCAATCAAACAGGGCACAATATGGAATAATGTGCGTTGTTATACACAGTAACTTACAAACGTGGTTCTCTCTGGCATCTATGTACATGGGCAAGTATTACTCTAATTTGGGTCTAATGTGTAGTTTATTGGGTGCAATATAGGCTCATTGTAGGACTGCAAACACACAATTTGGTTCTTTGCAGGTAGAATATGGTACTTTATGCAAAGTATATGGCTGTGTGCAGGCACAGAATCGCACTGTCCTATGAAAACAAACTATGGGACTATTGTGGCATGGTATGGCGGTCTCTGGCCACTGTTTAGCATAATATAGTACTATATGGACATTGGACAACAACAACTTTTTAATGTGCTGGTATTGTTGTGGTTACAATTAAAGAAATATTCTCAATTTGTCTCTGGAGCAGGTCAGAGCTATGTTGCTCTTTACTTCTTTGTTTCTGATAGGATAGGCTGAGTTATAGTATTAGTAGAACTATAAAGTTCTGCTGTAACACATTCAGCTATTAGTGATTTGTTTTATAATGTACACTGCTATCACTGTATTTACGGTACATATAGAGATAATGGCACTTGAACAAGCACATAGCTCAGGATAGTCAGAGCTGTGATTAGGAGAACTGCTCTTGGAGAAGCTAGTGCTATAGATTGGTGATTTTGCAAGTAGAGATGGGCGAACCCGAACAGTAAAGTTCGGCATCCAGACCGAACACCTATGACCTATGACCCGACATGAAATGACACTTGGTGTACATAGGGTTAACCATGTCTTTTCATGTCCTTTGCTATCTAATTTGCACAAACAATTAAATCAGACTATGTGTGCAAAATTTCACACCTGTAGGGGTTAATTAAAGGTGTAAATTCGTAGCAAAAAAGTCCGGTTTTTTTACAACGAATTTACACCTTTAATTAACCCCTACAGGTGTGAAATTTTGCACACACAGACTGATTTAATTGTTTGTGCAAATCAGATAGCAAACGACATGAAAAGACATGGTTAACCCTATGTACACCAAGTGTCATTTCATGTCGGGTGCTTCTGTCTTTTCACTGAAGCCGGCTTTACCCGGCAATTGAATGAGAGGATATTTTACTATGTAGAAGTGTATAAACTATACATATATGTATATATATATATGTCACAATGACATGTATATATATATATATATGTATTCTATGTGTGTATATTTAGTGTTTACAAGGAAAGAATGGGGTTTTTTTAGTTGCGATATTTTGTTCCCATAGACTTACATGGGACTTCCGGTATCGGTATCGGGTATCGCCGATATTTTAGTGATATCGGCGATACCATTCCGATTCCGATACTTTAGGATATCGGAAAGTATCGCTCAACTCTACTCACAAAATAAACTACAAGAAAGACATATTTCTATTAAATGAAAGGCAGAGAAGTATAAATCTTACTTGTTTTAGCAACCTTGATGTACAGATCTGTTTGTCAAAACATAATGCAATTTTTTTTATTTCGATTTACATTGTGAATTGTTGATTTTGTTTTTTGCAGCTTGTGACTGCGACTCCAGAGGTATCCAGACGCCACAGTGTGACCGATCCACTGGACACTGCGTGTGTAATGAAGGAGTAGAAGGAGTGCGTTGTGATAAATGTGCTCGTGGTTACTCAGGCATTTTCCCAAATTGTGTTCCCTGTCACAAATGCTTTGCCCTCTGGGATGTCATCATCAACGAGCTCTCCAACAGGACAAACATACTTTTAAACCGTGCCAATGATATGAAAATTACTGGCGTTATTGGACCATACCAGAAAACCATCAGTAAAGTTCAAGAAAAATTGGAGGAAATTAAAACTATTATTTCTCATAATCCTGCTACACAGCCATTGAAAAACATTGATACTCTTTTTGAAGAGGCAGAGTAAGTATTTGATATTATAGGATCAAGTATTGAGGACTCTGAGAGTGACTTTCAAAGGAACCTAACTGTATGGCAAGCACAAAATATTAGAAATGATTAGACACATTTATAGAAAACCAAGCACATATATTAAAACCTGTCAGCTTCAAAGAGCCGATGAAGCTGAGCAAAATGATATATAGGTTTCTGGGGAAAAAAATTAGTATAGTTTGTTGTTATGAATGTGCTAGAGATGGTTTCTGAGCAGAGGCTCCCTCTGGTGGTTACTGACAGTACTGAACCTTTCAGCGAGGAATGGCAATCTGGGATCACTGACTGGTCTGATATAAGGGAGGTTCCCTCCCATGATGGTTGCTGGTGATCAATTGTTCTTGTCTCAATTGTGGTTCCTGGTTCATTTGGAAGTTTGCTGAGTCTTGCCTGCATCTTCTGCTATCAGATAAGATATTTTCTGCTTTTATTTTTGTGCTTGCTTTTTGCATTGTGCCCTGCACTTCTGTGGAGGTCAGCCAGGTCCCCTCCGGGGGGCTTGTGCCCCTCTCAGTTTATCTGAAGCCACTGTTATTTGTTCATTTGCTTTTTCCTGTTTTTTCAGTGGCTGCGGCTTAGTTTTGTTACACCAGAGATCTGATTTAGGTGGTAGAGATCGTGTGATCTCAGGTGTTTTTGCAATCAGATGAGTTGGTATTTTTTAGGGTTTTTTTTTTTGGATTGCAGTGAGTATCCTTTCCTGTACTTTTCTGTCTAGACAGATTGGGCCCCAGCGTTTGCTCATTCTATTTTCTGTCTGTGTCCGTGCTTCTTCTTGTCTAACCGCCATTACATGTTTGGGGGCTTCCTATTTTCTTTGGGGATCTGCTCCGGGGCAGATAGCTTTCATCTTTCTGCCTTTAGGTGTAGTTATCTCTCAGGCTGTGACGAGGCATCTAGGATCAACGTAGGAACGCTCCACGGCTACCTCTAGTTGTGTGGTTAGTTCAGGTTACTGCAATCTAATAGGTTCCAGCCTCTCTGGTGTATTGCCGCTTTTGCTTATTCTCCTCAGCTACCATAACACAACAGTTTGTATTTTATGCAATGTGTTTATTCTAGGCTTAGGAGTCAAGAGGGCGATCCTAATGAGTGATTGATATCTATTTCTCTATGCACACTTATACAGGAAAGGCTGTACATCAATGATTAGGACTGCCCCTGGACTCAAAACCCAATAATGAGTTTGGATTGGAAAAATCGATAAAACACTAGTTAGGTTTGTGGGAATAGATTTAGCCTACATATAAATCTGATAACAATCACTTGTTCTTAAGGCTCCCATACACATAGACTTAAGTCAACTGAAGCTGACGATATCGACGGGCTCCACCGAAGGCCTAATGTTTATGGGGCGCCAGCTTGACTGATGGTTGAGGCAGAGATGTCTATTGCACATGTCCAATTCCGAACTGCCGATTGCATCGTTTTCTCTGAAATAAGCTGACTGCCAATGTGTCAGTTGACTGCTTTCTCGTAGAGAACACGAGCGCTTGGTGAAACAAGCTTGTGTATAATAGTCAGCTGAGATGGCTGTGGGCCGAATGATCAGCCGAATCATTGTTTGACAAACAGCCATCTAGGGTGTGTGGCCAGCTTAAAGTTTTATGCTGCCAGATCAGACTACATATGACAGGTTCTCTTTAATTAGAAATTGTCCGAAATGAGCATTTCTAAACATTTCACCTGCAAACTTAAAAAAACATAATATTTTCATTAGTAACTTGAAAGGTGGCATATTGTATGTAATGTTTGTGGCCAGTCTAACTCTACTGCTGTATAGCGTTTCAGATGATCAAAGTATTTATACTGCATTTACCATGTTTTTTCATAGATTTATCACTTTCTCATCTCTGTTCTCCTCGCCTGCCCCCCCACCCCTTGTCCATCATCTTGCGCACCTAGACATTCACACTCTCAATCTATTCTACTGTACTGCTGCTCTCCATATCTTCACGACACAGCCACCTACGACACACCGGCATCAGCTATTGATTCGGTTGCCCCTCTCATACATGGCAGAGTGCATAGAATCAATAGATAAACCTGGTACAACAACCTCACTAAAAAGCTTCAACAAGTGTCCAGGGCTGCATAGCGGAGCTTGAAGAAAACACTAGCTAAACGACTTCACTGCATTTAAACAAGCAACTTTGGCATTCAAGTCAGTCCACACCTCTGCTAGAGTGGACTATTTCACAACCCTCATATGCTACTTATCCCGCAACCCCAAACAAGTATTCAACACTTTTAACTCCCTCCTCTGTCCACCACCATCTCCCTCATCTTGCAGAAGGCTTTGCTGCACATTCCAAAAATATGATTGACCAAACAAGGTAAGTCTTTACTTCTCAACCACCACAGCCCCTCCATATAACAGACCAATGCCCTTCCACCATAACCTTCCTCCCCACCATCACTGAAGGAGAGCTTACTCATCCTCTCACCAAATCGCACCTCACCACTTGTGCACTTGACCCCATCCCACCTCCTCCCAACCTTACCAACACGCTTATCCCAGCCCTAACACATCTCTTTAATCTATCGTTAACTTCTGGTAACTTTCCTTCTGCTTTCAAACATGCCATGATCACACCTATCCTAAACAAACCATCCCTCGACCCAGTCTCTACCTCTAGCTCTCATCCCATGTTGTTGCTCCCTTTCGCTCCAAAGTCCGCAAACAGCATGTTCATGATGTACTTTCCTCCCACCTCTCATCTAACTCACTCTTTGACAACCCACAATCCGACTTCTGTCCCCACCACTCCACCGATTCTTCCCTGACCAAAACTACTAATGACTTTATTTATGGCAAAGCTAACAAACAAATCTCTATAATCCTCCTTCTAGACCTATCCTCTGCCTTCAACATAGTCGACCTCTACCTCCTATTAAAGATCCTCTTGGTGTCAAAGACCTTGCCCTCTCCTGGATCTCTTTGTACCTGTCTAACTGCACATTTAGCGTCTCGAACTCGCATACTACCTCCTCATCCCACCCTCACTGTCGGTGTCCTTCAAGGCACTGTCCCTTGACCTCCTTCTCTATTCAATCTATACCTTTTGACCTGGTGCAACTCAAAGTCCCATGGATTCCAGTCCCATGGCTCCCAGTACCATCTATACGTTGATGACACTCAGATTTAGATTTTGGCCCAGACGTCCCTTCTGTGCTGTCCAGAATCCCTGAGTGTCTGACATCGGCGATATCCTCCTCCTCCTCTCACTTGTTGAAACTGTGTGGACAAAACTAAACTCATCATCTTTCCTCTATCTCACCTAACCCCTCTACCAAAATCTATCACAATTAATTACACCACTCTCTCCGCTGTATCGGAAGTCTGTTTCCTCTGAATAGCCCTAGACTCTGCCCTGTTTTTCAAACTGCACATCCAAGCTCTTGCTGCCTCTGTGGCCTTCCTGCTAACACTCTCACCTCTCCAGTCCATCCTTAACTCCGCTACCCGACTAATCCACCTTTCTCCTCGTTACTCCTCTACTTCTCATTGCAGATCCCTTCATTGGCTTCCAATTCCACAACATATTTAGTTCAAACTACTAACTTTCACCTACAAAGCCATCCATAATCTGTCTTCACAGTGTATCTCTAAACTAATCTCCCGATATCTTCCAACCCATAATCTCCTGTTATCCGAAGACCTCCTTCTGTCCTCCACACTTATACGTTCCTCACCCAATTGCCTCCAAAACTTTTCTCAAGTATACCCCATCCTCTGGAATGCTATGCCCCAACCAGGGCTGCCACTAGGAATTTTGGGGCCCCATACTGGCAAAATTTATGGGGCCCCCTTTAAGCTCCACCCCAAGTTCCGCCTCCACCCTAGCTCCTCCTCCACCACGCGAACTATCCAAAATCCCTCCGCCTTTTCTTGGAAAAACTCCACTTCTGCACCACGCCCTCACCAATGACACATTAACATCAAATCACATGCATAGCCATCAGCTTTTGTTTTGACCAAAAGATTTTTTTAAGCCTGCCACCACGACAAGGTAATATGGGTGAAATGGTGTGCACTCAAGTCTAGTGTACAGGAGATGCTGGTGAATTGGTCCTAAGCGGCACCAACAAATATAGGAAGAGCAAAATTCACCGCACACTACAATTGATTACTATGCAGAAAAATATTTTTATTTGAAAAATTATCCAATCCAAAAGAAGAAAGTGCCAGTGCCGTAATAATAATATGTACAATATACAGATACCCAATGTTTCGACCCTCCCGGATCTTAATCATAGGGTACTAGAGAAAAATAGAAGAAACATAGTGTGAGGCAATTATATAGTGATTACATATATAACATATATACAGATATGGGCTGGATCATATATAATTGATTGCGAAAAATGTCATGTAGATAATAATCCAGAAAGTAGAATATATCGTTAAAGTACATATGGAGCCTCATTATACAATCTCAACATGGAGATATATAGAGTAACGATTTATATAATCATAGTAGAACAAAAGCACAATGATATAAGAAACAAAGAAGTAGAGCATTTCTACCTTGTAAAATTAGTACAACAGAGATATGGCACATAGTAGAGGCAATAAATTCCTTGTAAATTCCCTTATAGCAGAGCCAGATGCTGCAGATAATATCAAAATTATTAAATATAGGGAAATAGGGGTCACCATCATTGAAATGTCAGAGATTACCTGCTGTGTACAAAGCAGGAGTTAAATGTATCCAGAATAGGGCTAAAGTATGTCCTGAGTGGCGTCCTGATAGCCTGTACAGGGCAAATGGAACACAAATTATAGCCCATTACAGTGGCAGATGGAGTGGACTATTTACATGAAAACATACCTTTGGAGGTGGATGAAATGAGAATATAGGCGGCGCACCTGCCCCTGCCGTGTACAAAAAGTAGGGGTTAAATGTGCCCTGGACGGGGTTAAAACATGTCCTGGATGGCGTCCACAGAGCCTACATGGGGTAAATGTGGCATAAGTTGCAGCCCAGAGTGATGGCAGATGGGGGGAACCGCTTTGAATCAAAGACATACCTTAAGAAGCGAATGTACAGGTTTACAGGCGGCGCTCCTGCGCCCTGCCTTGTCTGCTGGGTGACCAGGTGTATGGGAAGGGAGCAAATGGGGGTTTAAATGCGGCGCCGTGTAAAGCCGGACTGGAAGTGCGTCATCCGGACCGGAAGTGACACGGCGCCACATGCAGGCCTCTAGTCTCCTCCCCTAGATTTTGTCTCCTATACAGATTAGTGTCTCTCATAGTCCTACTTATATTTGCCTTTTCCCACCGAAAACATGGCGGCTGCTACCGCTATCGCGCATGCGCGATTACATCAGATCATGTTGCGCCGTGTCACTTCCTGTCCAGATGACACACTTCTGGTCCGGCGGTACACGGCATACAAAATACCTCCCATATAATGCTCCATAAAGGTTAATAATGGCCCCATAAGATGCTCCATAGAATAATATGGCCCATATGCTGCTCCATAAAAGTTATGCCCCCATAAGATGCTCCATATATTTTATGTCCCATATGATGCCCCATAGATTTTATACCCCCATATGATGCCCCTTAGATTTTATACCCCCATATGATGCTCCATAGATTTTATGCCCTATATGATGCTCCATAGATTATGCCGCCATATGATGCTCCATAGATTATGCCGCCATATGATGCTCCATAGATGTATATTCCCCCATATGATGCTCCATAAATTTTCTGCCCCATATGAAGCTCCATAGATTATGCCGCCATATGATGCTCCATAGATGTATATTCCCCCATATGATGCTCCATAGATTTTATGCCCCCATATGAAGCTCCATAGATTATGCCGTCATATGATGCTCCATAGATTATGCCGCCATATGATGCTCCATAGATTATGCCGCCATATAATGCCCCATAGATTATGCTGCCATATGATGCCTCATAGATTATGCCGCCATATGATGCTCCATAGATTATGCCGCCATATAATGCCCCATAGATTATGCTGCCATATGATGCTCCATAGATTATGCTGCCATATGATGCTCCATAGATTATGCCGCCATATGATGCCCCATAGATTATGCCGCCATATGATGCCCCATAGATTATGCCGCCATATGATGCTCCATAGATGAATATTCCCCCATATGATGCTCCATGGATTTTATGCCCCCATATGATGCTCCATAGATTATGCCGCCATATGATGCCCCATAGATTATGCCACCATATGATGCTCCAAAGATTATGCCGCCATATGATGCCCCATAGATTATGCCGCCATATGATGCTCCAAAGATTATGCCCCATATGATGCCCCATAGATTATGCCGCCATATGATGCTCCAAAGATTATGCCCCATATGATGCTCCAAAGATTATGCCGTCATATGATGCCCCATAGATTATGCCGCCATATGATGCTCCAAAGATTATGCCGCCATATGATGCCCCATAGATTATGCCGCCATATGATGCTCCAAAGATTATGCCCCATATGATGCTCCAAAGATTATGCCGCCATATGATGCCCCAAAGATTATGCCGCCATATGATGCTCCAAAGATTATGCCGCCATATGATGCCCATAGATTATGCCCCATATGATGCTCAAAAGATTATGCCGCCATATGATGCCCCATAGATTATGCCGCCATATGATGCTCCAAAGATTATGCCACCAAATGATGCTACAGTAGATTATGCCGCCATATGATGCTCCAAAGATTATGCCGCCATATGATGCTCCAAAGATTATGCCGCCATATGATGCTCCAAAGATTATGCCGCCATATGATGCCCCATAGATTATGCCGCCATATGATGCTCCAAAGATTATGCCGCCATATGATGCTCCAAAGATTATGCCACCAAATGATGCTACAATAGATTATGCCGCCATATGATGCTCAAAAGATTATGCCGCCATATGATGCCCCATAGATTATGCCGCCATATGATGCTCCAAAGATTATGCCACCAAATGATGCTACAGTAGATTATGCCGCCATATGATGCTCCAAAGATTATGCCGCCATATGATGCTCCAAAGATTATGCCGCCATATGATGCTCCAAAGATTATGCCGCCATATGATGCCCCATAGATTATGCCGCCATATGATGCTCCAAAGATTATGCCGCCATATGATGCTCCAAAGATTATGCCACCAAATGATGCTACAATAGATTATGCCGCCATATGATGCTCCAAAGATTATGCCGCCATATGATGCCCCATAGATTATGCCGCCATATGATGCTCCAAAGATTATGCCGCCATATGATGCTCCATAGATTTTATGCACCCATATGATGAGCAGGCGGGGGGGGGGGGCCGCACGCAGCAATCCAACAGGGCCCCAGCCCAGGGCAGGCAGGAGGGGCCCGCAGCATCCAGCAACAGGGTCCCCAGGCCCCCTGTTGCTGGATGCTGCGCCTGCGGGCCCCCCCCCGCCTGCCCTGGGGGGCCTTTTGGTGGATGCTGGGCCCCCCCTTCCTGCCCTGGGCCCTGTTGGTGGTGCGTGGTGGATGCTGGCGCTGCGGCTGTCCTGGCCGGGCCCCCCCTGCGACAGACTACTCACCCTGCTGAGCTCGCCTGCCGCCTGCAACCGGTCCGGTCCGCCGCTCCCAGCCACTTGGCAGTGTGTGTCAGGCACAGCACACCGACGTGACACGCTGCTCGCTCTGCTCCAGAATGAGGAAGTGGAGCAGAGCAGCGTGTGACGTCATGGCTGGACCATGATGCATCAGGGCGGGCTGTAGCTTAAAGCTACAGTGCTGCCCATTTAATTTGCCAGCCAGGAGGTCAGGACTGGGGACAGTGGGGAATATAAAGCAGCGAAGCGCTGCGTCTGCTGCCGGACCGTGCTGCCAGCGTGCTGGGGCGGCGGGCCCCCCTAAAGCACCGGGCCCCATACATTAGTAAGGGCTGTAATGCCCTGATGGCGGCCCTGGCCCCAACACTTCCGTTAATCCACCACACTCAGTACTTTTAGACGGAGCTTGAAAACGCATCACTTCAGGAAAGCTTACAGCTTGCAATGATACTGCTACCACCTCACCATCACTGGGGCTGCCACAACCCCCACAATCTACTGTCTCCTTCCCCAGTATCTTGTAGGCCGTAAGCTCCTTTCTGTACCACTCTGCCATTATTTGTCTCTTGACTGTAAATTTATATTTTTGTATTTTGTGTGTAATCCTTTCTCAGGTACAGCACCATGAAATCAGTGGTGATCTAAAAATAAATAATAATAATAGATATGCTTGATTGTAAAACACACTAACGTCCAGCTATATTTTTTTTCTCCTTATCTTCCAAGGAAACTGAAATCTGAGGTTTCTGAAAAAGTTACAGAATTAGAACAAAACCTTGCAAAAATCAATCTTAATGCTTCAGACGAGGTAGCCGAGCTGCAGGCCGATGTTGATCGTGTCAGTAAAGCACTGAAGGAGCTCGGAGAACAGCTGGAGTATATGAAGATTTCTAATGTTCGAGGTTGGTTTTTTCTAATTGCATTTTATTATTTGCTGGAATAGCAACACAGCTAAAAATGTAAATCAAAACATGACACCTATATTCTTAGATAGCTTATTCTTGGCTCTGTTAGATTTTATAGAAATATTACTAAGATTTAGGATGTGTACGAGACTGTCATCTATTTTTATGTTTTTAAAGGGTGTATTCTATCATCAGTTTTGATCAAAGCCCAAAATTTGCAATATACTGTATTTTGTGGATTAAAAGTTGCACCCCAAATTTTGAAGCGTAAAATAGTAAAAAAATGTTTTAAATGAAATGGTGTGTCTTCTATTTTTAAATAAAATGATGGTGCGTCTTCTAACTCACTTTCACAGTAGCTTACCAGGGAGCCGCGGCAGGGGAGTGGGGTCCCAAGTGGCAGGGTCAATGCTACAGAAAACTGGCGGCAGCAGGAGATGCTGCGAGCCCCAGGCTGGTAGGAGGTGGTGTTCAGCGGAGGTAGGAATGGGGCCATGCTGTGGGCCTTAGACTGGTAGGGAGATGGTGTTCAGCGGTGCGGGGGTTCCGCCAACAATTTGTGAAACCCAGGGCCCTTGCACTTTCCATGCTTTTCGTGAAAATGGCCATCGAAGGCGGCGCATGCGCCAATGAGATCTTGGGAGCAGATATCTCTGTGCCAAGATCTTAATCTGCGCGTACGTCACCTCCGGCGGCCATTTTCCTGGAGTCCATTACATTGAAAAGTATGGAAAGTGCAGAGGCTCCGGGCTTTCATAAAATGTTGGTGGTGCCTGGGACCTGCAGCATCGCCTACTCCTGCTGTGCCGCCAGAAGCTTCCAGCAGCAGCAACCTTGGCACCCCACTAAACTGTAGCTGGTAAGGTACATTCAGATAAGACGCACCCCCAGTTCCCCCAAAAAACTTTTGGGGAAAAAAAAGTCTGTCTTATAACTCGAAAAATATGGTAAATAAAATAGCTGTTCCATTCTTGTATTTCACAACTTCCCCTTAAACATGCATACTCAGCTTACTGTATATCAGCTAATACATAACTCTGGCATATTGTTTGGAGGGTGATTTAGCAGTACAGCTCTCACACATATACTATGCTGTTTTGCAGGAGCTATGGACAGCATCAATAAATATTTCCAGATGTCTCTTGAAGCTGAAGAAAAGGTCAATGCATCAGCAGTCAACCTAGATAGCATTCTGGAGTACTCCGCGGCTACACGGAGGGAAGTGGAAGATCTTATAGAAGATAAGGAAACTGTTTTTAAGCAAATTCAAGATGAGCAGTCTCGGATTTTGGATGAACTTGCTGGTGAGATCCAGAATTTGGACCTTTCTCTTCTGTGTCTGAAAAGGTATGTTATATGATCTTATGATTAGCATTCAAAGTGTTTCTTTGTAGATTAATGGAAACCTTAAGGGGAATCTGTCACCATATTTTTGCTACCCTATCTGAAAGCAGCATGATGTAGGGGCAGAGACTCTGATTGCAGCAATGTATCACTTACTGGGCTGCTTGCTGCAGTTTTGATAAAATCACTGTTTTATCTGCTGAAGATCTGCCAGTTCTCTGAAGGCAGAGCTCTGGATAAACCTTCTGACACCACTGATTGGAAGCTTTCTGTATACACTGTGCATAGGCAAAAAGCTGCCAATCAGTGTTGGGGCGTGGTTACACATAGCTCATGAATATGGAGGACTACAGGGCAGCAGGTTTACTAGCCCCCAAGTGATTATCTCATGTCATAAAACTGTGATATTAGAACATCTACAACAAGCAGCCTGGTAAGTGATACACTGCTTGTATCAGGGTCTCTGTCTTTACATTATGCTACTCTATGATTAGGATTCAAAAAACCTGATGACAGATTCCCTTTAAAAGATAACCATCAACTTGAACTTTTCACACATCATAGTGACATGTCAGATGTTGTGATGGACATCCTGAGTGCTGAGATAACTAATCACTAAAACAAATGGACAGAAGTGCTCATTATGGCATGTCAAAAGATTTTTAATCAGTCATTTTTTTCACGACTGAAATAATTACAAAACATGTATAGTTTTTTTTTTTATCACCACAATCATTCTGACATGGATAACCATATTGCCAGATCATTTTTGCTGCAAAGAACACTGTGAAAACGTAAAAAAAAAAATGGCAGAATCATGTTTTTTTGTTCGTCATTTCACCACACTATAATTGATTTAAAATGAAAAATGTATGGCTCTTGGGGAAAAAATGGAAGAGAAACTGAAAAAAAATTGTCCAGTCGTGAAGGGGTTGAAATAATTACTTTCTAATGTGGTACTAATGGAATAGATCAAGTCCGCAGAATTGATCCAAACGTACAACAGAGCAGCAAAGTTGTTCAAGATCTTTCAAAAATTATTTTGTGTGATACTCTATGCGCAGTCTGATAGTGGCAGTCTGTAGTCTGCAAATTGACAGTCGTAAGTTCTTGAAAAATATGAATTGTTCTTATTTCCCTAATGTATTTTTGATCATCTCTGTCCTTCAGTAAAGCACGTAAACCATTAGCCATAAAGATTGCATATAGTCCCCTCTCCATGATGTTTTAGCTTTTTCTTTCCAGCACACAGGGGAAATACATGATCCCAATTTTAGAATTCCATGTATGGCATTGTAGATACCGTATTTTTCGGACTATAAGACACACCGGACCATAAGACGCACCTAGGTTTTAGAGGAAATTAGGAAAAAAACTGAAGCAAAAAATGCGGTCAATTCTGTACTTAATATCCCCTATCCTGGTAAATATGGCCCCTCATTAATATCCTGGTATGCATGGTCCCCTTATCCCTATCCTGATATGCATGGCCCTCATCCCCATCCTGGTATGCATGGCCATCTCATCCCTATCCTGGTATGCATGGCCCCCCTCATCCCTATCCTGGTAGGAATGGTCCCCCTCATCCTTATCCTTTCAGGAATGATCACCATCATCCCCTATAATGGTATGCAGGGTCCCCATCTCATCCAAGTATGCATGGCCCTGTCCTTAACCTGGTATGATTGGCCCCCATCACAGTCCTGGTATGCATGGCCCCATCCTTATCCTGGTATGATTGGCCCCCATCACAGTCCTGGTATGCATGGCCCCAACCTTATCCTGGTATGATTGGCCCCCCATCACAGTCCTGGTATGCATGGCCCCATCCTTATCCTGGTATGATTGGCCCCCATCACAGTCCTTGTATGCATGGCCCTGTCCTTAACATGGTATGATTGGTCACATCCTTATTCTGGTATGATTGGACCCATCCCAGTCCTGGCATGCATGGCATCATCCTGGTCCTGGTATGCATGGCCCCATCAGAAAGGATTAAAAAAAAAAACATTACACTTACCATCCTCCACTCCCTCGCAGTGTCCTGCTCCGGTGCCAGCAACTGCTTTATGCTTGAATGCAGCACACGGCAGGGATGTCATGCGCTTCTCACAAGCAGAGCACAACGTCCGGAATACTCACCGGGACTTTTCATCGCAGAGAGTATTCATTGCTCTTCAGTAGCGCGCAGTGTCAGCTGGAGCCTTCCTGCTGCTGCCAGCGATCACGTGTGCCGATACTTAAGAGAAATGACTAGACTAATTATTTCTCTTAAGTATCGGCACACGTGACCGCCGGCAGCAGCAGGAAGGCTCCAGCTGACACTGCGCGCTACTGAAGAGGAATGAATACTCACTGGTCTCTGTGATGAACAGTCCCGGTGAGTATTCCGGCAGCTGTGCTCTGCTTGTGAGCAGCGCATGACGTCCCTGCCTTGCGCTGCTTCTAAGCATAAGGGCTCAAACTCGCATGCGAGAAACTCGGACGAGTCTCACACGTCAATACCCAGCACTGCCGCCCGCACTCGGATCGGAGTCTTCAGCTGCAGAGAAATACATGCAGCTGAACGCTCCAATCTGAGTGCCGGCGGCAGTGTCAGGCATTGACATGCGAGACTTGAGTTTCTCGCATGTCAGTATGAGCCCTTAAGCAGATGCTGGCAACGGAGCAGGACACTGCAAGGGAGCGGAGGATGATAAGTGTAATGATTTTTTTTTTTTTTATCTTTTCTGAAGGGGCCATGCATACCAGGAATGGGATGGGGCCAATCATACCAGGAACGGATGAAGCCAATCATAACAGGATGCCAAAAAGAAAAAAATATTCATTGCCCTCCACGCCCATGGGCGTGGAATGCAGTAAATATTCATTTCTCTTTAGCAGCGGGCACAGGAGTTAGCCGCAGCCGCCGGCTCCAGCCTCTGTGACCCGCTGCTCTGCCAAAACCGCTCCCCCATCCCCCCACCACAGCCAGAGCCGGTACATCCGGACTATAAGACGCACCCCACATTTTCCTCCACATTTTGGGAGGAAAGAAGTGCGTCTTATAGTCTGAAAAATACGGTACATTTTTAAGTAGTTCTTACTAGATGTTCTTTTTGAGTTTTTGTTATTTTTATTTTTTTTCTCTAGACCTGTGGAAGTTCGGTTGGCGCATCATGTGAAGATTCACAATGTGGTGGACTTGGCTGCACAACAAAAGATGGGAAAAGGAAATGTGGTGGAGAAGGCTGTGATGGGTTGGTAACTGTGGCCCATAATGCATGGAAAACAGCAACGAATTTCGATAGAGAGATTCTGAGTGCTATGGCAGAAGTGGAGGAACTCTCTAAACTGGTATGCGAGATGGCCATCACAGATCAGATATATTTCTTCCCAGCTGTGCCTTTCTCTGACTTAAATATGAAAAATAGGTCATATGAACAGGTTCAGGGCTCTTTGTGAAACATCTCAAGCCAGGGGTGATACTGACAGCTTGGGGCTCTTGTGCAAGAAATGTGTCTGGCCACCATCTTTTGTCGATACAGATATTTATATAATCTTGCATAGTCTCCTCTTATGTATGTTGCTGTCCCTTACTACACAGTGCCCTCTCTTGTTATGTACAGCTTCGTCCCTTACATATCAGATCATATAGAGCCCTGTCTTTATTACATACCGTCCTCTCTTGTTAGATATAAACTGAAATGACTGCTGATGGAGTGTCGTAATGCTTTTTTTCTGATGGAGGAGCTGATGGATAGGTCTTCTGGTCAGATGCTACTCCATCAGCAGTCAAGAAAAGACTATGTAATAAAGAAAGAGCACTGTGAATAACAATAATGAGAATATGCTTTGTAAGGGACAGCACTGTACATAAGAGCAGTGAATAATAATAATAAGGGATGGTGTTATTAATAATAAAAGAAGAAACTATGTAACTATGGGACTGTGCTATACTGTACTTAATAAGTGAGTAGTCACAGAAGTCTCAAAAACAGCGTACACATGAACGGTTAATAATAATATTCATACAAAGTGTTAAGTAATAGTATATATTATTCTATTTCTACCACCACATGTGTACCATGAATATGATATAGGGCATATCGGCAAAAATAGTTCATAAGCAGAGAAACAAACCGAGTTTAAAACCCAAATTAAGTAAAAACCATATTTTATTAATTAACAGACATAAAAAGAAGGTACAGGTGGGAGCAAGTACTCAGGGAAAGGGGACGCAGTACAAAAGGGACCAGCTAAAAAATGGGGTATTATGACAATGGCAACAACAACATTTATACACAATGGAAGTGAATAAATAATAATGGTAATTAGTGACAGAAATATATATGTATTATGCTGCCAAAAATAAGGTAAGTGCAAAAATTGTAAAAAAAAAATGGACCTACATAAAAAAAACAGGTAAAAAAGTTAATAAAGTAATCACAAAAAAATGCAGTGAAAAGATATATAACAACATAAAGTGCCAGTGCATGTAAAGTCACCTTAATACGTGACCGCATAGTGTGTGCACAATAAATACACACTAAAATAGTGGGGGATATCGAATTGCTGCCATAATGTCACACCATGCAATACCTGTTATGTGAAAGATGGGGGATCATAAGTGAGTACACTATATACTACTTGACTGTGCACACAAATACAGGGATGTAGCCAGGGCCGGCTCCAGGTTTTGAGGGCCCCGGGCGAAAGAGTCTCAGTGGGCCCCCCGCACCCTCTTTAACACATACCAACCACGATTCATGATGCATGGATACAGCAGAGAAATATATAGGTATAGTATGGATTAGACCAGAATATAAAAAGCAGAAAAACAGTACTGTATCAGAAGCGTACAGCTGTATACAATGTAGGGGTAATTGTAAAGCTCCGTATATATTCCTGGAGTCACACACAGACGTTCACTCAGTATGGATTTGACCAGAATACAAAAAGTAGAAAAAAGGTACTGTATCACCAGATACCATGTGTGTATAGTATTCACTTAAGCCAAACAAAACAAATTGATGGCACAAAGAGTGTATAAATTAATTCAAATCCTTCTTTATTCACAAGCAATTATAATAAAATCCAATCAATGTATATATAGAGTACCTCAAAAAACCAGACTAGAAAAGGCATGCAGCTGAAATGGGTGCAAACAAACTACATTGGTTTATGTATAAGCGCTAATGGTGCCTTTAAATGTGACTCACAAAATTGATCATTAATACTCACTATTACTGTCTGAAAACATAGATACTAAGTGAAATGATCAAGGTGGAGTACATAAGGAATCCATGAAAAAGTGCATGCAACATAGAAATATCTGTGGTAGACTGCGATACAATTACAACATAGTGGTCATACTAGCTAATACTACACAGTATATTAGCTGCTGGGGGTGGTCACAAGCTGTCGGTCTGGTCTGTGCAGGATGAAATCTGAGAAGTGCTGTAAATTCTACTTGTGACCACCCCCAGCAGCTAGTATACTGTGTAGTGTATGTAACCTTTCCCCTGGAATAACACAGGAGCCAGGAGGAATGCATTAATCAGCTCTTTCAGGAACCACATGTCTGTACTCACTCACTATCACTGCCGGAGCCCGCAGGACTCAGGAACTTCAGCGTCAGCCAGGAATCTGTGCAGGAGACAGGAGTGCAGACAGTGCCAGCCTGGAGTCGGGACCATTTTCAACACTGCCTGCAGGCAGCCTGCACACAAACTTGCTTCCGTTCCATCCTCTGCCGCTCGCTTCTTTTTATCTCAGCCTCGTCACTTCCTCCCTGGCTGCGGCACCAGTGAGAAGAGACAGGGGGCGGAGCTCGCCTCTACTAGACCAATCCTGACGTCTGGAAGCGTGTCTGTCTGCTGCCATGACTGAGTGAGCGTGAGTGGGCCCCCCGTCTCGCCAGGGCCCCGGCACTTGCCCGGGTGTGCCGGGTGCTGACGCCAGCCCTGGATGTAGCCTTATTATGTATAGCAGTGTTGGTGTGCTGCCCGCTTTTACAGACGCTTGAGCAAGTCCTGTTCTGATCCTCAAAATCGGATGAGAACAGGACATTCTCTGACCCTCAAGTATCTCATTCTCATATCCGTGATTTTCACGAATGTGTGAAGTTTTATACAACCATAGGAGTCCGTGTGCTGTCAGATTTAAAAAAAAAAAAACAAAACAAAAAAAACCCCAAAAACTAATCACACGGACTTTTCACACAAATGTGAGAATGCAGCCTAAGGGAATTTACAGAAAACAATATCACTCCAGGTCATAGTGCAGATCTCTTGCATCTCGTCTGATTAGAGTAGTTTTCTGCCGTTTCTTCTCTATCTGGTCAGACCTTAATTTCAACATCTAAATAAAAACAACACCTGCGCCTCCAAAGTGGTCTAGTCAGGAAGAGATCCCTACACTGAATTAGAGTATAACATATAAATATAGATGTGACAGCACTATAGAGTAGAAATATGCTTAAATATAATTAAATATAATAGCAGTGTGCTTACTCGCAAGGGTGTGGAGAAGTAGATCCGAAGAGAAGGAAGTCCTAGCTTCGTGCAGACCGTCCCCGGACTGCGCGCACAGATGAGAAACACAATACGTGTTTGAGGCAGGGAGCGTCCTCCCTGCAGTTGGAATAGACTTGCTGTGGTGAGTCGTCCAAGGTCCGGGTGCTGCGCGGCGTTCTCAGGCCACGAGACGCCGCTAGTCCGAAGCGGATGGGACGGGGGGCGGGGCAAAAAATGGTGACGTCACCTGGGTATAGGAGGCGGGTAGGGTCAAAAAGCATCCGACGCGTTTCAAAGGTGCACGGACCTTCTTCATCAGGGAAGAAGGTCCGTGCACCTTTGAAACGCGTCGGATGCTTTTTGACCCTACCCGCCTCCTATACCCAGGTGACGTCACCATTTTTTGCCCCGCCCCCCGTCCCGTCCGCTTCGGACTAGCGGCGTCTCGTGGCCTGAGAACGCCGCGCAGCACCCGGACCTTGGACGACTCACCACAGCAAGTCTATTCCAACTGCAGGGAGGACGCTCCCTGCCTCAAACACGTATTGTGTTTCTCATCTGTGCGCGCAGTCCGGGGACGGTCTGCACGAAGCTAGGACTTCCTTCTCTTCGGAAGATCTACTTCTCCACACCCTTGCGAGTAAGCACACTGCTATTATATTTAATTATATTTAAGCATATTTCCACTCTATAGTGCTGTCACATCTATATTTATATGTTATACTCTAATTCAGTGTAGGGATCTCTTCCTGACTAGACCACTTTGGAGGCGTAGGTGTTGTTTTTATTTTCAATTTCTCTTGCACCACTTTCTGGGCACTTTTAGGGTCAGTGACTGCACAGTAGCTGACCCAAACTCCAGCAGCCTCCATACTCATTTGAGCATACGATTTGTGCTCAATTGTTGGGTCTTCCATCTTCCTAGGTAGCGCCAGTGTATTCTACCTGTTTCTAATTTCAACATCTCCCAGCGACGACTCATCTTGTCATTATGATCACCGCAGCACTAAAAGTAACGTTACATATATTGTATATATACAATTGTTTCCATCACACTGCCCCCGTACTACAGATATGTACCTCACCATTAATATACTATTAGCCACGCACCAATCAAAATATAAAGCGTTTAGCAGCACTGTGTCCTCCATTAACTATAATCTCCGCCCCCCAAGAATATAAATTATTCAGCCTGTGACTCTAGCCAATTAACTGTAAGGCTATGTGCACATGGAAAATATGCAAGGTTTCACAGTATAAACAAAGTAAATGAGATCCCCAAAGTCTCATGCACATGTTGCATTTTTTTCTTTGCAGATTTTAATGTCCAAATCCTGAACGTGCGCACATAGCCTTAGTCCCTGTCCTGTGTCTCCCCCCCCCCCCTGCATTTATTATAAATCTTTGATAGCATCATAATGAATTTGGGGAGGGAGAAGTCATTATCAAGTACTTAACATGCTCTGCCACCTTCCAATTCATTACAAGTCCCTAATAGCCTATTCTCCCACCTTCAATTCATTGCAAAGTGTCCTATGCACATTTTCCCCTCCTCTCTCACTTCCCAATACATCTTAAGTCCCTGATAGAGTCCTCCCCCCATCCTATAATTCATTATGACCCTATCACGGACTTAATACCTTCCTCCACCACCCAATTAATTTCACATTCATATCTAACGTCCTCCTCCCCATGTTCATAAGTCCATTGTAAAGTACCTCTTACTCCCATCCCAATCCTCACCCCCCTCATTGTTCTCTCACCCGCATTGCTCATATTGTTCTCTCCCCCACATTGCTCATATTGTCCCTTTCCTCCTGTGTAATGGAAAAAAAATAAACACTCACCTGTCCATCCATTCTTCACCAGCGTGCATACGTCATCAAGCCGCGCGTGCCTGTGTTAGAGAAAGCACTAGGCAGGAACCTTGGACAGATTCCTGCGGCTCCACTGCCATTTTCTCCTGTAGGCAGCAGATCTGCAGAATCACTCCCTGCCCAGCACACCGTATATGATGAGGGCAATCTGCCCATGGGACTCCGAGCAACAGGCCTGATTGCCCACATTATTACCGCCCTGCAGGAGCCACCCTCCATCTCCAGGCCCCGATTCCGCTGCATCGGCTATATAGCCGTCCCTGTCTTAAGCAATGTATTTGCACTGTAGTCAATGTCTACTACAATTAACATTATAGAGACCTTTCTAAAGGTAGGCCAGTTTTTTTTTAATT
Organism: Oophaga sylvatica; assembly: GCA_033576555.1. NCBI lineage: Eukaryota > Metazoa > Chordata > Amphibia > Anura > Dendrobatidae > Oophaga > Oophaga sylvatica. Next base: position 281,171,364 of record JARQOD010000004.1, on the reverse strand, counting down.
TTTATTGAGATAAAGTTAGGTCAATTTCACAATGTATATTTTCTTTTCTCACACATAAGACAGGTTTTTTTTTTTGTGCTGGACCAATTTTAGGTTCATGTGTAAATTTTTACAATCCTGGATGCATCTGCTTTTCTTGTATGAAGGAAAAAAAATCTTTAATTCTCCTACCTATTAAACAGTAAAATACTTAAAGCACATGGGTGACATCTGTGTGCTATCATTCTTTTTCCGATGGGAACATTGACTTTTATTAGCGAGTCTGATCCGGAACACAAATTAAAGTTGGACATGTCCCCATTTTTTTGATTGGAAGAAAATCAGTTCACAAAAAAGGACATATGAAAAAATAGCAAATAGTACACTTACCAAAAAAATAACTGATATATGAAATAGCCTTAAAGGTTTGTGCATTATTTTCCTCTGTTCAAGGTTGCCGAGTCGAAGCTGAAGGCAGAAGAAGCAAGACAAACTGCTCAAAGTGTTCTCAACAAAGCAAATGCAACAAAGGAGAAAGTAGACAAAAGCAATGAAGATCTAAGGAATCTTATAAAACAAATAAGAGACTTTTTGATGCGTAAGTATAGTTTCTCTCTACATGCATTGCTTGTTAGCACAGATTGGTTAAAGGGAGAACATGGCAAATTTATTTCTTAATGTATCTCTAAAGGGTTGGAATTTTTTTTCTACAAGATACAGATGCCTTATATATGATATGTTGTCATCTTTCTGATTTCAAACTTGGCCATGAGACCAGGGGTCATCCATCGTAGAAGGGTGTTGGTCTTCCACCAGCAGATTCAGTCATTATAAGATGCCAAAAAGACCCTATAGACACCATAAAGGGCTGATCGAGTGGGCTTTATGTAGGATTCCCAATGCAGACATCACAAGGTGCTGGCGGACCTTAAAGAATGGAATAAATAATATTTTGTGTCCTTGTATTACTGACAGAGGATGGAGCTGACTTGGACAGTATAGAAGCTGTTGCCAATGAGGTTTTAAAAATGGAAATGCCAACCACACCTGAGCAGTTACAAGCTTTAACTGATGATATACGTGAACGTGTGGAAAGTCTTTCTGGAGTGGAGACAATCCTTCTACAAAGTGCTGGAGATATAGCCAGAGCAGAGTCTCTCTTAGAAGAAGCCAAACAATCCAGGTAATAAAATTATTGAGGAAAAATTGTACTAGGTGTACTGTATGGGAGCCCTTGACAGATGATTGTCATATGAGATAAAGATCTGGTATGTCCAGTTTCAGACTGCCAATTCTTTTGTTCTCCAAGATAAGCCTCAGATAGTGTTATTTGTGGCAGCAGCTCCCTCATAGAGGACAGAGGAGCGCTCGACCAAGTGAGTGCTCAGAGTATTGGAGAGTTGGGTGTGGTAACTGTTGGCCAACTGCTATCTAAAGTGTATGGGTGGAACCATAGCTTAATAGGTTGTTTATCAACTCTCACTCGCAGATTGTGTTTGAAATCTCAACCTGGGCCAGGTAGCCTGCCGTTTCCTCCAAAATAAGTAGTGCACATATTGTTAAGGGTATGCCACACTAAACAATATCGCTAACGGGATCGCTAAAAAACGTCACTATTTAGCGATCCTGTTAGCGATGTTGTTCAGTGCGGCAGCTTCCAGCGACGAGCTTCCTGCTGTGATCTCGCTCGTCGCTGGAATCGCTCCGGACCCTATTTTCTCGTCGGCGCTCCCGCTGGGTAAGTATCTAATCGCTGTGTGGCACCTTTTCTTAGCGATTTAGCGGTACTTTTGTACCGCTAAAGTCGTTAAGAAGATCGCTAGCGGCGATAGCGTCGTTAACTATATCGCTAAATGTGGCCGCATTTAGCGATATAGAAACAATCCCGCTAGCGATCGCATTAGTATGCGTCGTTATCGTGATCGCTAGCGGATTGTTTAGTGTGGCAGTACCTTTAGGCATCTCCTTATTTCTCCTCTCTTTATTTGTGCTACAACCAACACACCTTTAAGGAATAAATAGCTGTAGGCCAGATAATCTATTAAAGGACAGTTACCTAATGTGTATCACTAACTTAAAACGTTTTTTCCAAACCTAGCAGAAAATTCAGCATTGACTGCATCGTACTGAATCCTAACAGTGTGTAAGATACACACTGTTAGAAGTCCGCTCAACTTTCTGATTTGAGTAGTTGTCCTGCGACCACTCATAGGTGAATTGCATACTTCTCTTAAGGTACTGCCACACTAAGCTATCCCGCTAGCGATCTCGTTAGCGTTGCATACTAATGAGATCGCTAGCGGGATTGTTTCTATATCGCTAAATGCGGTCACATTTAGCGATATAGTTAACGACGCTATCGCCGTTAGCGATCTTCTTAACGACTTTAGCGGTACAAAAGTACCGCTAAATCGCTAAGAAAAGGTGCTACACTAGCGATATATACTTACCCAGCTGGAGCGCCAGCGATGAAATAGGGTCCGGAACGATGTCAGCGACGAGCGAGATCACAGCAGGAAGCTCGTCGCTGGAAGCTGCCGCACTGAACAACATCGCTAACAGGATCGCTAAATAGTGACGTTTTTTAGCGATCCCGTTAGCGATATTGTTTAGTGTGGCATACCCTTTAGTCGAACATTGAGAAAAGCAAGTAGAGACTTAAGTCAACATGTGACTGAAAGTATACACATAGCATACGAGCAGTCACATACTGACTGGTTGAACAAGAATCCTAGCAGTGTGTACATTACACATCGTTTCTATTCGGCATGGTACAGTCACTGCTGAATTTGCTGCTTTGGTCAGAAAGCCCCTTTGAGCTAACATTAGATAACTGTGCTTTAAAACATAATTTGGCCTACAGCTTCTTCCATAAACGTGTCATGGTCTGCTGAGTTTCTGGGATTAGGTGGTTTTAGGGTTAACCGGGATGGCCTCACTCGGGATTCTGGGATGCTTTTTATAGCCTCATTGTGGGGCCATCCTCTGTCGCTTATACTCTGACCCTTGGCCGAGTGTGTGTGACCCTGTTGTGCTTGTGCCAGTGCTTTGTGCCTGTGCTACGTTCTGTTTGTCTGGTTCTGATTTGGCTGTGTCCCTGTTTTGAGTTTTGCCTGTCCCTTTTGTACTCTGCTGCCCTCTACGTGTATGACCCTTGGCTACGTTCTGACTTCGCTCTGCCTGCTCCTCTTGTACTTCGTCGCCCTCTATGTGTATGACCCCTTGGCTACGTTCTGATTATCCGTTCGGTATATGCCCCTTGGTAACTGTGTCCCGTAGTTACCCTTCTAGGAGTTTTCCTTCACCTCATAGCTCTCTGGAGCTTAGGCCACGCCCACTAGCAGTCACGTGCCTGCAGGTCCTTTGCTCTGAAACATTCTCTATCTGCTACTGCTGACTCTGAGAGACGTGTGGCCGGCTCCGCCCACTAACAGTCACATGTGGAAGGTCCTGTTAGGCCGGAGTCACACACAACCACAAAAAATCGGTCCGTTTTAGACGGTCGACAATCGGATCAAAATAAAAACATCACACATCCTTCTGGCATCCGATTTTCCTTCAAAGATGCGATTTAATCGCATGTGTGTGTACCTTGTAACATCCGATTTTCATCCGACTTGCGAGATTTTCTCGCAGGCTTGCAAAACTGACATATAATGGATCCAAAAGAATAGTATTTAAATGCCAAAAGAAAGAATAGATATATACACATAGAGCACATATATATATATATATATATATATATATATATACATGTCATTGTGACATATATATACATATATTTATAATTCTTACACTTCTACATACTGTTATAGCCGCTAATTCAATTGCCGGCTTCAGTGAAATCACAGAAGCCGACATGAAATGATACATTGTTTCCACACATTTAACCATGTAATTTCATGTATTTTTATATATGTTTGAAACATACAATTACATGAGTATATGTGTGCTAAATTTCAGACATGTAGGGGTTAATTAAAGGTGTAAATTCGTTGAAAAAAAATGCGTGGGCTCCCGCTGTATTTTCTCCACCAGACAGACAAAGCAAAGCGAGTGGGGGCAGATAATAATAGCCTAGGGAGGGTACATTTTTTTTGTGCCCCCCCTGGCTACTAACATCTGCCCCCAGACACCCCAGAAAGGGCAAATCTATAATTAGATTCGCCCTTTCTGGCACTTTGCCCGTCTATTCCCATTGCCCTGTAGCGGTGGCGAATGGGTTAATCTGACCTTACTGTCACCTTAGTATTGAAAGGTGACCTTAAGGCAGGTTAATAATTGATAGCTGTCAATTAGACAAATATCAATTATTAATCCTATTGTATGAAAGAAAAATCAAACACACACAGTTTAATAAAAAATAAGTTTAATTAAATAATCACACAGTTTTTGACCATATTTTATTTTCCTGCTAAAACCATTTCCTGTAATAAAAATAAAATAAAAAAGCAAAATTATACTTACCAATCCGATGTACAGTCAGGTCCCACGGTGTAATCCATCAGAAAGGGTTAACAGGTTACAGGTCGCAGAGAGCTAATAATGCTGTCTCAGACCTGTATTCCCCTGAATGAATAAGTTCCTCTCCCAGCGAAAGTAGAGGAATAGATTCATGAATGGAGCTTAATTGATTTATTGCCAATTTAACTGTAGTGACCTGACCTAAAGGGAAAGTGGACACAATCAATTAAGCTTCATTCATGAAACACATCCTCTCCTGTCGCCAGGAGAGGAACTTATTCATTCAGGAGCTTTGAGCTGAGCATGCAGGATTACTTTCACTGCTTGGCTCAAAGCTAGTTAACCCTTTGTGAAGGATTACAGCGTGGGATGTGACAGATCGGCGGAATAGGTAAGAATAATGTTGTTTTATTTTTTTTTCTTTATTTTAGGAGATCAATGGCTTCGCACGGATTAAGTGTAAAATAAAATATGGTCAAAAAAATGTGTTTTTATTTCATTAAAATTATTTATTCTTAAAGTGTGTGTGTTTTTTTATTTACTTCAATAGGATTAATAATTGATAGTTGTCTAATTGACAGCTATCAATTATTAACCTGCCTTAAGGTCACCTTTCAATTGCAAGGTGACAGTAAGGTGAGATTATTAACCCATTCGCCACCGCTACAGGGCAATGGGAATAGACGGGCAAAGTGCCAGAAAGGGCGAATCTAATTATAGATTTGCCCTTTCTGGGGTGTCTGGGGGCAGATGTTAGTAGCCAGGGGAGGCACAAAAAAAATGTACCCTCCCTAGGCTATTATTATCTGCCCCCACTCGCTTTGCTTTGTCTGTCTGGTGGAGAAAATACAGCGGGAGCCCACGCATTTTTTTTTCAACGAAATTACACCTTTAATTAACCCCTACATGTCTGAAATTTTGCACAAATACACTCATGTAATTGTATGTTTCAAACATATAAAAATACATGAAATTACATGGTTAAATGTGTGGAAACAATGTATCATTTCATGTCGGCTTCTGTGATTTCACAAAACCCGGCAATTGAATTAGCGGCTATTACAGTATGTAGAAGTCTAGGAACTATAAATATATGTATATGTACATGTCACAATGACATGTATATATATATATATGTGTTCTATGTGTATATATCTATTCTTTCTAGTCTTTATTAAAGCTGTCAGTGTGATTTTACAGTATAGCCGGGGATGAATTGCCTGCTTTTCTAAAGGACACCGATGCGATTTCATCGCAAGTCACACATGCAGTCCGTTTGTAATCCGATTTTTCATCGCTCCCATAGACTTGCATTGGCGATTGTCGACCGACAATCTGTGACAATCGCAGCATGCTGCGATTGTACACGGACGTTTAAAACGGACCACAAAAAATCGGATACTGGGAGCTGCTCCATAGATTAACATAGGTCCGACTGCAATGTGATATTTCATCGCATTGCAGTCGTCCGATTTTGTCGCCAGTGTGACTCCGGCCTTACTGAGAAACACACGTCATCTCTGCTGTGGCTCTGCTACAGGCATCTTTGGGCATAGTTTGTTCACTAAGGACACACGCACTGGCTCAGTGAGCAAGTGCAGTGCGGTGTCCCTGACAAAATGTGTGTTCATCACAGCTTAAGAAAGATTGGTAAATAAGGGGATGCCATACAATATCGTATCATATATTTTGGAAGAAAACAACCCAACTTGTCCAATACTTGTTTTCTAAATCAGCATACATTGGGGCGCAAAGAAATGTATCCCATATAGATATGAGATTGTTGTATGGTAGAGGCCAACTCTAGTAGGCAGAAAGAAGGGTATAATCCAGTATCCCTGCTCTTATAGAGCGACTTCAAGCCTATCGATTGCCAGAAAGACCCTGTCGATTTCAGTTGAAGGATCAAGAGAATGTTTTTTGTTTTTTTTCTCAAAAGCTCAAAATGTAAAACTGGAATCTACTGGACAATAGTTTGTCTTCTCAGAGTTGAGATATTTTATAATTTAGTCTTTTTTCCCAACATCTGAAAAGATTGAATTAAAATTAATTAACTTTTTGATCACAGCAAATCTGCATCAGATATTAAAGCTACAGCTGACCTGGTGAAAGAAGCTCTGGAGGAAGCCGACAAAGCCCAAAGTGCAGCTGAAAAAGCCATTAAACAGGCAGACGATGACATAAAAGGAACAAATAACCTACTCACTTCCGTAAGTTAAAATAAATTCATTTAAAGCGGTGAACAGATGAATCGCTTGTTTTCACGACTAATGAGGTTTCAAGCTACTAAGGGAAATAAATGCAATGCATTTAATAATATTATACAGGTCTCTTTTAGATATCTAATACTTCTTTTTCAAAAACTTGTATATTTTTAACTACTTTATTGTTTTAGGCTTCTGTTATATTAACAAATAGTCAGAATATGATGACTTTCTGTTCACAGATTGAATCAGAAGCTGCAGCATCAGAAGAAACATTAAATAATGCAACCCAACGGATTTTTAATCTTGAAAAAAGTCTTGGAGAACTACTGAAAAAGTCAGCTGCCAATTCTGCAACGCTAAATTCCATAGAGAAGTCAACTAGAGATGCAAAAGTGAATGCTGATGGTGTAAAGAAGGTTAGACTATATGAAAATGGTTAGACTTTGTGGAATGCATTCCAGAGAAAGGCATAGGATTTATTTAACCACTTGGAGATGCAACCATTGTACTTTTTTTTTTTTTTGCAATTTTTTTTTCCTCCTTGCTAACCATGAGTTTTAACTTTTATTTTTTTTTTATTTTCCAATTAACAAAGAATAGTGACTTGATTTTTGTTTGTCGAAGCTGTTTTTTCTAACATCATTTTGGGGTCCTTATGACTTTCCAGTCTCTTTTTATTCCATTTTTTTAAGAGGTAATGTTACCAAAAAATCCTCAGATTTGTCATTTTACACCCTTGATTTATTGTATGGGGGCAAATAGTTTTGTATTTTACTAGTTTGGGCAATTATGCACATGGCAGTGCAAAATACACTTTTTTACTTTTTAGATGTCAGTATTTACATTTTGGGAAAATGGGTAATTTAAGTATTTTTTTCCATGTTTTTAGCCCCTTCAGCTGTATATCATGGTGCAAGTTTGGTAGCAGGTGTGTGCAGCCAGTTCACTGGGTGAGCTTGCCCCATATCTAGCAGATAATGGCTGTAACTTACAGCTAGGACCTGCCTCCACTGTTAACCCCTTCACCACCTTGGTATTTTCTTTTTTGCTCCCCTTTTCCCAGAGCCATAACTTGTTTTTATTTTTCCATTAGTATGGTTGTGTGACAGCTTGTTTTTTGCGAGACAAGTTGTACTTTTGAACGACACTAATGGCTTTACCATATAGTGTACTGGAAAACAGGAAATAAATTCCAAGTAAGGTGAAACTGAAAAAAAAAAAGGTTTTTGTTCTTTTTACCATGTTCACTAAATTTTAAAACTGACCTGCCATTGTGATTCTCCAGGTCATTATGAATTTGCAGATACCAAACATGTATAAGTTCTTTTGAGGAAAAAAAATCCATTTTTTTTTTTTACAGAAAGCCATTCTTCGTCATCTGGGGCTGGGTGAGGGCTTGCTTTTTGCGAGGCGAGCTGACGTTTTTAATTACACCATTTTGGTGTAGATACGATCTTTTGATCGCCTATTATTGCAATGTTGCGGGGACCAAAAAATGTAACTCTGGGGTTTTGATTTTTTTTTCTCATTACACTGTTTACTGATTGGATTAATAATTTTTATATTTTGATAGATCAGGCATTTCTGAATGCAGCTATACCAAATAGGTGATGTGCATTTTTTTATTTTGAATGGGGCAAAAGGGGGGTGATATGAACTTTTATATCTAATATTTTTAAAACAATTTTTTTTTAACTTTTTAATTGCTTTAATAGTCTCCTCAGGAGACTTGAAGCTTTGATTTTCTGATCACTTGTGCTACACATAGCAATGACTATGAAATCAGCTGTCATATGCCTGAAATGATGCGAGCTCAGTACCGCAGCCCGCATCAAGGAGGGGGAGGTGACCTATCACATACTTATAGGTCTTAAAGGGGTTTACCTGTTACATGCCACTGTCAAACTCTGACAGCGGTATTAACAGCTCGTCGCATAGAGGTATCTCATTGTGTGAACCCATCTGCGCCACGTGACAGGGCTTCAAAGGAGACCGTGATTTTTACTATATGAATATGCAGCATTATGACATATACTATATGCAGCAGCACAGCACAAGTGCTCACACAATCGCAGGCTCAAATCCCTAAGAGGACTAAAAAATACAATTTAAAAAAATGTTTAAATATGAAAAAAAAATAAAAGAAAACATAAGTTCAAATCGCCTCTCTTTTTCTCCAAGTAAAAACAAACAGAATAAAAAAAAAAAACTTGTGTTGTCAGAGGTTACCTAAAGCACCGATTTATCAAAACATAAAAAATAACTCAATTGGAAAAACACCGGAAACAGAAAAAAATATTTTGGGGGAAGCCGCAATTCTGCAAAAAATGCTGTAAGAAGCGATTAAAGTGCCATATCTATTCTAAAATGGTGTCTATAAAAACATCTTCTTGTCCCACATAAAATAAGCCCTCACAAAGCTCTGTAGACTGGAAAGTCGAAAAGTTATGGATCTTGAAAATTGGCAGCTTTTTTTTTTTTCAAATTTCTGATTTTTACTAATTTTTATCGCTGATATCTAACCAAAAACAACTGGATAGGAGTAGTATTGCCTAATCGTACTGATGAGAATCATATTGTCATGTCATGTTTACCACGCAATGCACATCGTAAACACAATTCATAAAAAAAAAAAAAATAAATTGTGGGTTTTTTCACAATTTTACTGCAAGTGGAATTTTTCCCCCCTTTTCTAGTACACTATTTGGCAAAATGAAAGGTGTTCTACAAAAGTACAACTTGTCCCGCAAAAACAGCCTTCATATGTTTCTGTGGATGGGAAAAATAAAGTTATGGCTCTTACAAGAAGGGAAGGGGGAACAAAACGCAAACGGGGGTTAAAATATTTTCTAATATTCTTTATACTTTTAGGGAACTTGAACTTGTGATCACTTGATTGGTTATACAATATGTTGCAATATTACAGTAATAGTCTATTGTGTAATTACTGATCTCTCATGACGCCAAGCCGCAAGCAAAGGACATGATTGCATGATGCCGATAGGTTGGCAACTGGTAGCCTACTGAAGAACTCAGTGTCTGCTATACCAATCCATTGGCACTCCACGATCGTGTTGTGGGAGGGGAGCCCTGTTCCTAATCTCGTAAATGCCATTGTCAAAAATTTAAGGACTTGCAATCAGGGCTAACTCCAATCAAAGTAGTTGTACCAGCTGTACAACACAGGTCCTAAGCCCAATCCATGCATTAAGTGCCCATATCTGCAGTAAATATATAATAGGTGCAAACAAGATGTTAAAGGGGCTATAATCTTTACCAAACAGTGCCACATCTGTCCATGGGGTGTCTAGTATTTCAGCTCCGCTCCACTGATGTGAATACCGCACACGTCCAGGTGCGAGAATGCAGCTGCGTTTTTGTAACCCTGGAGAAACTATTTCCTTTTCTTGGATACAATTCAATTGAACAGTGATTATTTCTACCATAAGGCAGAATTGTCTTTAAGCTGTACCCTGGAAATGAACGAGTTAGAATAACATGCTAGTGAGGATGAACAATCCCAAGAGCAGCTCTCAGGGTTTGGAATTTTTAACTCTTATTTCACAGCACACCGCTAAGAAGAATCAGGTCGTGAAGGATATTCATAGCTGTAAAATGCATAGTCCATTCGTAGAACCTGCCTGTTTACACCACACAATGCCTAACCGATGCCCCCTAATGGTAGTTTCCGATATTGCAGGTTCTGGATGATGAACTTAGTAATAAATATAAGCAAGCTGAAGATTTAATAGCAAAAAAAGCTGAAGATTCATCAGAAGCCAGAAGGAAAGCAGAGCAACTTCAGAATGAAGCAAAAGCCCTGTTATCGAAAGCAAACAAGAAGCTTAATCTACTAAAAGGTAATTATTTTTTAACAATCGCCTTAAATTCACAAGTTATATTGTGGTACAGTAACATTTACATAAGTGTTAATATGGACAGGATATTCCTTTATCACCATGTCTGTGGAACAGACCAAAACGAATGAGATCTGTTAGAAGTGAAGAGCCCCTAATTGACTATGCCCAAAAGAGTTTTGATGTGATGGGCAAGCTTTTTAATTTTCCCTCTTGTCTTTTTGCAGGCATAAAAGTTTTTTGTTAGCTTGGAAAAATTATTAGTTTGCTTTTTAGAATCACAAATTACGGCACTTACATCATTGTCATGATGGAGTTTTGCACGCTTTCTCAGCGCCGCCCTATCACTGTGTTCACTACTCTGCTTTCCCAGCATTAGACCATCTCCCTGAGCTTCCTTGTGCTCACTGCCAGCTCTGCTCCTAGAGAATCTCCATGTGGCTATAGGGAGGCATGGCCAGATCGTACAGGAATTTAACCTTGCTGTGTCTTTCAGTGTTTGCCTTCTGCAGTCTATCCCTAGGCAGCAGCAGGTTTATTAGGAAGCTCCTCCCACCACTCCTGCCTGATCGTTGGTTCCCAGTTGCTTGTCTCTGGATCCTGTGGGTGCATGTTTGTTCTTTCTCTCCCGTTATCGACCCTGTTTCACCTTTCCGCTCCTGACCCCAGCTTTATACTTTGAACCTGTGCTGCCTGCCCTGACCACAGATTGTCTTTGCCTTCTTTTCCCTGTTCCTCGTAACTATGCCTCTGACCCTTTAGTCAGCTGCTGCATACCCAGGGACTGCACTGGAGTGGTACCTGGTGACTACCTGTGCCAAGCCTATACACACCATCAGAGGTTCTAGTGAATACCAGGTAGTCACTTAGTTACAGCCTTCCAGGGTATTCCCGGCCTGCCACATTAATCAGCGTTACAATCATTTTAATATTTATCAATTTATATCATGTTCTGTTTTGTGACAGTGACTATGAAATTTTATGATGTTCACATTTCATACTAAATACCTAGGTTAATGAATTATGGAATTAGTCAAGTGTGAATTAAAAATGACAGACCTCACCAGAAAGGAGGTCAATCGAAGTCCAAAGTTTTATATTTTGGACTGTAAAATGAGTAGCTGTGTGTGAGGAGCGGAGGAAGGATAAGGCAGGCACATGAATAATATTCTTCAGGTATTAGGATAGAATTCCCAAGCTGAGCAGGGAGTACAATATGACGTGAACCTTCCCTCATATATATTGTCTTGTAATCTGTTGTGACTTTTTGATGAGAAATCACACTGAAAATGGCCTTAGAATCTGCTATATTGTGCATATGGGTATTGTGCCTTCTGTTGCTGTTTTCCAATAAAATTCACAAAGATATTTATCAAAATTGGTCTATAATTTCCATAACCAATTTGTTTTTATTTAATTTTCCATAACTTTCATCTTTTTTTTTTTTGTTAGATTTAGAAAAATCGTATGAAGACAACCAAAGAATATTGGAAGAAAAAGCCAAAACACTTGTGGCTTTGGAAGAACAAGTCAGGGAACTCTTACAAAGCATCAGCCAGAAAGCAGCAGTATACAGCACCTGCTTGTAAACCACATTTTAGCAATAGAAGCAGAGTAATTGGGACCAGTGGTGCTCTAATTTATTGGCTGTTCATCGGAACACACAAAAACACTCTAATCTCTATTTTGTTGAATAAAAAAAATTTGAGTAATGATTTGGAAACCAATGAAGTATTTTTAACATTCAACATTTCTATGTAGCCATCTTCTTACACACAGCAAATTTTCTATTCGCATTTTATTTTATAACCATTATTGTTTTCACTACATATAGTCTGTGTGCACGCTAAAATTATTCTAGTAAATTCTTATTGTCGAACTATAAATATACCCATATCTTGCACAAAATGAGTCACACAATGTGAATTTTGCCCCATTGATATCGCTTGATAACTGAAGTGGGCATCGCTGTGAAGTCTTTGGATGACGTCCTTCATTGTGTGTCTGCACTACAACATTATATGGATTTAAGAAACCTATATCCAAGGATCCAAATACTGTATATGCATGCTCCCTAAGATATTGTACCACTTCTCTGTAGGAGGAGCACTGGCACACCCACCGATCGCAAAGTGCTGTACACATTTATACACTCCTAAATAAAGTACAAGCAATTACCACTATGACAATGGCTCTGTTCACTTCAAATATAAACCCTATCAAATGGTCAGGAAATTCAGGTTTTCTTAGTTACATGATATCATTAACCAAGGTGGAGACTAAAAATCTATATCCTCAGTTACAGGAAATACAGATCCTACCAATGGTACAAAAAATATCTGGTTCTCAATTATGCAATCATACACAATGTAGAACATTAATTATAACTAACACTTCACCTAGTTCAGCCAATTTATTCTTTGGCAATGTTGATCCAGGGAGAAAAATTCTCCATAACTTCAAATGTGGACATGACCCAACTTCTGTAGTTGGCAGGTAGCCCTTAGTCACAAATGTGTGCCATTAGAAGTTTAACATTTTTTACAGATGTCTATTTTCTGTAATCCTTCTTGGTAATACATACTTGACATTGTCACTTTTAAGAAGTGCAACTGTTGTCTACATACAGCTATAGGTAGTTTGGAAACAGAAGGTCCTGTTTCCTAATGGTGATTTAAGAGGCCCCAATACACAGAAGATCAAAGTCAGCTGAAAAATGCTTTGGCCGACAGCTGTCTGGACCGGCTCTCCCATACATAGGAGCGCTCGATCGGCCGAGTGCTCCTGTGTTCTCTAGAGAAAGCTGCTAACACAAATCTATGCTGGTGGCTTATCTACGGGAGAACAAAGCTATTGACATCTTCCCCCAACAATCAAGCGGCCGTACCCGTTTAGATTATTAGCGGGTGCAGCCGACATTAGTGTGTATACAGTAGATGCCATGCTGATATACAGAACAGTGTGGTGAAAACACAATTATAAACCCCTTCTGACCTCCATCTATAGCACCAGTCACTCAATAGCAACAGAACCAAGGATTATTGACTTAAGCTGTGTGCATAAGGACCGCTTGTGGGAACTATGTATGTTGTGAATGCAG
>JARQOD010000004.1:280992835-281157657 GCA_033576555.1 Oophaga sylvatica | reverse complement strand
CCCATCATCATCATGCCTCCCCATCATCATCAATGCCTGCCCATTATCATCAATGCCTGCCCATCATCATCATGGCCTCCCCATCATCATCAATGCCTGCCCATCATCATCATGGCCTCCCCATTATCATCAATGCCTGCCCATCATCATCATGGCCTCCCCATCATCATCAATGCCTGCCCATTATCATCATCGCCTCCCCATCATCATCACTGCCCTCCCCCCACCACCATCACACAGACAGCACCGCAGCACACAAGCACTCTCTCACATACATACATACAGACACATACACAAAGCACCGCACTACATACACACACACTGATACACACAGACACACACACACACACCTCACCTGTCCGGCGTCCGCGCGCTCTTTGCCACAGCCGGCCGCTGAATGATGACGTCATTCAGCGGCGCTGCTGTGAGAGGAAGCGCAGGCGACCCCTGGAGACCAGAGCTGCGGCAGCGGAGGCACGGGGCTCAGAGGTAAGTATTACGCGGCTGCTGCCGGGGCCCTGAGCAAGCGGGGGGGACCCAGTGGCGGCGCTGGCACCGCTAACGGGCGCCGGGGTGCCCGAGGTGAGTGGGCCCCCCCGCCTGCTTAGGGCCCCGGCACTTGCCCGGGTGTGCCGGGTGCTGACGCCGGCCCTGACCGCCTGTGTTCCAAAATCAAAGATAGAATACCCTGTTTAGTGTTTGCATCTAAAAATGTTCAGTCTGATGTCACATGAAAGCTTCAGACTTCATTTTTCCAGTTTATTTGCTTTGCCATTATATTATGTTTTCACCACCAAAGTTTTGCAATCCTTTTATTGTCCAACTTTCTGTCCTTACTATGTATGAAGTGAGAGAAAACAAAAATAATTTATTCCGTAACTTCTGTGTTATCTAATGATAGAGCAGATCAGAGCACCTAAATATGGAAGGACCACTTAAAGGAATTGATTAAAGACTGGTTTCCCTACAGATATTTTTCATGACAAAAGACCACCACCTGTATTCTAAACTAATTGGTCGTTATGTCGAAAATACTGTACTTTAGTAACTTTAGCAGAGTATTACTTATTTTCACTGCTGTTACTGTAAGACGTTATTTCAGGTAAAGGAACCACATAATCTCTTCATTTCAGCTGGTCTTTTATTTTCACTTTGGAAAGAAATTACTTTTACAAAAACAACTTTTTATAACATTAAAGGTTTTTTTTGACCATTATTTCACCAAATAAAATGGCCATTAGCAGTTGTACAGTTTAAACTGACGATCGAATGGAGAGTAATGTAGCCACACATATCTACGGCTCTGTTAATTGAGGTATATGGGAGATAAATTAATTGCAAATATTACTCTAGATATGTCAACATTTCTTTTGGTATGGGAAACCCTTTACATGAAGATCATAGAAATAACTTATGTTATAACAATCCTACCGCTAAATGAATCCCATAAGTCTAAATGGAGATATCTCTAATATTCTATGTGAAAAGTGATGGCACGTTTTAATAACATTTCCTTTTCTTATACGAGGCTGTGTTGGAGAAAGTGGGGCCCGTACTGCAAGTCACAGGCTGTAGAGGGGAGGGCCTCATGACCTGGATGTATGCCAGCCCCAAATAGGGGTTTAAGCAGAAGTAAACTAAAATGGAGTTTTGGGGGAGGTTGGGGGCTAGGATCTAAAATGGTAGAATAAGGGAAGGTAGGAGGGGTTTTGGTTCAAATTATGGTGGGAGTTAGTAAAAGGGGGTGTGAATGGGGCCATTTGATTGGTTGAAGGGACTAGTTATATAAGGGGGGATTGGAAGGGGCAGGGACAGTCTGTAGTACATCTGACACAAAGAGGGCACCTGCTGCACCGCGCAGGGCCAGCAAAAGAACAAGATGCAGACGAGCTGTAGGTCCTAGGGACGACGGATCAGAAGGGGAGGATGAAGGTAATCGGAGGATTGCTGGCTGCAGGTGTGCAGCTGAAGTGCCTTCCACCACCGTAGGGACATTCGCAATACTGATGCAATAAGGGCCGAGGGGTCCTTGGTTGCTGGGGCGTCGCCGGTGGAGTCTGAGGAGGAGGGCCTGGCATCTACAGGAGAAGAATTGGAGGACCAGCGGGGGAGATACGCAGCAGCCATTCCGAGGGGCACTCAAAGTCGTTCCGGTAAGCATTGTGGTCACTGAAATGCAGCAGTGGTTGTGATGTGGGTGGCGTGCGGCAAGTTGTGTCTGAGGGGTCAGTAGGTAGCGAGGTGTCGCAGTTGTTGGGAATGATGCGTGAATTGATGGGCGTGTGTTGTGAACACGTTGGAGGCAACTTCGGAGCTGGGGCTCCCTCCGGTCGTTGCTGAGAGTAATGAACCAATTGCTGAATGGCTTTCAGCTGGGTCCGAATGGTCTGATATAAGTGACCTGAACTCCCATCAGCCTTGCCGGTAATCAATTGTTCTTCCAGGCCTTGCTTGGATCTCAGCTTGCATTCCTGCTATCATTCAGATAAGTGATTTGCTGTTTTTTTTTCCTCTGGTTGGATTTTCCTTGCTGGTTTGCTGCCTTGCAGGGGACTTCAGCCTTGTCCCTTTTTGGGGCCTGGCTCTGCATTTGTGATTCGTTTGTGTTTGCACTTTTGCTCTGTTCCTGTGTCACTTTTTGTTTGCTGAATTGTTGTGTGTTGCACCAGAGATCTGATTTAGGTGGTAGAGATCTTGTGATCTCAGGTTTTTTGTTAATCAAAAGTGTTGGTATTTTTGTCAGGGTTTTTTGGGTTGCAGTCAGAATTCTTTCCTATACTTTTCTATCTAGACAGTATTGAGCGCCAGCGTTTGCTTATGCTATTTTCTGTCTGTGTTCGTGTTTTCTTTTTGTCTAACCGCCATTACATGTTTGGGGGCTTCCTGTTTCTTTGGGGGTTCTGCTACGGGGCAGTTATCTTTCATCTTTCTGTCTTTAGGTGTAGCTATCTCTCCGGCTGTGATGAGGCGTCTAGGATCACCGTAGGTACGCTCCACGGCTACTTCTAGTGTTGCGGTTAGTTTAGGGTTCTGCAACCCAGTAGTTCCCAGCCTCTCTGGTGTATTGCGGCTTTTGCTATTTTTTGTTATTTCTCCTCAGCTACCGAAACATAACAGGCGTGGCTAGGTCTTCCCCAGCTGTGGTGTGGCAAGGGGTTTCAGACTCGGTAGGGGTGCCAAGTGATACTCAGGGTGGGGCCCTGCTTGAGGGGGCCCCCTGAATCGGAGAGTGCAGTGAGTGTTGACCCAGTGAGACTGGATGATAAGGCTCGTGGGGCAGTACATGTGTGTTTTGATGGGCCGTTGGGTGCACATTTAAAACCGGAGGTGAAAGAGAAGATATGGAGGGTTGAATATGCGGAGATTTTTTCACTTTTGCCATTGGAGAAGTTTAATTTGGACAGGGTGAAGTTGACGGAGAGTAAAAAAGAGGAAGAGGAAAGGTGTAGGTATTGGTTGATTCCCCAAAATTTTGCCAACTGGCTGCAGGGTTCTCTTATTGGCTAGTGTGGTGGGCGAAAAGGCCCCGAAAAGTGTTCCTCTCTTTTTTGCTATCTGGATAGCATCGGGGAGGCATGTCATATGTATGGTGGGAATGGTTGGTTGCGGTACGACGAACAGTTTAGGCAAAGGAAGGCGGTTCGTCCGAGCTTGCAGTGGGATAACAAGGACATAAGTTTGTGGATGCGTTTAATGTCGGCACTGAGAGCGTCATCGTTTTCTTTTCTTGGGGCTACCTGGGTACCCGCTAGTTCAGGGGCACCACGGGCGGGAGCAAAGAAGGGTTTGTGTTGGCGCTTTAATGAGAAGGAATGCACTTTACATCCTGTAGGTTTAAGCACAAATGTTCCGGTTGCTGGGGACACCATAGCTTCACAAAGTGTTTAAAGAGAGGAAAGGGAAAGCCTGGGGAAGCTGCAGGTAAGAGGGATGACTCCGGTGAGGGTAGAGCGGATGGAGCAGTATTTAGATAATTACCCTGATAGGGAGGCAGTATGTTTGTTAAAGGGGGATTTTCGTTTTGGCTTCAAGATCCCTTCGGATGCGAAGGAATTTTTTGGTTCGGAATTTGAGGTCTGCTATCGAGCAACCGGAGTTACTTGGTCAAAAATTGGGTAAAGAAGTGGAGTTGGGCAGGATGGCCGGTCCATTTCGGGAATTACCATTACCGCATTTAAAGATTTCTCCATTGGGTTTGGTCCCAAAGAAGGAACCAGATAAGTATCGGTTGATACACCATTTATCGTACCCAGAGGGGGAGTCGGTCAATGATGGCTTTGATCCAGAGTTGGTCTCGGTGTCTTACGTATCATTTGACAAGGCGGTGGAGTGGGTAAGGTGGTATGGTCATGGTGCACTGTTGACCAAGATGGACATAGAGGCGGCTTTTCGATTGTTGCCAGTTCGTCCTAACAGTTTTCACCTGTTGGGCTGTTTTTGGGAAGAATGTTATTACGTTGATTGTTGCTTGCCCATGGGTTGTTCTATCTCATGTGCGTATTTTGAGAAGTTTAATTCCTTTTTGGAATCGATGGTTCGCACGGAGGCATTCGCAGATTCTGTTATTCACTATCTTGATGATTTTTTGTGTATTAGACCAGTTGGGTCTCCGGTGCGCACAATATTATTGCGAATGAAGGAACAAGTAGCGGAGAGGTTTGGGATTCCTTTGGCCGAAGAGAAGACTGTGGGTCCAACCACCACTCTGTGTTTTCTGGGCATTGAGATAGATACGGTGTTGATGGAAGGTCAATTGCCAGGTGAGAAGCTGGAGGATTTGAAAATGGTCGTACACGAGATGTTGAGAGCCTGCAAGATTTGGTTGCTCCAGTTGCAATCTTTACTGGATAAATTGAATTTCGCGTGCAGGATTTTACCCATGGGTAGAATATTTACCAGGAGATTTGCTATAGCCACGGCAGGTTCGACTCATTTTATTCCGTTGAATGCAGGGCAGAAAGCGGATTTACACATGTGGGAGCACTTTTTGGGCAGTTATAACGGACGATTGGTGTGGATGGACGAGATGATTGACAATGTTGACTTGGAGTTGGTTACTACTGCAGCAGGATCATTGGGATTTGGAGCCTATTTTCAAGGCAAATGGTTGACCGGGAAGTGGTTGGACGAGTAGAGAGTCAATGGGCTGACAAAGAAATTAGTGGTCTTAGAGCTATTCCCTATTGTGGTAGCCATGGAAGTGTGGGGGGAGGCTTTGCGAAACAAGAAGGTGAGGTTTTTGTGTGATAACATGAGTGTGGTGCAGAGTATTAATTGCTTGTCAGCTCATTCTCCTCCTGTGGTGAATTTGATGTGTCATTTGGTACTTCGATGCTTGCATTTGAATATATGGTGGAGGGTGAAGCAAGTCCCAGGAGTCAAAAATTCCATTGCTGATGCAATTTCTCGCTTTCAGTGGGGTCTGTTTCGGAAACTGGCGCTGGAGTCGAAGCAGCACGGAACACAATGGCTGGCAAGCTTATAAAATCTGGTATCGGATCAGCAATGAGGTTGATTGCGGCATCGGTGGCTGCTGGGACGTGGCATCGATATAATTCGGTGTGGGACTATTGGTATAGGTTGGAGTCAAGTACAGGGAGTTGTCAGTCAGATGAAGATAGCGTGGATCTGTTGTTATACAGGATCAACAGGACATGTGAGGAAGGGGTGTCTGTGTTGAATAATCAAATGGCAGCATTGGCATTTTTGTTCAAATTGTCTGGCGTGGACGACGTTACCAAGGCTTTTGTGATACGACAAGCATTGAAAGGGTACAGGAAAGGAAGGGCGGTTCAGGATTGGAGGCATCCGATCTCATTTCATATGTTGAGTAGACTGTTAACAGCGTTGGAAAATGTGTGTCGGTCTAAATATGAGACATTGTTGTTTCAGACGGCTTTTAGTTTAGCTTTCTTTGGCGCGTTTCGAATAAGCGAATTAGTGAATAAGAATTGTTGTCATCAAGGGGGTTTGCATTTCCATGATGTGGTATGTAAACCCGGGGTTATCCGTTGTATACTTTGGAGGTCGAAGACAGATATCTATAGCAAGGGTTGTATGGTGGAACTGTGGACGGTGGAAGGATTAATGGAGTGCCCGATATATAGAACGTCTCAATTATTGTTGGTAAGGGGCAGTGCCGGGGGTTCTTTGTTTATTCATCAGGATGGTTCGGTTTTGTCTAAATTCCAGTTTATATCCATATTTAGGAGGTGCTTAGGTAGGTTCGATTTCCAAATTCGGGTCCCATTCGTTTCGTATAGAGGCAGCGACGGAAGCAGCCAGGTGGGGCCTTAGTGCAGCGACGGTGCGCAAGATTGGGAGATGGGAGTCATTACGTTTTGAGTCATATGTTCGTACAGGAAGGCTGGATATTTATCAGTGGCGAAGGGGGTTTGCCTGTGGGGTTGCAAGTTACAATTTTGGTTGTTTTCTTTTGCAGATGGTCCGCTGTTGGTGTGGGTGTTAGGACACTCGTACGTGGTGTGGAGAGCTTTATGGGTTGATGTCAGACCGTCCGATCAGCAGCTTGGGTTAAGACAGGATGAGGCGACGGTCAGGTGGATTGGGATTAGTGGAATGCTATGGTCCAGGTTGGTTCCAGAATTTTATTTTTATGTGGGTTTGGATAGACCCCAGATGTTATATTGATTCAAGTGGGGGGTAATGATTTGGGGGTCTGCACTTCCAGGGATTTGGTTCGGGACATTAAGTTTGACTGCTGGCGGCTCATGGCTGCTCACTCGGGGATGGTCATTGTTTGCTCCAATATTGTGGCTCGTTTGGCATTGATATATGGTCGCTCAGTGCAATGCATAAATAAAGCCCGGATTAAGGTGAATCGGGAGGTGTCGAGTTTTTTGGCTAGGAATGGGGCGGTGGTAGTGCGGGATCGCGACCTGGAAGTGCCGTCCAGGGAACATTTACGTTGGGATGGGGTACATTTGACACCTATCGGTATAGATATCTGGGCACTGGGTTTGAGAGAGGGTTTAGAGAAGGCTGTTAAGGTGTGGAGGGACAGTCATGCATAAGGTGTCATGCATGTCTGTCGTGGCGGGAAACGGGTCTGTGGAGAGCCAGGTGATGGTAGCAGAGGTGGGGAGTAGGGGGCCCGTTTTGGTGGGGCAGTTACCTACCCCTCCCCTCTTTTGCTCCAGTATAACTCATAAGTATATGCTTACCCATATATCAGTCAGGAAGCTGACCGCAAAACGCATGTCAAGGGGTTGCTGGGTGCGTTGGGTGAGCTCCCTGACTGATATATGGGTAAGCATACATTTATGAGCTATACCGGAGGCTTCTATATCTTTTACTAGCCTATTATAATATTACTGGCCTTGCCTCTTTATTGCCATTGTGCTTTTTTATGAAATGTTCATAATGTTTTCACCGCCATGGGATGAATTGTGCTCCCCCTCCTGACCGCAGTTTACCTTCATGTCCCCTCCTTTTCACCTTCTGAATAATATACAGTGTATACAGCATGTATATTTAAATATATTATATTCTTCTATGCCACTTTTATGTGATTGCTTAACAAACTTATTTTTTGGATTATTCTCTAAATATGTTGTTTGGGACATTTTTGCCCCATTTTTGCTTGTATTTATCCGTTTGGAGTTGTCCAGTTGACTTTACACCTTGTAGTGACTTTGGGAAAGGTTTTATTCCCTGCTCTCGGCCATTTTGTGTGGTTGTGCTTTATGATTATATTAAGCTTGCCAAAGGTGTATTTTTATTGTAACCAATACAATTGTAGAATAGAAAATAACAGAAGCATAATGTAACGCTGGTCGGTATGGATCCACTGCGCCACTGGCTGGACTTACCCTCGAGGGGCGTGACGAAGTATCTACTGGGACTTCTCTATGGCTCCCTCTGCCTCAGATAGGCGTCCCCGCGATATAATCGCAGGGCCCGATCTCGGCCTTGATGATCCGGGGTTGTCATCCAGCTACGGAAAGCCGCTGAGATCATGCCTACAACATGTCTCATCAGCTTTCTCCATTGGTATAATGCATTGCAATGCTGGAACATTACAATGTATTATACCTGCAATCAAAAGTGAAAAAGTGAAAGTCTCATAAAGGGACTAGGTAAAAAAAAACATTTTTAAAAAAATTTGCAAAAAAAAAAATATTAAAAAATAATTTTAAAAAATTCCCCTAAAAAATACACATTTTTATGTAAAAAACAAGCAAAAAAATACACGTTTGGTATCGCCGATTCTGTAAAAATCCCATCTATAAAAGCGTAACCCTAGTTAACCCCTTCAGTGAAAGCCGTAAAAAAAACCACAAAAAAGTAATAAATTATACTTTTTCCAAGCGGTATCATCATACAACTTGGAAAAAGTGCAATAATACGCGATCAAAACAATGGATATAAATAAACATGGTACCACAGAAAATGTCATCTTGTCCCGCAATAAACAAGACACCATACAGCATCATCAGCGAAAAAATAAAAAAGTTATAGGTCGCAGAATAAAGTGATGCAAAAATAATTATTTTTTCTATAAAAGTTTTATTGTGTAAAAAAACGCCAAAACATAAAAAAAGATATAAATGAGGTATCGCTGTTATCGTAGTGACCCGAAGAATAAAGCTGCTTTATCAATTTTACCACATGCGGAACGAAGGAAAAAAAAACAATTGCTGAATTGCTGGTTTCTGTTCATTCTGCTTCCACAAAAATCGTTATAGGAAGTGATCAAAAAATGTTATGTGCCCAAATATGGTAGCAATAAAAATGTCCGCTCGTCCCGCAAAAAATAAGCCCACACATGACTCTGTCGGCCGAAATATGGAAAAATTATAGCTCTCAAAATACGGCGATGCAAAAATTTCTTACAAAAAATTCTTGCAAAAAAAAGCGTCTTTTAGTGTGTGACAGAAGCCAAACATGAAAAAAGGATGTAAATCTGGTATCGCTGTAATCGCACCAATCCGAAAAATAAAGTCGCCTAATCACTAATACCGCACGAAGAACGGCGTAAAAATAAAAACCAATTCTTCACCTTTTGTGGATTTGTTCATTCTGCCTCCTAAAGATCACAGTAAAGCGATCTCAGTGGTTTACCCCACATATGGGGTATCAGCATACTCAGGACAAATTGTACAACAATTTTTGGGGTCATATTTCTCCTGTTACCCTTAAAAAAATAAAAATTTGGGGGCAAAAAGATCATTTTTGTGGAAAAAAATATGATTTTTTTATTTTCACGGCTCTACGTTATAAACTTCTGTGAAGCACTTGGGGGTTCAAAGTGCTCACCACACATCTAGATAAGTTCCTTGGGGGTCTAGTTTCCAAAATGGGGTCACTTGTGGGGGGTTTCTACTGTTTAGGCACATCACGGGCTCTCCAAACACGACATGACGCCCCTAGACTATTCCATCAAAGTCTGCATTCCAAAACGGCGCTCCTTACCTTCCGAGCTCTGCCATGCGCCCAAATAGTGGTTTATCCCCACATATGGGGTATCAGCGTACTAAGGAAAAATTGCACAATAACTTTTGGGGTCCTGTTACCCTTTGGAAAATAAAAATTGGGGGTGAAAAGCTCATTTTTGTGGAAAAAACATGATTTTTTAATTTTATGGCTCTACGTTATAACCTTCGGTGAAGCCCTTGGGTGTTCAAAGTGCTCACCACACATCTAGATAAGTTGCTTGGGGGGTCTAGTTTCCAAAATGGAGTCACTTGTGGGAGGTTTCCACTGTTTAGGCACATCAGGGACTCTCCAAATGCAACATGGTGTCCAATCTCAATTCCAGACAAAAAAGTCAAATGGTGCTGCTTCCCTTCCGAGCCCTGCCATGCGCCCAAATAGTGGTTTACCCCCATATATGGGGTATTAGTGTACTCAGGACAAATTTCACAATATCTTTTGGGGTCCTGTTACCCTTTGGAAAATAAAATTTGGGGGTGAAAAGATCATTTTTGTGGAAATTTATGGGGGGTTTACACTGTTTAGGTACATCAGGGGCTCTCCAAACGCGACATGGTGTCCGCTCTCGATTCCAGCCAATTTGACATTCAAAATCTCAAATGATGCTTCTTCCCTTCTGAGCACTGCCGTGCGCCTAAAGATTGGTATTCCTTCACACATGAGGTATCGGTGTACTCAGGAGAAATTGTACAACAAATATTGTGGTTCATTTTCTCCTGATACCCTTGACAAAATTAAAAAAAATTGTGTCGAAAGAAAAATTTGGGGAAAAAAAGTTAAATGTTAATTTTTTCCTTCCACATTGCTTGAATTCTTGTGAAGTACCTAAAGGGTTAATAAACTTCTTGAAAGTGGTTTTTAACACCTTGAGGGGTGCAGTTTTTAGAATGGTGTCACTTTTGGGTATTTCCTGTCATATTGACCCCTCAAAGTGACTTCAAATGTGAGGTGGTCCCTAGAAAAAATGGTTTTGTAAATTTTGTTGGAAAAATGAGAAATCGCTGGTCAACTTTTAACACTTATAACTTCCTAACAAAAAAAAATTTTGGTTCCAAAATTATGCTGATGTAAGGGCTCTTTCACACTTCCGGCGGGCGCCTGACGGCGCCCCCGGCATTTTGCCGCAGCGCCGCATCAGATAACCTGATGCGCCGCATGCGGCTTTTTTCGCATTGACATGCATTAGCGCCGGATGGCGCCGCATGTCAGTGCGTTGCATGCGGTTTTGTCCGGATGCGGCGCAAATGTACATTGCGGCGGCCGGACAAAACGCAGCATGTAACGTTTTTTGTTTTTGCCGGATGGTTTCTGATGTTTCCTGGGCATCAGAAACCATCCGGCAAAAAAAACGCATGCGGCCGCCGGCGGCGCATCAGGTTTTCTGATGCGGCGCTGCGGCAAAATGCCGGGGGCGCCGTCAGGCGCCCGCCGGAAGTGTGAAAGAGGCCTAAAGTAGATATGTGAGAAATGTTATTTATAAACTATTTTTGCGACATATCTCTCTGATTTAAGGGCATAAAAACTTAAAATTTTGAAAATTGCAAAATTTTCAAAATTTTCGCCATATTTCGTTTTTTTTTCATAAATAAACGCACGTTATTTCGAAGAAATTTTACCACTATCATGAAGTACAATATATCACGAGAAAACATTCTCGGATTCGCCAAGATCCGTTAAAGCGTTCTAGAGTTATAATCTCATAAAGTGACAGTGGTCACAATTGTAAAAATTGGCCTGGTCATTAACCTACAAAATGGCTTGGTCCTTAAGGGGTTAACACATCAAATTGTGGAACTTATTATTATTCCAAGATCTATTGATTAATATATACTTTTGTTTGTGGCACAACCTTTTTAATATCGTCGGAATCAACTGACAGGTGTGCTGTGGGAAGCTATGGATTTGGCCCTTATGGTTTCCAAGATATGATATTCACAGGATGTTCTACGGATACATATTGGGGAGGAGGGAGAAGCGTCCTGGTTACTATAGAATTAGAAGGACAGGAAGGTTTTGTTCGTCGTAGTCATTATCAGATGTAAAGCACTAATTTTGCACTGGAATTTACATAAATAAAAACAGATTAAACCTTCTTTTCTGTTTCGCTTTGTAGAATGTAACTGTGACAGCAAAGGGTCAATAAACAATTTATGTGATCAGGTGACTGGACAGTGCACTTGCCGCGGAGACATACAAGGACAGCGCTGTGACAGCTGCTTGCCTGGATATTATGGATTTCCAAACTGCCGACCCTGTAAATGCAACGGCAATTCCGAGACATGTGACCCAGTAACTGGTGCTTGTAAGGCTGCAAGAGATTTACAGATGGAACCAACTGTGAACGGTAAGGACATATGATGGTGTATAAGTTGTGCATGTGCTGACAATCTGTTAGCTTTTTCTTTTGGATATCAAAATGTCTGGTTTAATTTTTTAAAGAATTCTACTATTAGGGCTCATACTCACTGGCGAGAAAAACGGACGAGTGCAATCCGAATAAAAATCGGATTGCACTCGGACCAATGTTAGTCAATAGGTTACATCTCATTTGCAATTTTTTTCTCAGCCGAAATCGGACTGAGAAAAAAATCGCTGCATGCTGCGATTTGCTGCAATTCTCGGATGAGACTCGCCAATACATGTGAATGGATGCGAGAAATAATCGGTCCGATTTATACGCACCGGTGTCCTTTGAAAAGCCGGCAATTCATCCCCGGCTACTGTAAAATCACACTGACAGCTCACAAAACACTAGATAGATACACATAGAATACATATATATATATATATATATATATATTATATATATATATATATATATATATATATACATGTCATTGTGACGCATATATATATATTTATAGGTCATACACTTCTACACAGCATTATAGCCGCTAATTCAATTGCCGGCTTCTGTAAAATCATTACAGAACCCGACATGAAATGACACATGGTTTACATACAGTAAACCATTTCATGTAGTTTGATATATGGTTTTGATTAACAATTACATGAGTGTATGTGTGCAAAATTTCATCCATTTAGGTGTTAATTTAATGTGTAATTTCGTTGTAAAAAAATGCATGGGCTCCCACGTTATTTTCTCCGCCAGACAGGGAAAGCCAGTGACTGATGACAGATAATAATAGCCTAGGGAGGGAGCATTGTTTTTGTGCCCCCCCAGGCTACTAACATCTGCCCCCAGCCACCCCAGAAAAGGCACATCTATTATTAGATGCGCCTTTTCTGGCACTTAGCCCGTCCATTCCCATTGCTTTTAGCGGTGGCTAATGGGTTAATAATGGGTTAATTCCACCTTGCTATTGGAAGGTGGCAATAAGCCGGGTTAATAATGGAGAGTTGTCAATTAGACAACTCTCCATTATTAATCCTAATGTATGAAATGGTTATAAAAAAACACAAACACATTAGTTTAAAATTATTTTAATGAAATAAATACACATAGTTTTTGACCATATTTTATTGTACTGGTAATCCTTCTGAATCCCTTGTTCTCCTGTAATAAAAATAAAATAATAAAACAACAATATTCTTACCTCTCCGGCGTTCAGTCAGGTCCCACGCTGCAATCCATCTGAAAGGGTTAACAAGTTTACAGCAGGGATCGCTGCTAATGCTGCCAGCCCGGCTGTAAACCCGCAGCCTCCCCGGCTGACAGGAGATGAGCTGATCAGTGTGGAAAGCTTAATTAATTGTTTCCCACGCTATTCAGTTCACTTCAGGTCAGCCAAGGACTCCACACAGCATCAGTGACGTCAGAGGGAGTCCCCGGCTGACCTAAAGTGAACTGAATAGCGTGGGAAACAATCAATTAAGCTTCCCAAACTAATAAGTTCATCTCCTGTCAGCCGCAGGGATGAACTCATTCATTTGGGGGTTTACAGCAGGGCTGGCAGCATTAGCAGCGGTCCCTGCTGTAAACCTGTTAACCCTTTCAGATGGATTGCAGCGTGGGACCTGACTGAACGCCGGAAAGTTATGTAGAAGTGTATGAACTATAAATATATATATTTATATATATACACTACAGACCAAAAGTTTGGACACACCTTCTCATTCAAAGATTTTTCTGTATTTTCATGATTGTGAAAATTGTACATTCACACTGAAGGCATCAAAACTATGAATTAACACATGTGGAATTATATACTTAACAAAAAAGTGTGTAACAACTGAAATTATGTCTTATATTCTAGGTTCTTCAAAGTAACCACCTTTTGCTTTGAATACTGCTTTGCACACTCTTGGCATTCTCTTGATGAGCTTCAAGAGGTAGTCACCGGAAATGGTTTTCACTTCACAGGTGTGCCCTGTCAGGTTTAATAAGTGTGATTTCTTGCCTTATAAATGGGGTTGGGACCATCAGTTGTATTGTGCAGAAGTCTGGTGGATACACAGCTGATAGTCCTACTGAATAGACTGTTAGAATTTGTATTATGGCAAGAAAAAAGCAGCTAAGTAAAGAAAAACGAATGGCCATCATTACTTTAAGAAATGAAGGTCAGTCAGTCCAAAAAATTGGGAAAACTTTGAAAGTGTCCCCAAGTGCAGTTGCAAAAACCATCAAGCGCTACAAAGAAACTGGCTCACATGAGGACCGCCCCAGGAAAGGAAGACCAAGAGTCACCTCGGCTTCTGAGGATAAGTTTATCCGAGTCACCGGCCTCAGAAATCGCAGGCTAACAGCAGCTCAGATTAGAGACCAGGTCAATGCCACACAGAGTTCTAGCAGCAGACACATCTCTACAACAACTGTTAAGAGGAGACTTTATGCAGCAGGCCTTCATGGTAAAATAGCTGCTAGGAAACCACTGCTAAGGACAGGCAACAAGCAGAAGAGACTTGTTTGGGCTAAAGAACACAAGGAATGGACATTAGACCAATGGAAATCTGTGCTTTGGTCTGATTAGTCCAAATTTGAGATCTTTGGTTCCAACCACCGTGTCTTTGTGCGATGCAGAAAAGGTGAACAGATGGACTCTACATGCCTGGTTCCCACCGTGAAGCATGTAGGAGGAGGTGTGATGGTGTGGGGGTGCTTTGCTGGTGACACCGTTGGTGATTTATTCAAAATTGAAGGCATACAGAACCAGCATGGCTACCACATCATCTTGCAGCGGTATGCTATTCCATCCAGTTTGCGTTTAGTTGGACCATCATTTATTTTTCAACAGGACAATGACCCCAAACACACCTCCAGGCTGTGTAAGGGCTTTTTGACCAAGAAGGAGAGTGATGGGGTGCTACGCCAGATGACCTGGCCTCCACAGTCACCAGACCTGAACCCAATCGAGATAGTTTGGGGTGAGCTGGGCCGCAGAGTGAAGGCAAAAGGGCCAACAAGTGCTAAGCATCTCTGGGAACTCCTTCAAGACTGTTGGAAGACCATTTCCAGCGACTACCTCTTGAAGCTCATCAAGAGAATGCCAAAAGTGTGCAAAGCAGTCATCAAAGCAAAAGGTGGCTACTTTGAAGAACCTAAAATATAAGACATATTTTCAGTTGTTTCACACTTTTTTGTTAAGTCTATAATTCCACATGTGTTAATTCATAGTTTTGATGCCTTCAGTGTGAATGTACAATTTTCACAGTCATGAAAATACAGAAAAATCTTTGAATGAGAAGGTGTGTCCAAACTTTTGGTCTGTACTGTATATATATATATATATATATATATATATATATAATATATATATATAAGATTATTTGCTTTTTAAACTGATGTGTACAGTTTTTTTTTACAATGCTATTTTAGCATGAGTTTTTACATAGAGAGAACTGCTCTATGTAAAACCTCATGTTAAAATCGCATTGCATACGGATGGAAAACGGATGGAAAATGGATGGTGCGATTAAAAATCCCATACAAATCGCATGACAATCGCATGACAATTGCATAGATTCGGACCATTTTTTCCATCCAGAAAACGGACCGTTTTTTTTTTCTTGCAAATGGGTATGTACCCTTATATTGAAAATCATTGAATGTGCTAATATTAATAGTGTATCTTTACATTTTGAAAAATCACATCCTTGTCAACAGTTTCTCAAAACCACAAATCATTTTTTGATGGCATTAAACCTTATTTTAAGATGCCAAAATTCAGTAAAGGAAAATAAAGTTGAAAAGAAATGGCGGCATAATGGTAAAGAATATACAATGCTCAACTTAAATGAACACACAGTGCTTTGAAAAGTAAGATTTTAATCAATATCTCACAGAAAACAAGAACAATTTTCACAATTTTGACAAGATTGAGTTTCAAAGAACATTTTTTTGCCCAAAACATGACAGTAAGGTTAACAATATTGCTTTCATTACGAAATCTTCACTTTTACTCAAAGTAGTTGATGCAAAAATGAATACACCCCACATCAAAACAGCTATATCTAGTATTTTGTATGACTTCCATGATTTTTAAGTACAGCACCAAGTAATCTTGGCATGGAGTGAACAAGGTGGCAATATACAACATATTTTTTTTTTCCATTTTCAATAAAGACCTCTTTTATAGTCTGGATGCTGCATGGAGAGCGATGCTCAACTTATCTTTTCAGAACTGCCCATAGGTGTTCAATTGGGTTCAGCTCATTAGGACATTGTGATTATAAGGACAAGGCCTCCACCATATTTCACTGTAGGCACTACGTATTTAGAAAAATTAATTTTGAAAAATACATAGTGGTGGTAATGTCCTTACATTGGTGCTGTTCTTAAAAGCCATGCAGGTGATGCAAAAAAATAGATGTTTGAATGAGGGGTGTCTTTCTTTTTACATCAACTAATTTGAGTAAAATAGAAGATTTTGTAATGAAATATATAATTAATAGTGATGAGCAAACGGGCATGGATAAGGTGTTTTCCAAGTATGCTTGGGTGCTAACCAAGTGACTTCGGCATGCTTGAAAAATATGTTTGAGTCCCGTTGCCTGCATGTCTCGCGGCTGTTCGATAGTCACAACAGATGCAGATTACGTAACAAACAAGCATATGTTGTGGTTGTCAAACAGCTGTAAGACATGCAGGCGCAGGCACTCGAACATATTTTTCGAGCACGCCAAAGTCACATGGTTAGCACTCGAGCATGCTCGTATAGTACCTTATCCGAGCACGTTCGCTCATCACTAATTAACCTTACTTTCATGTTATGGGTTTACAAAATGTTCTATGAAACTCAGTATTGTCAAAATTTCAGAAATGTTTCTTGTATTCAGTAAGATATTGATTAAAATTTTACTTTTCAAATGGGTGAACTCATTTATGCTCAACAGTGTAAGTACAGTCATGGCCAAAAGTTTTGAGAATGACACAAATATTATTTTCACATGATCTGCTGTCCTCTGGTTTTTATGTGTGTTTGACAGATGTTTTTTATCACAGACAGAAATATAATAATTGCAAACATATGAGTAACAAAAGCTTATGTTGACAGTTAGAATGAGTTAATGCAGCAAGTCAATATTTGCAGTGTTGACCCTTCTTCTTCAGGACCTCTGCAATTCTCCCTGGCATGCTCTCAATCAACTTCTGGACCAAATCCTGACTGATAGCAGTCCATTCTTGCACAATCAATGCTTTCATTTTGTCAGAATTTTTAGGTTTTTGTTTGTCCACCCGTCTCTTGATGATTGACCACAAGTTCTCAATGGGATTAAGATCTGGGGAGTTTCCAGGCCATGGACCCAAAATCTCTATGTTTTGTTCCCTGAGCCATTTAGTTTTGCTTTATGGCAAGGTGCTCCATCATGCTGGAAAAGGCATTGTTGATCGCCAAACTGCTCTTGGAGGGTTGGGAGAAGTTGCTCTTGGAGGACATTCTGGTACCATTCTTTATTCATGGCTGTGTTTTTAGACAAGACAGTGAGAGAGCCGATTCCTTGGCTGAGAAGCAACCCACACATGAATGGTTTCAGGATGCTTAACAGTTGGCATGAGACAAGACTGGTAGTAGCGCTCACCTTGTCTTCTCCGAATGAGGCGTTTTCCTGATGTCCCAAACAATCGAAAAGGGGATTCATCAGAGAAAATAACTTTACCCCAGTCCTCAGCAGTCCACTGCCTGTACCTTTTGCAGAATATCAGTCTGTCCATGATGTTTTTTCTGGAGAGAAGTGGCTTCTTTGCTGCCCTCCTTGAGACCAGGCCTTGCTTCAAGAGTCTCCGCCTCACAGTGCGTGCAGATGCACTCACACCTGCCTGCTGCCATTCCTGAGCAAGCTCTGCACTGCTGGTAGCCCGATCCCGCAGCTGAAACACTTTTAAGAGACGGTCCTGGCGCTTGCTGGTCTTTCTTGGGTGCCCTGAAGCCTTTTTGGCAACAATGGAACCTCTCTCTTTGAAGTTCTTGATGATGCGATAGATTGTTGACTGAGGTGAAATCTTTCTAGCTGCGATACTCTTCCCTGTTAGGCCATTTTTGTGCATTGCAATGATGACTGCACGTGTTTCTTTAGAGATAACCATGGTTAACAGAAGAGAAACAATGATGCCAAGCACCAGCCTCCTTTTAAAGTGTCCAGTGGTGTCATTCTTACTTAATCATGACAGATTGATCTCCAGCCATGTCCTCATCAACACCCACACCTGTGTTAATGGAGCAATCACTGAAAAGAGGTTAGCTGGTACTTTTAAGGCAGGGCTGCAATGATGTTGAAATGTGTTTTGGGGGATAAAGTTCATTTTCTAGCCAAATATTGACTTTGCAAGTAATTGCTGTTAAGCTGATCACTCTTTATAATATTCTGGAGTATATGCAAATTGCCATTAGAAAAAGTGAAGCAGTAGACTTTGTAAAAATTAATATTTGCGTCATTCTCAAAACTTTTGTATGTATATAGGGACGTGTGCACTACTGGATGTAGTGGTGCCGAGTTAGGTTCCCAAACCAGGTAAGTAATATAGTAAAACAAGGCACTCAACTTATGTGTTCAAACAAAGGAAATTTATTGATGATCCAGGCAAAACGTTTCGGCTGTAATATAGCCTTCATCAGTTGCCAATAAGTATATTTTAGGTAACGGACCTAGACAGATATGTACAATTATTTATAACAGGTTCAAAACAAGTAAATGCTTGAAAACGAAATAAAGTATATACATCATAGTATTCATGAGTTTTGGTATAAGTTTACATAGCATAAATGGACATGGAATAAATTTTAAGGCACAATCCAATAGACTCATGGGTGAAAAAGAGAAACATACCCTTATGGTAGATGGTCAAAGAACTAAATTCCCAGTAGAACTAGTACATATAAAGTACGCCTGAGAAATATGAACATGAATGAAAATCAGGGGAGTATAATATAACTTATACAGAAAACTTAAAGTCAAAAGCATACCCCAATGTTGGATTCAATCCGTGATAGATAACCTATAGAGATAGGTATATATATTGAAAAGAAGTGTGTCACGCTTGTGCGCTGATCCTTGTGAGTAATCGGTATGCTTACCAGATGCTGTGGGGAAATAGCGCTTCTGGTGCCGGATGTATTGGAGTGTGCTGCCTGAAAATGATTATTGAGGCAGTGTGACTCCAGTTATAAATTATACCTACTATGTGAGCTCTGGCCGCAAGTGTGCTTACCGTCAGTGGTTGCAGACACGGTGTCCACCGCTTGTCTGTGGGTCTATGATTGTGCCCGGTAGATGAGACGGCGCTGTGAGACTGTGCTCTAGAGGTATATATAACGAGTGCCCGGAAGTAAAGGGAGCGCTGGATCGGCGTGCGTGTCACCTGAGGACTTCCGGTGTGGTGCATGTTGGGACCGGAAGTGCCGTGCGTTCCAGCTTTGCGTTCCAAGGACTGATTCATGGAAAATAAAGCTCCGCCTTAAGGGCGTGACGGTTGTAGATGACGTGATCGGTGCTCGTAATTCAAAACAGAGATGGTGATGTATGACTTATCGTGGCTATGTTGAGAAGGTGATACACAGGTGATCAGTGCCGGTGACACAGGTGATTGTTAGTACAGACGGCTCTGAAAAAGAGGGACACAGAAAGCACAAATTAGCCACATATAATAGACATTTATATAAAAAAACATTTATATAAAAGACATTAAATCAAACTCCCTGTTCAGACCCCTAGGTGATATGGTCTCTAATGTGTGTATCCAAAAGGACTCTCTTCTCTTAAGTTGTAAGAATTCTATTGCCACCCCGTCTGGGTTGGGGAACCGTTTCAATTATTTGAAATTTGAGTTGAGAGATGGTGTGACCCATTGTATGGAAATGGTGGGGAATGGGGAGGAGTAAATTTTTACAACGAATGGTGGATTTGTGCTTGGAAATTCGGTCACGCACCGATTGAGTCGTCTCAACCGATGTATAATAAACCACAGGGGCATTTGATTGAATATACGGCAAACGATGATTCGCAGGTGTAGAACCCTTTGATATTAAAACTCCTGCCTGTATGAGGATGGTGAATAGTGGGGCCTTTTTGTACGTTGCCACATTGGGCACAATTTAGGCAAGGGAATGTGCCTCGCCGGGGCTGTGATAGAAATATTTGTTTTTTCAAATGTGATGAGCCCAAGTCTGCCCGTACCAGGCCATCTCTTAAATTTGGAGGTCTTTTAAAACATGGCAGGAATGGTTCTGCAAACTCAGGTATATCTGGATGTGCTTGAGATAGCAGTGGCCAGTGGCGTCTTATAGCCCTATGGAGGATAAAGGCGTAAGGGTGGAATGTGTGGACAAATGGTATGCGTTTGTTGGTTCTTCTAGGCGGT
This sequence comes from Oophaga sylvatica, assembly GCA_033576555.1. Taxonomy (NCBI): domain Eukaryota; kingdom Metazoa; phylum Chordata; class Amphibia; order Anura; family Dendrobatidae; genus Oophaga; species Oophaga sylvatica. The sequence continues at coordinate 281,137,445 of JARQOD010000004.1, read as the reverse complement.
TTATCGCTTGATGGTTCTTAGCCTTGTTCAGAAGGGAGAGGGGTAGCCTCTGTTCAAAAATTTGTTCGTCATCTCTGTGTGTCTGAGACCCTGGAGTTGTGTGTCAGTGACTATTTGGTTACTGCTATCTCAAGCACATCCAGATATACCTGAGTTTGCAGAACCATTCCTGCCATGTTTTAAAAGACCTCCAAATTTAAGAGATGGCCTGGTACGGGCAGACTTGGGCTCATCACATTTGAAAAAACAAACATTTCTATCACAGCCCCGGCGAGGCACATTCCCTTGCCTAAATTGTGCCAAATGTGGCAACGTACAAAAAGGCCCCACTATTCACCATCCTCATACAGGCAGGAGTTTTAATATCAAAGGGTTCTACACCTGCGAATCATCGTTTGCCGTATATTCAATCAAATGCCCCTGTGGTTTATTATACATCGGTGAGACGACTCAATCGGTGCGTGACCGAATTTCCAAGCACAAATCCACCATTCGTTGTAAAAATTTACTCCTCCCCATTCCCCACCATTTCCATACAATGGGTCACACCATCTCTCAACTCAAATTTCAAATAATTGAAACGGTTCCCCAACCCAGACGGGGTGGCAATAGAATCTTACAACTTAAGAGAAGAGAGTCCTTTTGGATACACACATTAGAGACCATATCACCTAGGGGTCTGAACAGGAGTTTGATTTAATGTCTTTTATATAAATGTTTTTTTATATAAATGTCTATTATATGTGGCTAATTTGTGCTTTCTGTGTCCCTCTTTTTCAGAGCCGTCTGTACTAACAATCACCTGTGTCACCGGCACTGATCACCTGTGTATCACCTTCTCAACATAGCCACGATAAGTCATACATCACCATCTCTGTTTTGAATTACGAGCACCGATCACGTCATCTACAACCGTCATGCCCTTAAGGCGGAGCTTTATTTTCCATGAATCAGTCCTTGGAACGCAAAGCTGGAACGCACGGCACTTCCGGTCCCAACATGCACCACACCGGAAGTCCTCAGGTGACACGCACGCCGATCCAGCGCTCCCTTTACTTCCGGGCACTCGTTATATATACCTCTAGAGCACAGTCTCACAGCGCCGTCTCATCTACCGGGCACAATCATAGACCCACAGACAAGCGGTGGACACCGTGTCTGCAACCACTGACGGTAAGCACACTTGCGGCCAGAGCTCACATAGTAGGTATAATTTATAACTGGAGTCACACTGCCTCAATAATCATTTTCAGGCAGCACACTCCAATACATCCGGCACCAGAAGCGCTATTTCCCCACAGCATCTGGTAAGCATACCGATTACTCACAAGGATCAGCGCACAAGCGTGACACACTTCTTTTCAATATATATACCTATCTCTATAGGTTATCTATCACGGATTGAATCCAACATTGGGGTATGCTTTTGACTTTAAGTTTTCTGTATAAGTTATATTATACTCCCCTGATTTTCATTCATGTTCATATTTCTCAGGCGTACTTTATATGTACTAGTTCTACTGGGAATTTAGTTCTTTGACCATCTACCATAAGGGTATGTTTCTCTTTTTCACCCATGAGTCTATTGGATTGTGCCTTAAAATTTATTCCATGTCCATTTATGCTATGTAAACTTATACCAAAACTCATGAATACTATGATGTATATACTTTATTTCGTTTTCAAGCATTTACTTGTTTTGAACCTGTTATAAATAATTGTACATATCTGTCTAGGTCCGTTACCTAAAATATACTTATTGGCAACTGATGAAGGCTATATTACAGCCGAAACGTTTTGCCTGGATCATCAATAAATTTCCTTTGTTTGAACACATAAGTTGAGTGCCTTGTTTTACTATATTTCTCAAAACTTTTGGTCATGACTGTAAACTGTCTAATATACTACACAGTGGCTGTTATACCTACATTACCTTTTACTTTATCAAATGTGTTGAGGAAATGATTTAGTCTTTTATTAATATATATTACTTGAGGGACGCTTGACAAGACCTATCCGTCAGCCTCCTCCTATTATAAAACAACTTCTCACAGGTAAAGTTTTCTGTTGGAGGATGCTAATAGTTCTGGTTACATGGTCCTCCATCAGCAGCCATATTAAGAACTATAGTACTGTGCAGTCTGTGAGGAAGGATGCACAAACTGGTATGTAGCAGTTTACAGACTGGGAAAACCTCTAAGGCCGGAGTCACACTAGCGAGAGATACGGACGTGTGCTATGCGCAAAAAAAATCGCATAGCACTCGTCCCAATATTAATCTATGGGGCAGCTCCCATCATTCGATGTTTCCTCGGCCGTATTATACGTGCTGAGGAAATCGCAGCATGCTGCGATTTGCACCGTATTACGCCCAGAAAACGCCAATGCTAGTCTATTGGTGCGAGAAAAATACAGATTACACAAGGATCATCAGTGTGACTTGTGAGAAATACGCACCGGTGTCCTGTAGAAAATCCGGCAATTCAGAGCGCTATACTGTGAAATCACACTGACCGGTTCAAATAGAATACATAGAATACATGTATACACATAGTATAGATGTATACATAGAGGCTGGTATAGTGTAGTGGTTAAGTGAACAGCCTATGACATGGGAGACTGGGGTTCAAATCCCGGTCTCCCAGCGCAGCCTAACTGACGTCAGCGGTAGTCACTGAGGCTGTGCATACACCCCCCCACCTGATCTGTGATAAACTGACAGCGTGGGAAAATGTTCAGAAACTTTCCCTAATCAGTTCACCTCCACGGACGGCAGGGAAGACGGTTGCGCAGGCCCAGCTTTTCATTAATCTCGACGGTACAGATGGGCAGGTCGCATAGTGAAACACAGACTGTAAATGGAGTACACTTCATGTAATTAGAAGCTATTAACCCTCTGCTATAAAATTAGATATGTTGTAGGAAAATTGCATAGAATATGGACAAAGAAGAGAAGACTTAAACCTTTAATTAAATAGCTCAAATTATCACCCAATAACACTAATGCATATGCAAGAGCAGTGACATAACTTAATTACAACAGAAGGCATAAAGCGATAATGCTGGTGCCCTAAAGCCTTCGGTGGGCAGATTTTTTTAGCCAGGGTCCCAAAAACAATGGTCCCTCCTAGCTATTAATTATCTGCCTCAGTCACTGGCTTGCTCTCTCTGGTGGAGAAAATTGGGGAGCCCACGCAGTTTTTTCCGTGAATTAATCCTTTAATTTAACACTACAGCTCCAAATTTTACACACATACACTACTAACATTACTATGAGGACATATAAAAAAAAATAACGCATATCAATGGTTACTGTTGTAAACCATGTCTCATATCTTGTCGGGTCTGTAATGATTTTACAGAACCCGACAATTGAATTATCGGCTATTCTGCTATCTATCTCTGTATGAAATATAAATATATATATATGTGTGTCTCACGAATATTTGAGGCCAGGGATCCATTATATGTCCATTTTTCAAGCCAGCGAGAAAATCTTGCCGTACGCATGCCATACGGATGTCACACGGATGCTTAGATGTGAGAAAATCACATTCTCGTATTGCAAACGGATGACATACGGATCACTGTTTGTGCGATTCTCATCCGTGAAAAACGGACCAATTTTTTTATACGTTGTGTGTGACTCCAGCCTAATACTTATATATTAGAAAGTTCCATAAAAACATTTCCCAAACATATTTATTACAATACATGGACAACCCCTTAAAGCCATGTATAGCAAGTGTACATTTACTTTTAATCGCATAGTAAATGCTGATGTTACTCTTGCATTCACATGCCATGAAGAGGACTGAAAAGATATCTGCTCCACTTTTATTTTCTGATTATCTGTTGCTGAACCTTGTACTCTCTTTCAAGGACACACAAGAAAAATCTTATACGCTGTGTTCACAATTATGAGGCCATTTTGTTTTTTTTTTATGAATAATTTTATTATTGAACAACTACAATGCTGTGAGTCCATTCAAAGGCTTAAAAACTAGAATATTTTAGAAAGTAAAAGTGAGATTTTGTCTTTCTTAGGAGGATATCTGTGTGTGCAGAATTAATTATTGAGCAACTATTGTGTTGCAGAATTATTATGCAACTAGCTGAAAAACACCAATTTTTCCATCTCAGTTGTTTATTTTCATCTGTTAAAGTGGAAATAACCAAACAACTCAAAATGTACAAAAATATGTTTCTGACATTTAAAAAAAATATCAGTGACCAATATACCCACCCTTTTCCATAACAGTCATAGGTCTTCCATCAATGGAGTCTGTCAGTTTCTTTATTTGTCGACGATCAACTTTTTGGGCAGCACCAACTACAGCCTCCAAAATGCTGTTCAGAGAGGTGCATGGTTTTCCTTCACTGTAAGTCTCCCATTTAAAGGGAACCTGTCACTAGAAAAATATACAATGCAGAGGCAGTGTTCGTCAGGGCCGGGGATGCGGTGACAGCTGCTGCTCTGTATACTTAGAGCGGTAATTGAATCAGCGACAGCGCCGCCCCGTGCCTGGAACTGAAACACTGTGGGGGAATAAAGTTCATTTTCTCCCTGCAGTGTTCATCTAAGTGCAGTCGCCGGGCAGGTTAATAATGCGATTAACCTGCAGATTTACCCTATATATGTAGTTTAATAGGATTTATTATGGTAGTAGGTTCACTTTAAGAAAAGCCCTCAAATTATAGGGTTTAGGCCATGTGAGGAAGAGGTACGCATCATTATTCTTTCATATTTATGGCCTTTACTGGCTAATCAAGCAGTGGAGTACTTCAATGCATGTGATGGCGCATTGTCCTGCATAAAAATCATGGTTTTCTTGAAAGATGCAGACTTTTTCTTGTACCACTGCCTGAAGAAAATATTTTCAACCCATAGCAGTATCCCACTTTCACTTTGTTGGTGTCTGAGTCGAACTAAACATCTGTTTCTGTTACTAATCCAGCCACGGGCCGATACGTCTGGTCCATCAAGAGTCACTTTCATATCTTATCAGTCTTTTGAAAAATCCATCTTTAGACATTTCTTTCCCCAGTCTTGGCATTACAACTTACATGTCTTGTTCAGTGGTGGTCAGGTTTCAGTCTAATCGTGGACATTTCTGTGAGCACTGAATGCAGTGTCGGACTGGAGTGCCAAGGGCTCACCAGTAACATTGACTTTGGGGGCCCACTTTTCACCTTCATACAAATATTACACTTGCCTTGTTCACAAATTTACCTATATCTCTATATAATAATAAACTAGGTAGTTTGTTTAATGAATGATGAAATGATGCATTTTTCTGTACAGAATGAATCAAGTGAATTATGCCAAGTACTGCCCATACAGTGGGGTTGGGGGCCAAGATCTGTACAGGGGCCCACGGGGGATTCCCCTGTTACCCTATGGGCCAGTCCAAGCCTGACTGAATGCATTGTACTTCTGGCACTCCAGGGAGGTTGCAGTTCTGGAATATGACTGCACTGGAGGATAATGGGTTCCTGGTCACATCACGTTTAATTCTCATCAAATTTTTGGCAGTTAATGTTTCTTTTTCTCAACATGTTTTTTGTGAAGCTGTTGACTATTTGCAACAAAAATTTTTGATGGGTCTGTGATCACACCCCTAAATCTTAGCAATTTCAAAATTGCTACTTCCCTCTATAAAACTTGAAACAATTTTTGACTTTTCAGAGTTTATTAAATCTTATTTTTGGCCCATTTTGCCTAATTAAGACAATTTGCATAATAACTGCACACCTTGATAAAGGGTGTTGATATCCTTAGACTGCACCCTATATCATCACATACACTGACGATCAAAAGGATATCATTGTTTTGAACTTTTGAATTTTAGGCTCCGTATCTCTACATCCGATATTGCTTTGAACGTGAGACCACCATCATTTTATAGACAATCATCTCGGCTAGCTCATACCTAAATCTGACTTCAAAATATTTAGCATATGATTAGTTATGCAAAGTCTTGTCATGGCACTGAATTGTTACTGTTTTGCTCAGGTGGTGGAAATTTTTTTTCTTTCTGTATACTACAAATTACAACCTGTTCTCACATTCACTTATTGTTCAGTGTATTATTAGATTGATTCTCATGCGAAATGTCACTGATTTGAATTGAGGAGCAGCCAAGATTTCCCAAGAAAAGAGAAACAGTATCATCCAGCTCATCGATAGCCGTCTCTTTGCCAAGATAATTGCCAAACTGCATCATGGAAATGCAATGACAATTGCAAAAATGCAAAATGAAGTCCATCTATCCATTCAAAAGCCAACAGGTGGACGTCCAGGTAAAATATTGTAGTCAACAAGTAGGATCATGAGAAGGTCTATCAGTTCTGGCGTGACAAACACGGCAGTGGAGTTGGCTTGTATGCTTCGTAATAGTAAGATCACAGACGTCCATGTAAGCACCATGTGATGCACATTACACAAGTCTGGAATGGTGGTCCGAAAATAAGGTGACGAAGCCTCAACTTCAATATCGTCATAAGAAGCGTCGGCTCGAGTTTACAAAAAAGCACAAAAAGTGTACAGTAAACTGGAGACGGGTGATTTGCAGCTATGAGATGAAAGTCAATAGACTAGGCTCTGATTGGTGCAAATAGGTGTGGAAAACACAAGGAAAAAGGGGCTAACGGATCGAGAAATTGAAGGAACTGTCAAGTTTGGTGAAGGAAGCCTGATGATATGGGATTGTTTCACAGCCAAAAACGTGGGATACTTGAACAGGATCGATAGTAGTCTCAATGCAGAGCTATATGTGCGTATCCTACAAGATGAGTTACTTTTTACGCTTTAAGAGTATGAAAAGGATGGCACAGTATTTCAGGTGGACAATGACCAAAATCATACGTCGAGAGTAGAGGTGAGTAGAAATAGAGGTGCTGGATTGTACCTCACAGTTGCCAGATTTCAACCCAATCGAACACTTGTGCATAGAGTTGAAGAAAAAGCTGTATACAAACCCAAGTGAATCATCCAGAATGCAACAACTTTGGGAACGTGTAGAAGAGACCTGGATCAGATTTTGGACAAGACATGCTTGAATCTAATTAAGGGCATGCCCAGAAGGATTCAGGCAGTATTAAAAGCCAAAGGTGGATTTACAAAATGCAAATAAAATAATACAAATAAAAATTTAGATTTTTAGGAGCAAAACAGTAACAATGCAGTGACATGACAGGAATCTGCATAACTAATCAAATGCAAAAGAATTGCAAGTCAAATTTATGTATGAGATAGCCAAGACGATTGTCTATAAAATGATGGTAGTCTCACGTTTGAAGCAGTAGTGAATGGTGAGATATGGAGAATGAAAGTCAAAAGTTTGAAACTCTTTTGCTTGTTAGTGTAAATACACATAACCTTATCTGGTTCATCCAATAGGCATTCAAGCTTATATAGCTTGGAGTTGGAAAAGCTTCATAAAAATAATGACATTGTCAAAATACTCAATAAAATACAAAATACTAACAATTCTGCATACACTGTATAGTTTAGGATTATTATTGATGATATAATTATATATTTAATCTGCATGCCATAACAAATTCTATACTTTATATCTCAGGTGTATTCATAATTATTATGGTAATCCATTATTGGGACAACCATGTCGCCCATGCATGTGTCCGGGTTCTCCTACAAGCAAGAAATATCTTGCAGAGTCTTGTAAACAAAACAATAAAACTATGGAGGTGACCTGCAATTGTCTTGAAGGTTATACAGGTAACTTCCAATTAAATTCAATTCAAGATCAGATTATGAAACATTTTTCACAAATATTACAATTTTATCATCCTTTATTGTACAAATCAGATAATCAGATATTCAATATAGTTTTATGTGACTAGAGATCATTGAGCTGTTGCTTTATTGTAGCTCACGTGACCATTATTGTGTTGAAACTGGGCCTATAGCGCTGACAGTAGGCCTTTTTGATTTCAAGGACAACCAGCTATGTATAGTCTTGGCCAAAAGGGTTGGCGCCCTTGAAATTGTTTCAGAAAATTATTGCAATTGCACATGGTTTATTATGGACATGTTTATTTCCTTTGTGTGTATTAGAAAAACACAAAAAAAATGAGAAAAAAATGCAAATTTCACATAATTTCCCACAAAACCCCAAAAATGGACCAGACAACATTGTTAGCACCTTTCCAAAATTATGGGTAAACAACTTTGTTTCAAGCATGTGATGCTTGTTCAAACTCAACTGTGGCAAGTAACAGGTGGGGTGATATGAAAATCACACCTGAAAACAGATAAAAATGGGAGACGTTGACTCAATCTTTGCATTGTGTCTCTTTGTGTGCCACACTAAGGAAGGAGAACAGAAAGAGGGGAAGAAAACTGTGTGGCGCTTCCCACGGCTGTGGGGCGCCGGGACATGGCATAGCTTGCCTAGCTAGCCAATGCTCCCACGCCGCCAGTCCACGACGACGTGAGGCATGGGTCCCAGATGATAAGAGAATGTGGACCCACTGGACCACGGAGGGAGACCCGGGCCTGCCCGGACTAGGGAAGGGCAGCGACCGGGATCCGTGGCAGCTGAGCATGTGGGCAAGGTGGCGACCTGCAGGACTAGACAACACCGCACAACTTCAGGTAAGAAGAAACATAAAGTTTACTTAAAGAAACACAGTACATAAACAGAACATAAGACCGGACTCCCAATTCCGCACATCAGAGAAGGGTACACGACTCAGAATCACTGACGAGTGTTGGAGGACATCACGGGTAGATGCAGTCCAGGGTTATCTGGCACGGGCATACTTGGACGGCCTCTCTCTCAGGCCTTAGGCGTAGCACAGGCTCAGCAGGAGAACATCAGACACCGACCTCAGACAGACTTCAGACGATGGCGGGTCATCACGGGTTGATGAAGTCCAGGATCATCTGGCACGGGCATACTAGTATGGCCTCACTCTCAGGCCTCAGGCATAGCACAGGCTCAGCAGGAGAACATCAGACACCGGCCCAGGACGAACGTCAGACGATGGCGGGGTCATCACGGGTTGATGAAGTCCAGGGTCATCTGGCACGGGCATACTAGGACGGCCTCTCTCTCAGGCCTCAGGCGTAGCACAGGCTCAGCAGGAGAACATCAGACACCGACCCAGGACAGACGTCATCACAGGGTAGACCAAGGAGGAACCGGCAGGAAATCGGAACATCAGGAACACGGACTGGATCTCAGGAACACAGGAACACGGACAGGAAATCAGGAACACGGATTGGATCTCAGGGAGTCAGGAACACAGACAGGAACACGGACTGGAAGATCAGGAACACGGATTGGATCTCAGGGAGTCAGGAACACAGACATCGGACTCCGGGCATCTGGCACAATCGGCAGGACCCGGACATCAGGCAGGAAGGATAGGATCCGGACATCTGGAAGTGGTCGTCGGACATCGGACATCAGGCCATGGTCATCAGGCATAGGATCCGGACATCTGGCAGCGACCTGAAAAGGAACCCCAGCGGTCTGGTGCAAGCCCCGCCAGGCTTAACGGGAGCTGGCCGGGGATTGCACAGAAGCTGAGCACAGAGTAACAGAAACTCAGCACACACCGGACTCCTCCTTCCAAGATGAACTCAGGTTATATAGCAAGGATTCACAGTCACTGGCACAGGGTTCTGGACTCAGCAGGATTTCACGGCAAGTGACCAAGGCAGTCTTTGGGACAGGCAGGTTGTCACGGCAAGTGACCAAGGCAGTCTCTGGGACAGGCAGGTTGTCACGGCAAGTGACCAAGGCAGTCTTTGGGACAGGCAGGTTGTCACGGCAAGTGACCAAGGCAGTCTTTGGGACAGGCAGGTTGTCACGGCAAGTGACCAAGGCAGTCTTTGGGACAGGCAGGTTGTCACGGCAAGTGACCAGGCAATATCTGGACAGGCAGGTTGTCACAGCAAGTGACCAAGGCAGTCTCTGGGACAGGCAGGTTGTCACGGCAAGTGACCAGGCAATATCTGGACAGGCAGGTTGTCACAGCAAGTGACCAAGGCAGTCTCTGGGACAGGCAGGTTGTCACGGCAAGTGACCAGGCAATATCTGGACAGGCAGGTTGTCACAGCAAGTGACCAAGGCAGTCTCTGGGACAGGCAGGTTGTCACGGCAAGTGACCAAGCAGTCTCTAGACAGGCAGGTACATACGACCTGATATGGTGGAGCCTCCAAGTAGGCTGCAGTCGGATGGCAGATGATCGCTCCCAGGTGAGCAGGCAAGAGCCGGGATCTCTGCAGATGATGTCCGAACTTCCGGATGGAGCTGCAGTCGGATGGCAGATGATCGCTCCTAGGTGAGCAGGCAAGAGCCGGGGATCTCTGCAGATGACGTCCGAACCTCTGGATGGAACTGCAGATGGATGGCAGTCAGGCAAGCCAACAGATAACAGGCAGGTAACTGGAATCAGGAGCTGATGGCTGAAACAGAGTTAGACTGCACAGGTACAGGATGTGATCCGGGATCAGGGGTTCAGGTAATTAGACACAACTGGAACAGGCCTGGATATACAGCCTCCAGGAACGGCGATCTGGGTAATCAGCCCCCAGCATAGGCGGAAACACAAGACAAAGTTCAGACATTCAGGTACCGGGTTAGATCCAGGATCAGGGAACAAGACACAGCAGGAACAGGGAATCAGCTCTCCAGAGCTGATCAACTTCAGAGCAGGAGCTGAACACACAACCACATACAGCTAGGTTCAGGGATTCAGTGTGGATTCAATGTGAAGCTCTGGCAACGCCCACTAGGGCTGGGGAACTTTATATATGAGCTGCTTCACAGCGATAGGCTGGAGCAGTAATTCTAGTAAACACCCATTCCACATAAAAGCAGGACAGGTGTGGGCCGCGCCCCCTATGCAGAGCCAGACAGCACAACACAGAGGGAACCCAACAATGGCTGCCGCCACACACGTAGTAAGTCATGCACCACTGCAGAGGACTTTGCAAGCTACGGACGGCTTTCACAGCAAGTCAGGAACTGCACATGCGGGCGGTCATGCAAAGCAGCGGAGCCACTCACGCAAGTACGGGTACGCAGCAGAGCCGGGAACTGAGCAGCATCCATATAGGTAACAGACAACAGTATCCCAGCTGGTTAGGGGGAAAGGAGCAAAAGGGTTAATGCAAAAAACATGCAGAGTAACGCTGGAAAACAAAGTACAGAATACCAGCGTTACAAACTGTCTCAGGATTTGAGAACCAAAATTGTTAAAAATATCAAAGTTTAGAACCCATGGCACTGTAGGTAATATTCCTGGATGTTGATAGCAGAGAAAAACTGATGATAGGTTTACAACATAGGATAGTCCAGATGGTGGATAAGCAGCTCCAATCAAGTTCCAAAGAAATTGGTCAGCAGACTCATGGTGCATCAGTATAAATGGAATCTATCTGTCGAAATTTGAATGAAATGAAACCCTACTGCTGACAGAGACATAAAAAACCTAGACTGCCATTTGACAAAATGTACGTGAGTAAGCCAAAATCCTTCTGGGAAAGTGTCTTGTGGACAGGTGAGACCAAGATAGAGCTTTTTGTTAAAGCACATAATTCTACTGTTAACTGAAAATGGAATGAGGCCTACAAAGAAAAAAACAGTACCTACAGTCAAATATAGTGGAGGTTCAAGAAAATTTTGTGGTTGTTTTTCTGTTTCTGGCACTAGGTGCCTAGACTGTGTGAAATGCATCATGAAATCTGAAGATTACCAAAGGATTTGCGGTCAAAATGTAGTGCCTATTGTCGGAAAGCTGTGCTTGCGTTTTAGGTAATGGGTCTTCCAGCAGGAAAATGACCCCAAGCATACTTTAAGAAGCACCCAGAAATGGATGGAAGCAAAGCACTAAAGAGTTCTGAAGTGGTCAGCAATGGGTCCGGCTCTAAATCCCATTGAACACCTGTGGAGAGATCTTAAAATTGCTGTTGAGAGAAGGTACCCTTCAAATATGAGAGAACTGGAGCAGTTTGTAAAAGAAGAGTAGTCAAAAATTCCAGTTGAGAGGTGTAAGAAGCTTGTTGATGGTTATAGAAGCAATTTATTGAAGTTATTTATTCCAAAGGGTGTGCAACCAAATATTAAGTTGAGGATGCCAACAGTTTTGTCGGGCCCACTTTTTGGGGGTTCTGTATGAAATTATGTCCATTTTGCCATTTTTCTCTGTTTTTTTCTGTTGTTCCAATACACACCATTGAAATTACATGTATATTATAAAACATGTTTAATTGCAATAATTTTCTAGGGAAATACTTTATTTTATGGAACATTTTCAAGGGTGCCAACACTTTCGGCCATGACGGTACATAAAATTCATGGTGAGATTGGTGCAAAAGACAAATGATCTGTAAAGCAAACTTTGTGCACTGTTTACATGGCTATTTATTGGTGAAATGCTGCACATTTATACCAACTTTATATGTGTGCTTATTTTAAACTTTCCACTGCGTTCCTTATTTTCTTAGGAAAGAACTGTAATGAATGTCCTGATGGATTTTATGGAAACATAGAAGAAGGGGGAAAGTGTTTACCGTGTCAGTGCAATGACAACATTAATGTAAAAGATCCTAACTCGTGTGACAAGATTACAGGGGAGTGCTTGCTGTGTATGAAAAACACATATGGTCCTAACTGTGAATCATGTCTACCTGGTTTCTTTGGATCAGGACTTCATCATAACTGTACAAGTAAGTTTAGGTTAGTGACTTATTTGCTAGATTAGTCTCAGTGTCGTAACGTGAAGCACATGGGCTGCAATGCAGAAACTCCATTGGGCCCCCCCAATTATTACAAGTCTTAATAGTAGTGGACTTTTCATATAGGCCAAAGGGACTTTTTGGGCCCCTTAGGCTCCAGGGTCCGAATGCGATTACAACCCCTGCACCTATTGTAGTTACACCCTAATTAGACTCATTCTCTGCTGCACCGCACATTTTCCAGAGTCTTACATGGAATACCCTGTTTAGTGTTTGCATCCTAAAATGTTCAGTCTGATGTTACATGAGACATTCAGACCTAATTTTTTCACAGATTTAATTTATTTTCTTTTACCATTATATTCTAATTTTTTCAGCACCAACTTTTTATTGCCCAACTTTTTCTCTTTACTATGCATGCAGTGATAGAGAAATCAAATAATTATTCAGCAACTTCTGTGTTATCTAATGATAAGACCACCTATAACTAAAATGACTTTGAACCAATGAACCTGTGAAAATACATAGGAAAGAAGATGATCAAAGACTCGTCTCCCTGCAGCCAACTTTCATGACAAAGACCACCACCTGTATCCTAAAATAAATGTTCACCGTGTTCGAAATACTGTAGTAACTTTAGGAGATAGAATTCAGGTAAAGCAACCACATAATCTTGTTTCAGATGATCTTTTATTTTCACTTTGGAAGGAAATAACTTTTATAAAACAACTTTCTATAACTTTAAAGTTTTTTTTTTCTGAACATTATTCCATAAGGTGGCCATTAGCTGTTGTATTCAGCTGAAGACTAAATGGAGAGGTAATGTAGCCATACATGTCTGTGGCTCTGTTCCTTTTTAGAATATAGAGCAGGGGTCTCAAACTGCATTCCTCGAGGGTCGCAAACCGTGCGTGTTTTCAAGATTTCCTTAGTATTGTACTAGGTGCTGGAATCATTATCTTGTGCATTATCTTGCGCAATACAAGGAAATCCTGAAAACATGACCTGTTTGCGGCCCTTGAGGAATGCAGTTTGAGACCTCTGATATAGAGGATAAAGTAATTGCCAAGCTTACTCTAGATATACCCCCATTTCTTTGGTATGGAAAACCCTTCACATGAAGATCATAGAAATGATTAATTGTCACATCCACATATGGGTACGTCCGGCGGATGGCACAACATATAGGTACAACGTGATGAGGAAGGCCCTAACGATAGCGAGCGTGGGATGGGGCACCTACTATCCCCAACCTGTGTCTGTCCCTAAGCTCCCCCTAACGCCCTATGAGAGTCCTTCCACCTGCTGCTGTCACATGCCTAGTTCCTGGCGGTCACCTCAATGTATCCTGGCTAGTGCACTGGCCAGTAAGGAACATAACCTTACCACTGCAGGTAACGTAACACAGGGAAAGAGGCAACAAGGGTTTAACATAAAGGATGTAACTCAGCTCGAAATCTGCTGCTACACTCCACTGCAGCAGAATAAACGGCACCAGGTAAACTGGACTCCAACAGCGGCAATACTATAGTCACAGGTGAGCGCCACACACTTAGCTGGTCTGCATATAAATAACTCTATAACCGATGATCAGCTGATGGGTCAAGTGACTATTTAAAGGGAGGTGGGAGTAGTTACCAACCAACATCAGCTTACCAATCTAAAAGAAGGTGCCAGCTAGAGACTTACATTAACTCTTGCTGGACCAAAGGAAAACAACTGCATTTAAGTTCCAGCAGACCCAAAGCTGTCAGAAATCCGTTAATGATTTGTGACACTAATGTTAAAACAATCGTGATCCTACTGCTAAATAAATGCCATAAAATCAAAATGTTCCTGAAGGCTTTGGCTATGTTTCTATTCATAGTTTTATGACAGAGAAAATAACTCTAAATGGAGATTATATCTATCGCTGACAGAATGTAATCTGTAAATGGATCTGTTAATTCGATCTGCAGTAAGATTGGCGGACAATGTCAATGTACTCGTAAACTTAATATTGTCAAAAACAACTGTGACAGGTGTGCTGTGGAAAGCTATGGATTTAGCCCTAATGGTTGCTAAGGTATGATATTCACAGGATGTTCTCCGAATACATGTTGGGGAGGAGGGAGAAGCATCCTGGTTACTATACTGTAGAATTAAGGGTATGCCACACTAAACAATATCGCTAACGGGATCGCTAAAAAACGTCACTATTTAGCGATCCTGTTAGCGATGTTGTTCAGTGCGGCAGCTTCCAGCGACGAGCTTCCTGCTGTGATCTCGCTCGTCGCTGGAATCGTTCCGGACCCTATTTTCTCGTCGGCGCTCCCGCTGGGTAAGTATCTAATCGCTGTGTGGCACCTTTTCTTAGCGATTTAGCGGTACTTTTGTACCGCTAAAGTCGTTAAGAAGATCGCTAACGGCGATAGCGTCGTTAACTATATCGCTAAATGTGGCCGCATTTAGCGATATAGAAACAATCCCGCTAGCGATCGCATTAGTATGCGTCGTTATTGTGATCGCTAGCGGGATTGTTTAGTGTGGCAGTACCTTTAGAAGGGCAGGTTTTGTTCCCGGCAGCCATTATCAGACCTAAAGCTTTAATTCTCCACTGGAAGTTACGGTATATAAATTATAACAGATTTTTTATATATTTTTCTCACTTATATAGTGCCATTAACTCCAAAGCGCTTTACAGAAATCATTGCTACTGTCCCTATTGTGGTTTACAATCTACATTCCCTATCATTATGTCTTTGGAGTGTGGATGGAAACCCACGCAAACACGGGGAGAACATACACACTCCTTGTAGATGTTGTTGCTGATGGGGTCTGAACCCTGGACGTCAGCGCTGCAAGGCTGCAGTGCTAACCACTAAGCCACTGTGACGCCCCACAGATAAAACATACTTTTCTGTTTCATTTTATAGAATGTAACTGTGACAGCAAAGGGTCAAAAAACAATTTATGTGATCAGGTGACTGGACAGTGCACTTGCCGCGGAGACATACAAGGACAGCGCTGTGACAGCTGCTTGCCTGGATATTATGGATTTCCAAACTGCCGATCCTGTAAATGTAACGGCAATTCCGAGACATGTGACCCAGTAACTGGTGCTTGTAAGGGCTGCAAGAGATTTACAGATGGAACCAACTGTGAACGGTAAGGACATATGATGGTGTATAAGTTGTGCATGTGCTGACAATCTGTTAGCTTTTTCTTTTGGATAGCAAAATGCCTTTTAATTTTTTTTAAAGAATTCTCCTACTATATTGAAAATCATTGAATGTGCTCATATTCATAGTGTATCTTTACATTTTGAAAAATCACATCCTTGTCCACAATTTCTCAAAACCACAAATCATTATTTGGTGGCATTAAACCTACTTAAAGATTTTAAAATTCAGTAAAGAAAAATAAAGTTTAAAAGAAATGGCGGCATAATGGTAAAGAATATACAGTGCTCAGCAAAAATGAACACCCTTTTGAAAAGTAAGATTTTAATCAATATCTCACTGAAAACGAGAACAATTTCCACAATTTTGACAAACCTGAGTTTTACAATATTTTTTTTACCGCAACATGAAAGTAAGGTTAATAATATAACTTTCATTACAAAATCTTCAGTTTTACTCAAAGTAGTTGATGAAAAAATGAATACACACAACATCGAAAACAGCTATATTTAGTATTTTGAATAACCTCCATGATTACATGAAGCACAAAGTCTTCTAGGTATGGAATGAACAAGTTGGCAATATGTTTCAACATGTATTTTTTTTTTTCAATTTTTCAATAGCGATCTCTTTTACAGCTTGGATGCTGTATGGAGAATGATACTCAACTGATCTCTTCAGAACTCCCCATAGGTGTTCCTTTGGGTTGAGATCACTAGGACATTGTGATCATAAAGACACTGCCACTACCATATTTCACCATAGGCACCACGTATTTAGAAAAATGAATTTAGAAAAATGCATGGTAGTGGCAGTGTCCTTATATGTGGCTGTATGAGTGCTCATGGTGTTGGGGAGCTAATCATTGATGTTATAATGAATTCCCAAATGATCCAGAACACACATCGAAGGCTACTGATTCAGTGGCCAAATATGTCTCCTAATCTGAACCTAATCAAACACCTATGGAGAATTCTGAAGAGACAAGTTGAGCATCAGTCTCCATCCAGTATCCAGGTTCTAAAAGAGGTTGTTGTTGAAGAATGGAAGAAGATAAATGTTGCAATATGTTGAGAACTTGTTCATTCGATGCCTTGAGGTCTTGGTGCTGTCGTTAAAAATCATGGCAGTTTTGCAAACAAATGTAGTTGTTTGTATTTATTTTTGCATCAACTAATTTGAGTAAAATAGAACATTTTGTAAAGAAAGTTATATTAGTAACCTTATTTTCCTGTTATGGGTTTAAACAATGTTCTATGAAACTCAGCCTTGTCAAAATTTTGAAATTGTTCTTGTATTCAGTGAGATATTGACTACCATTTTACTTTTCAAAAGGGGTGACCTATTTTATGGTCAACACTGTAGGTGTTGCTGTTATACCTATATTGTATACACAAATTATTCTAATGGTTAGAACATAATCAGGTTGCCTACTTTATTTGTCTTTTAACAAATATGTGGAGCACATGATTTTAAGGCTTTTATTAAACCCTTAACAACAAGAGGTATTTTTGATTTTGCATTTTCATTTTTTCCTCCTCTTCTTCCCAGAGCCATAACTTTTTTTTTTCTGTCAAAATGGCCATGTGAGGGCTTGTTTTTTGCAAGACGAGTTGTACATTTGAACGACACCATTGGTATAACATATTGTGCACTGGAAAACGGGAAAAAAATTCCAAGTGCTGTGAAATTGCAAAAAAAGTGCACTCGCACAGTTGTTTTTTTTTTTTACCATGTTCACCAAATGCTAAAACTGACCTGCCAATATGATTCTCCAAGTCATTATGAGTTCATAGACACCAAACATGTATAGGTTCATTTTTATTTAATTGGTGAAAAAAAATTGCGCCATTTTACGATACCCATAGCGTCTCCATTTTTCATGCTGTCGGGTTGGGTGACGGCTTATTTTTTGTGTGCCGAGCAGACATTTTTAATGATCCCATTTTGGTGCAGATACGATCTTTTGATCGACCATTATTGTATTTTAATGCTTTGTTGCGGCAACCAAAAAAACGTAATTCTGGCGTTTTGACTTTTTCTCTCATTACGCCGTTTAACAATCAGGTTAATTCTTTTTATATTGATAGATCGGGCAGTTTGAATGCGGCAATACCAAATATGTGTATATTTGATTTTTTTTATTGTTTTATTTTGAATGGGGCAAAAGGAGACTTTTGAACTTTTATATTTTTTTGATTTTTTAAATATTTTTAAAAACATTTTTTTTTACTTTTTGCATGATTCAATAGTCTCCATAGGAGACTAGAAGCTGCACTTGTCCGATGGGATCTGCTACATACAGGCGATAATCAGATCACTGGTATGAAGCAGAATTGCAAACTTGCTATGAGCGCCGACCACCTGTCCGGCAATGACAACCATAGAGGTTTGCTGGAGACCTCTGTTTGTCATGCTAACCCATCGGTGATCCGCAATCACGTGATGGGGATCACCGATGGGCGGGACTTCCAGCGCGCTTGCCGGAAGCGCAAGCTAAATGTTGTCAGAGATTGACAGCAGCATTTAACTAGTTAACATGTTCCTCAATCAGCAGTTATATTAAGAACTGTAGTGCTGTGCTCTACCTGGCAGCTAGAGGTTCACAGAGTAGGAAAATCTCTAATACTTGCTGTTAAACTACATGGACAACCCCTTAAAGCCATATATAGCAAATGTGTAATTACTTTTAATTGCATTGTAAATGCTAATGTTACCATTGCATTCACATGCCATGAAGAGGACTGATAAGGTACCTGCTCCACTTTTATTTTCTGATTATCTGCTGCTGGACCTTAAACGCTCTTTCAGTGGCCCACCAGAAAAATCTTATACAGTGTGTGCACAATTATGAGACCATTTTGTTTTTTGATGACTAATTTTATTATTGAACAACTACAGTGCTGTCAGTCAATCTAAAAGGCTAATAAACTTGAATATTTTAGAAAGTAAAAGTGAGATTTTCTCTTTCATAGAATATTAATGTGTGCAGAATTATTGAGCAACTGTTATTATGCACAATTATTATTGATCTAACTGAAAATCATTAATTTTTACAGTTCAATTGTTTATTTTCATCTGTTAAAGTGAGAGTAGAATCATAGAATCATAGAATGGTAGAGTTGGAAGGGACCTCCTGGGCCATCTGGTCCAACCCCCTGCTGAAAGCAGGATTCACTAAATCATCCCAGACAGATATCGGTCCAGCTTCTGTTTCAAGACTTTCATTTAAGGAGAACTCACCACCTCTCGTGGCAGCCTGGTCCACTCACTGATCACCCTAACTGTCAAAAAGTTTTTTTTTAATATCTAATCTGTGTCTCCTCCCATTCAGTTTCATCCCATTGCTTCTAGTCTTTCCTTGTGCAAATGAGAATAAAGATGATCCTTCTACAATGTGACAGCCCTTGAGATATTTGTAGACAGCTATTAAGTCTCCTCTCAGTCTTCTCTTTTGCAAGCTAAACATTTCCAAATCCTGCAACCGTTCCTCATAGGACATGGTTTGCGGACCAGTTACCATTCTAGTCACTCTTCTCTGAACTTGCTTCAGTTTGTTGATGTCTTTTTTAAAATGTGGTGCCCAAAACTAGACACAGTATTCCAGATGAGGTCTGACCAAAGAGGAGTAGAGGGCAATAATGACTTCACGTGATCTAGACTGTATGCTTCTGTTAATACATCCTAGAATTGTATTTGCTTTTTTTGCTTATGCATCACACTGTTGACTCATGTTCAGTCTGTGATCTATTAGTATACCCAAGTCTTTTTCACATGTGCTGTTACTTAGCCCTATAGTCCTCCCATTTTGTATATGCTTTTTTCATTTTTATTGCCCAGATGTAGTACTTTGCATTTTCCCTGTTAAAAACCATTCTGTTAGTTGCTGCCCACTGCTCTAGTTTATTTATATCTTTTTGAATCCTCTCTCTCTTCTCCAGTCTTAGCTAACCCTCCTAGCTTTGTGTCATCAGCAAATTTAATCAGCTTACTCTCAATTCCTTCATCTAAATCATTGATAAAGATGTTGAACAATACAGGGCCCAGGACAGAGCCCTGTGGTACCCCACTTGAGACATTCTTCCAACTGGATGTGCAGCTATTTACGACGACTCTTTGGGACCGATCACTAAGCCAGTTATGAATCCACCTAACAGTTGCCTTGTCCATGTCATGTGTGCATCGCCACGAAGATCGTCGCGGTTGCACATTCTGACTTCTCACAGCTGAGTTGCTGTTTCTTTGTGTTTGGCAGTTAGGGAGTTAATTCTGTCTGTGCTCAGTTCTGGGACTGGGTGCAGTTTTCTCCCGGCTGCAATTAATTATTTGTTGATTGGTTTCCTTTAAATCTCTGGTTGTCTGTGTTGGGAGTTGCCAGTGAAATTCTTCATGCAGACCACAGATAGGATTGTATCTGTATAGACTTAAGTTAAAGAGCTCCTTAGTTGTTTTAAGCTCACCTTGCTTAGAGTTTAATATCCCAGACCATTTATGTTCCTTCTGTGTTTGAGTGTGTATGCAAGTCTGTGTTTTCTCCAGTCTGTCTTATATGTCTAATCTGTGTATTTAGCAGAGATCAGCCCATATCCCTTTGGTGGTAATCAGAATCCTTCTTAGGACTGATTACAGGGTTCAGGGCCTGATAGGAGACAGGGTTAGGCTGGAGACTTGGACCTCTGAACCATTATCAGTACCTCCAAGGTGAGGGATTAGTTAGGACCCCAGTTTAGGGTCAGGTTAGACCCCCGGTCCTCCTCTTTCCTGTGACAGTGTATCAAGTCCTCAAGATTAACCCTGAGTTCAACGGATATCGTGTCAGGTAAATCTATTCTATATTTACATGCTGATGTTGCTAATCTATATGTTGTATAGAGTGTTGTTCTTTTAAGAATAGTTTACTGACATTGTACACATATCATAAGACCGCGTGACATTTTCACTGGCCTATAAAATTATTCCCAGTTGCCATGGATCCAGTAGCCCAGCTGGCTCTGCAGTTGCAGGGATTATCCATGGAGCTGACGGACATTAAGTCCAAAGTTTTGTCTCCCTCGGAGCAAACCAGATTTGAACCTAATGTAGCTCTCCCGGACAGGTTCACTGGTGGGCGAGACAAATTTTTTACCTTCAGGGAAGCATGTAAATTGTATTTTCGGCTTCGGCCTCGATCATCAGGGAGTGAAGAGCAGAGAGTAGGAATTGTTATCTCGCTCCTACAAGGGGACCCTCAATCCTGGGCCTTCTCCCTTCCTCCGGGATCCCCGGCTCTACAGTCAGTAGATCGATTTTTTACTGCCCTGGGTTTGGTATATGATGACCCAGATCGGGTCTCTCTTGCTGAGACAAAATTACGTAAGATACAGCAGGGAGATCGTCCGGCGGAGGAATTTGCTTCTGAGTTCCGTAGATGGGCCACAGATACTCAGTGGAATGACCCAGCTCTTAGGAGCCAGTTTTGTCATGGGCTTTCTGACAAATTAAAGGACGTTTTGGCTCAGTATGATTCTCCTCCATCACTGGAGGCTGCTATGGCCCTAGCTATCCGTACTGATAGACGGCTCCGGGAGAGGTGCGAGGTAACTCCGCCCCCTGTTGTTACTCCACCTACTACTAAAGTCCCTTATGTTGAGGTTCCCCTTGTCTGTTCGGAGGAGCCTATGCAGTTGGGAGGGACATCATTTCGTAGGAGGGGATTGGCGGTACGCCGCAGGACTAGAAGGTGTTTCTTCTGCGGGAAAGAGGGACATTTTGTTGGGGGATGTCCATCCCGTGCCTTGTTGAGCAAAAAGTCGCCGGAAAACTGTTAATCCCAGGTTGTGTGGTGGACGACAACCTGGGAGTATGTATTTCGTCCGCTAGTTCTTCTCAGTTCCTTGTACCAGTGGAGGTGGTGGTTGGTACGAGAGTGGAGAGATTTTCTGTTCTTCTTGATAGTGGGTCCGGGGCTAATCTGGTTGACGCTCAGTTTGCTCAGGCTCAAGGTATGCATCTGAGTGTATTGGTCAAACCGATCCCTATATTCTCCATTGACGCCAGGCCTCTCGGCCAAGGTAGCTTTGTTCATGAGGTTCATAACATTGACCTTCGGGTAGGGGCAATACATAGGGAACTATTATCTTGTTATGTGTTGGAGGGTCTACCTACTCCTATTGTGTTGGGACTTCCTTGGTTGGTTAAACATAACCCTGTGATTAATTGGCAGTCCAGAGATATAAGCCAATGGGGGGAGTTTTGCAAAAGTAACTGCATGAACACAGTCATCAGTGCGGTCGTGCCTAGTACTTTGCCTCCTTTTTTGGAGGACTTTGGGGATGTGTTCTCTGAGAGGGGTGTCAGGAGTTGCCTCCTCATCGCGTGTATGACTGCTCTATTAATTTACTTCCTGATGCTAAGTTACCTAAAGCTAGGTTATATAACCTTTCTGGTCCTGAGAGGCAGGCTATGAAAGATTATATTTCGGAAAGTCTGGCCAAAGGGCATATTAGACCTTCATCTTCCCCAGTGGCCGCGGGGTTCTTCTTTGTGAAGAAAAAAGATGGAGGCCTACGCCCTTGCTTGGATTTCCGCGAACTTAATCGGATTACTGTTCGAGATCCGTATCCACTCCCTCTGATTCCTGATCTCTTCAATCAAATTGTTGGCGCCAAATGGTTCTCTAAATTGGATCTCAGGGGGGCGTATAATCTGATTAGGATAAAAGAGGGGGATGAGTGGAAAACGGCGTTTAACACGCCGGAGGGACATTATGAGAACCTTGTCATGCCTTTTGGTCTGACTACTGCACCAGCAGTATTCCAACATTTTGTTAATGACATTTTTCGTCATCTGGTGGGGCTGTTTGTGGTCGTATATTTGGATGACATTTTAATTTACTCACCAGATCTTGTGTCTCACCAGGAGCATGTGAGACAGGTGTTGCAGATCTTGCGAGACAATAAACTATACGCCAAACTGGAAAAGTGTGTATTCGCCGTACAGGAACTTCAGTTTTTGGGTTTCTTGGTGTCAGCCTCCGGTTTCCGTATGGACCCTGAAAAGGTGAGAGCAGTGCTTGAATGGGATCAGCCAGAGGATCTTAAGGCTCTGCAGCGTTTTCTGGGGTTTGCTAACTACTACCGGAAATTTATTTGTAATTTCTCATCTGTTGTCAAACCTCTCACTGACATGACAAGAAAAGGGACGGATTTTTCTAAATGGTCGGACAAAGCTTGCCAAGCTTTTTCCTCTTTGAAAAAATGTTTTGCTTCGGCACCCGTTCTCATCCAACCAGATGCAACACAGCCGTTCGTTGTGGAGGTGGACGCGTCTGACGTAGGGGTGGGTGCAATATTGTCCCAGGGTCCGTCCCCTGGTAAATGGCATCCGTGCGCTTTCTTTTCTAAAAAATTGTCGTCCGCCGAAAGGAATTATGATATCGGCAATAGGGAACTTTTGGCCATTAAGTTGGCTTTTGAAGAATGGCGTCACTTTTTGGAGGGGGCAGTCCACCCGGTCACCGTCATTACTGATCACAAGAACCTGCTGTATTTGGAATCTGCTAAGCGTCTGAATTCCAGACAAGCTCGATGGTCGTTGTTTTTTACCAGGTTTAATTTTGTTGTCACTTATCGCCCTGGATCTAAGAATGTTAAGGCGGATGCCTTGTCTCGCAGTTTCCCAGGGGCCGGGAAAATGGATGACCCGATTCCCATCCTTCAGGAGGGGGTGGTAGTGTCGGCTGTATGTTCTGAGCTTGAGGAGGAGGTGTTAGAGGCTCAGGGGGACGCCCCTGCAGGACCTCCAGGGAGACTGTTTGTCCCAAATCAGTTGAGACAAAAGGTTATTGAGGCACATCATAATTCTGCTTTAGCAGGACATCCAGGGAGTAAGGCTACTTTAGATCTCCTTTCTCGCCGGTTTTGGTGGCCTAACGTTAATAAAGATGTTTTAACTTTTGTCGCGTCCTGTGGGGTTTGTGCTCGCTCTAAGACCCCTCATACCCGTCCGTCTGGGACCCTCTTACCCTTGAAACTTCCGGAGCGTCCATGGACTCATTTGTCTATGGACTTCATCACGGACCTTCCTCAGTCGTCAGGGAAGACTGTCATACTGGTGGTTGTTGACAGGTTCAGTAAGATGGCACATTTCATTGCTCTTCCTGCCCTCCCTAATGCTAAAACTCTGGCGCAGGTGTTCATTGGGGAGATTGTGAGACTTCATGGGTTGCCTTCTGATGTGGTGTCAGATAGGGGGTCTCAGTTTGTGTCCAAGTTTTGGAGGGCATTTTGTTTACGTCGGGGGATGCAATTGTCATTTTCCTCGGCTTTTCATCCGCAGACTAATGGTCAGACAGAGCGTCTGAATCAAAGCCTAGAGACTTATCTTCGGTGTTTTGTCTCAGAGAACCAGGAGGACTGGTCTTCTTTCTTGCCTCTGGCAGAGTTCGCTCTTAACAACAGGCGGAGCGAGTCCACTGGTAAGTCCCCGTTTTTTGGGGCATATGGTTTTCATCCCCAGTTTTGTACATTCAATGGGGGGGGCCCTTCTGGGTTCCTGAGGAGGAGCGTTTCTCGTCGTCACTTGCTTCAGTGTGGAGAGGTGTATTGAATAATCTGAGTGCTATGGGGAACCGTTATAAACGTATGGCTGATAGGAGGAGAGTTTCTGGTCCAGATCTTAATGTGAACGATCTGGTATGGTTGTCTACCAGGAATATAAAACTTAAAGTGCCCTCCTGGAAACTGGGTCCCAGATTCATCGGGCCGTACAGGATCAGTTCCATAATTAATCCTGTGGCATTTCGTCTGGACCTCCCTCCTACGTTTAAAATTCATAATGTGTTCCACAAGTCATTACTTAAGAGGTACGTGGCACCAGTCATACCATCACCTCTACCTCCTCCTCCAGTGGTGGTCAATGGTAACTTGGAGTTTCAAGTGTCAAAGATCATTGACTCACGTCTGAATCGCCGGTCCCTTCAGTACTTGGTGCATTGGAAGGGGTATGGTCCAGAGGAGAGGACGTGGGTTCCTGCGTCTGACATTAACGCAGATCGTTTGGTGCGGACCTTCCACAGAACTCACCCGGGCAAACCTGGCCCTGAGGGTCCGGAGGCCCCTCGTAGAAGGGGGGTACTGTCATGTGTGCATCGCCACGAAGATCGTCGCGGTTGCACATTCTGACTTCTCACAGCTGAGTTGCTGTTTCTTTGTGTTTGGCAGTTAGGGAGTTAATTCTGTCTGTGCTCAGTTCTGGGACTGGGTGCAGTTTTCTCCCGGCTGCAATTAATTATTTGTTGATTGGTTTCCTTTAAATCTCTGGTTGTCTGTGTTGGGAGTTGCCAGTGAAATTCTTCATGCAGACCACAGATAGGATTGTATCTGTATAGACTTAAGTTAAAGAGCTCCTTAGTTGTTTTAAGCTCACCTTGCTTAGAGTTTAATATCCCAGACCATTTATGTTCCTTCTGTGTTTGAGTGTGTATGCAAGTCTGTGTTTTCTCCAGTCTGTCTTATATGTCTAATCTGTGTATTTAGCAGAGATCAGCCCATATCCCTTTGGTGGTAATCAGAATCCTTCTTAGGACTGATTACAGGGTTCAGGGCCTGATAGGAGACAGGGTTAGGCTGGAGACTTGGACCTCTGAACCATTATCAGTACCTCCAAGGTGAGGGATTAGTTAGGACCCCAGTTTAGGGTCAGGTTAGACCCCCGGTCCTCCTCTTTCCTGTGACAGTGTATCAAGTCCTCAAGATTAACCCTGAGTTCAACGGATATCGTGTCAGGTAAATCTATTCTATATTTACATGCTGATGTTGCTAATCTATATGTTGTATAGAGTGTTGTTCTTTTAAGAATAGTTTACTGACATCGTACACATATCATAAGACCGCGTGACAGTCCATTCCATACTTAGTCATTTTTTCAATAAGGATTGTGTGAGATACTTTGTCAAATGCTTTGCTGAAGTCAAGATATACTATACCTACAGCATTTCCCTGATCCACCCAGTCAGTGATTCTGTCATAGAAGGAAATTAAGTTAGTCTGACATGACTTATTAGTTACAAACCCATGCTGACTCTGGTTAATCGCTTCATTCTTACCAGGGACTTACATACATGTTGTTTAATAATTTGTTCAAAGACCTTTCCTGGTATAGAAGTCAGACTCACTGGCCTATAGTTCCCTGGGTCCACCTTCTTCCCCTTTTTGAAGATAGGAACAACATTTGCTCTTCTCCAGTCTTCTGGGACTTCCCCTGTTCTCCAAGAATTTTCAAAGATTATGGAGAGTGGTTCAAGAATTTCTTCTGCTATCTCCTTCAGTACTCTGGGGTGTAATTCATCTGGACCTGGAGACTTGAATTTATTTAGGTTAGCTAAGTGTTTCCTCACTATTTTTCTGTTTATAGATATACTGGATTCTTCTTTTCTTTTAATAGGAAAGTGAAGAACAGTTGATGTTACATTTCCTTTCTGAGAGAAAACAGATGCAAAATAGGAATTTAAAAGTTCATCCTTTTCAACATCCTGACTTACCATTTCATCATTTTCATCCTGTAAAAATCCTATAGCATCTTTGACTTTTCTTTTACCTTTGACATATCCCCAAAATCCTTTTTTGTTGCTTTTGACGTCTCTTGCAAGCCTTAATTCATTGTCAGCTTTAGATAATCTGATTTGTGCCCTGCAGGTTCTGCAGACAGCATTATATTCTTCTTTAGATATGCCTCCCTCTTTCCATTTGATAAACATTTATTTCTTCCTTTTTAGCATGTGTTTAAGTTCTTTGTTCATCCATCCTGGTTTCCTTAAATGCTTCCTATTCTTCCCTCTTTTCGGAATTGTTAACGATTGTGCTTTGAGAATCTCATTTTTCAAGATTTCCCTTCCTTCCTGGACATTTTTGTCCTTAAGGATATCCAGCCATTGGATCCCTCTAATTCTCTTTCTGAGTCTCTTAAAATCTGCCTTTCTGAAATCTAACCTTGACATCTGAGTCTTCACAGGTCTTCCTCCTCTAGTTATCCAAAATTCTAAAATAGCATGGTCGCTACCTCCTAGGGACCCAGCCACTCTTACCTCCTCAACTATTTCCTCCCTGTTTGTAAGGATTAGATCCAAGTAGCAGATCCACTTGTTTTCTCCCCAAACAACTCAAAATGTGCAAAAATACATTCCTGACATTTAAAAAAATAACAGTGACCAATATAGCTGCCCTTCTTTTTAGTAACAGTCATAGGTCTTCCATCCATGGAGTCTGTCAGTTTCTTTATCCATTGACGATCAACTTTTTGGGCACCACAACCACAGCCTCCTAGACACTGTTAATTCTCCCATTTCTCCATATCACTATTATTTCATGCTTAAGGGGAATCTGTCACCTCATTGTTGAGATATAAGATGCGGCCACCGCCATTAGGGGCTTATCTACAGCATTCTAAAATGCTGTAGATAAGCCCCTGATATAACCTGAAAAATAAGAAAAACAAGTTAGATTATACTCACCCAGGGGCAGTCCGATGCGGTCCGAGTCCAATGGGTGTCGCAGGTCCAGGTTCGGCGCCTCCCATCTTCATGCGATGACGTTCTCTTCCTTGCTTCTGTCGCAGCTCCTGCGCAGGCGTAATTCTCTGCCCTGTTTAGGGCAGAGTAAAGTACTGCAGTGCCCAGGCGCTGGGAAAGGTCAGAGAGGCCCAGCGCCTGCACATTGCAGTACTTTACTCTGCCCTCAACAGGGCAGATCAGTACACCTGTGCCGGAGCCGCGACAGAAGCAAGGAAGAGGATGTCATCGCATGAAGATGGAAGGTGCCGGAACTGGACCTGCGACGCCCATCGGACCAGACCGCCCCCCGGGTGAGTATAATCTAACTTGTTTTTCTTACCTTTCAGGTTACATCGGGGGCTTATCCACAGCATTCTAGAATGCTGTAGCTAAGCCCCTAATGGCAGTGGCTGCATCTTATATCCCAAAAATGAGGTGACAGATTCCCGTTAAGGCCTTTGCTGGCTAGTCAAGCAGTAGAGTACTTCAATGCATGTGATGGATCAGTGTCCTACATTAAAAATCATGGTTTTCTTGAAAGATGTTTCTTGTACTACTACTTGAAGAAAATATTTACAGCCCATAGCAGTACCCCACCTTCACCTTTCTGGTGTTTAAGTTGAAGCAAAGGTCTGTTTCTGTTACTGATCCAGCCACGGGCCCATACATCTGGTCCATCAAGAGTCACTGTCATTTCAACAGTCCATTAAAACCTTTGAAAAATCCGTCTTCAAACATTTCTTGGCCCAGTCTTGACATTACAACTGGTGTGTCTTGTTAAGTGTTTGTTGGGTTTCAGCTTTTCTCTCCTTGGCCATGTCTCTGAGCCATGAACACCTTGTACTTCTGGCTCTCCAGGGAGGTTGCAGTTCTGGAATATGACAGCACTGGATGATAATAGGTTACTGGTCACTTCATGTTTGATTCTTTTCAAATCTTTGGCAGTTAATGTTCATCTTTTTTCTCAACTTTTTTTTAACCAATAGATTATAAGCGACAAAACTTTAGATGGTTCTACAAGACTTGTAACAATATTTGACTTTTCAGAGTCTATTAAATCTCTTTTTTGGCCCATTTTGCCTGAGAAAAACAAGCTGCATAGTAATACTGCATAACTTGATAAAAGGTGTTGATTAGTGATTAGCGAATTTGTTCGAAAAACGAACGCCAAACATAAAATCAGCATGAATATGGCACATTCGGATTTGTGATCAGAAACACAAGCAAAATTTTATAAAATCGGAAAAAAACGGAAATATTTGGTAAAAATTGCAGGAAAGCATTTGCTTTGATGAGGGTAGGGGGTGGAGAGAGCCAGAGGAGCGGCGTGCTTGTAAACTTTTTTTTTTCTTCTAACTTTATGTGTGCACATTGTGGCTAGCCAATCAGGGTGCACGAAACATCCACAATGTCCTGACACAATGGCTTGTGTCATTGGCTGCTTAAATCACATGTCCCTATCCATATAAAGAGCGGACATCTTGCTTTCGTGTCATTTTGACACTGTAACAGCGCTGGGAGGCTGCTCCTGATGCTGGAACTGTGCTTATCGATTTTAGCTAGTTAGCTAGGCGGTTGTGTTTTAGTCAGATAGTTTAGCTAGCTAGTGTCCTGTGTGGCTATGAAATCGATCTTCCAGCAGATATTTTTTTCCTGCCATTGCTGAGGTCCACAGGCAAAGACAGCAGGGCACATTTCATACAACTGTTATGTGCACTGCTTCTATTGTGCTCCATGCACAAATACACCATTCTAAATCTTATTTTTTCACTTGCTAAATGTGATACAACAAGGCATATGTCACCTTGTCATTTAATGGTGTGGTGACATTGTTCTGTGATTTGAGCTGTTGGCCATGAAAAATATTTTTTTGTCAGTTGCTAACATGATTCAGCACGCCATATATCACCTTGTCATTTAGTGGTGGTGAAATTAAACTGTCTGCATAGCTCATGCAGAAATGCAGATTAAAAAAAAATTCTGTTGCCCGCCATATCCCACATTGTAATTTTGTGGCAGTGAAATGGTGTGCGTAGAGCTGTTGTACATACATTTTTTTCTTTACAAACATGATACAGCAGGCTAGATCAGAGTTTGAAATTGTTTGGGGCATATCTTCTAGATTATACAGGCCTCATTCACACTAAAAACAAATTTGTTCAGTTACTAGCGATCTACAGTATGGGAGATATCATTTTGAAATAGTTTGTAGCATCTAGTCTATGTTATGCAGGCCTCATCCACAGGCCCAAAAAAATTTCTCCAGTTACTAACGTCATACAATAGTGTAGATCTCACTATGAAATTGTTTGGAGCGTCTAGTCTATTTTATACAGGCCTTATCCACCCCTCAAAAAAATTCTTATGTTCCTAATGTCATACAGTAGGGGTGATCACATTTTCATTGTTTGGAGTATTTCTTCTTTGTCATACAGGCCTCATCCACACTCAAACAATTTTGTCTTCTGTGACTAACCTGATTCAGCATGCAATATTTCATCATGTCATTTAGTGCTGCTGAAATTCAGCTGTTTCAGATCTGGTGCAGAGTAAAAAAATCCAAATTTTGGTTGCTAATATTGTGCTCCTACCACACCATCTGAGCAACATGACTGGAAAAAAGTGAGGTTGTGGTGGAAGGGAAATTAGTCTTGATGTTCAAGGTGTACGTGGGGTAGGTGTTAATGTTTGTGAAAGCACTAGTGAACCAACATCACTCATGTCCTATTCAAAGACAACTGACAATTTCTGTTACTGGATGGGATACTTCACTACCTTTCTTTGGCAGAGGCACAGTGGTACGTTTTGTTGATAAGGCCCAGAAAGAGCTTGTGCTCGAGTGGATGGCAAACGCAGCTTCAAGTGACCTTTCCTCCTCTTCCTCCACCTCAACATCACACCCAGTACAGTCCACAGAGGTGGCACCCCAATTACCCTTGCTTTCCCTCATGTCATAACTCTCAAGTCACCCAACTGACTGTAGGGAACCACAGATGGGTGAGTTTGAAGAGCTGTTCACACATTATATGCCATGGTCATCAGAAGTGACCTCAAAAGCTTCACAGAGTCAAGCGAAGGAAATCATCTGCACTAATGCACAAATTTTTTTAGCTTGGATCCAGGGCAGGATGAAGTACGGTTCCGAGTAGCATCCTGACCCTCGTCACCAGACGTTAATCCAGGGTGGAGATGATCCTGATGAAAGTCAAATATCTGAGGCTCACGCAGACTGTACTGTGATGTCAGGGCAGGAAGAGGAATAGGGTGACTGTCAGGGTGAGGAATGTGATAATACACAGGATGATGATGAGGTCGTAGATCCCAGTTGGCGTGATCACAGAGGCACACAGCTGAGTAGGTCATCTGAGGAGGTGGAGGAGGAAGATGAGGAGGTTACATTGCCCATACAGCGCAGACACGTAGTGATGCATCCACAACAGCCAATGCATCAGCAGCTCACAGGTTTGGAAGAGTTTCTTAGCCCAGGCATTTTTTGACACCGCAAAGGATGAGCCAACTCACGTAATATGCCAACTTTGCAAAAAACAACTAAGTAGAGGGAAAAAGTTCAATAATTTGACTACTACATATATGAACCTTCACATACGCAATCGACATGCGTTACTCTGGAAATCCCACTGCCCTAAAATGCGGACCAGCAGACCTCAACAACCATCTGCCACCCCATCAATGCATCTGCTGCTTCTTCCTCCTCCTCTGTTACCGTGACAAGTATTGTGACGCAGGCCTCCGACTGCAGAACTTCAGATTCTTTACCTGCTCCAGTCAGGCTGAGTGAGAGGCCATCAGCTTTAAAAGAAGAGGACATACCTGCTGTCTTTGACCGATCTCAGAGAACAAGCACACCACAATTTTCTCAATCCACTGTAACATCTCTGCCTGCACCTCTGTCACGGTCCAGCAGTTTCACGGTACTCCACCCTCTTTCAGTACTACGGCCAGCCCATGGTCCCGCAATTGTAGTCACGTAAAAGATTGTGTCCTCCTAAGCATGACAAAGCTAAGAGATTGAGCTCTATCATCTCCAATCTGTTGACCACGGAAATACTGCCTTTTTACCTGGTAGATACAGACGTTTTCCAAAAGCTGATGGCTGTCGCAGTTCCCCAGTACCATTTGCCCAGTCGCCATTACTTGTCTAAGAAAGCTGTGCCTGCACTACACCAGCATGTCGCAGACATCACCCATTCCTTGACTAAATCTATTTCTGCGAGAGTGCATTTCACCACGAACACTTGGACGAGTAAGCATGGCCAAGAGCGTTACATCTCGGTGACTGTGCACTGGGTAAATCTGGTGGCTGTGGGGGCAGGCGAGGAAGGTGCTGCTCCACAAGTCTTGGAATCCCCAAGGCTTGCAGGACAAACCTCTATATTTCACACTTCCTCCACTCTTTCTGCCCCCTCCTCTACCTCCTCTAGGGCCTCCATCTCGACCTCCGCCTTAATGAGACACAAGTTCCAACAGTGCAGAGCGAATTACCACCACCTCCATACTGCGCAGCCAGGACTCACCTCAATCATTGATATGTCTGAACCTGCATCCAGGGAAGGCCGTGTCCATTAATGATGCAAACCTGGTGGCGGCCCTATGCTGAGGCAAGCTCACACACGTGCCTTGCATGGCTCACTTCCTCAACCTGATGTTACGGCATTTTCTCCACCCCTATCCTGGCCTGGGTGATCTGCTGCAGAAAGCATGGAAGCTGTGTACTCACTTCCGGTGTTCACCCCCCTCAGGTCATCAACTTGCACTGATACAGAGGTCTTTGTCCAAGCCAGTTAAAAGGTTGATACGCGATGTGCCGACACGGTGGAATTCCACTCTGCACATGTTGCAGTGACTGTGGCAGCAGCAACAAGCCCTGACGCAGTATGTCATGTCGTATAGTCTGGGACAAAGCAGTACAGACATGGTGCATATCACGTTTATGGAGTAGGCACAGATTAAGGACCTCTGCACCCTTCTGCACAGTTTCAAAATGGCTTCTAAGATGGTTAGCGCTGACGATGTCATCATCAGCATCACTATTCTGGTTATCTATATGCTGGAGCAGACTTTGAATAGTCTGCGGGAGGAGGTGGTTGTTCCAGAGGAAGAGGAGAAAGCAGAGGAGGATGCAGGATAGCATTGTCTCAAAGTTACGTACTGTCTTGACGCAGGTGGGTGCTGAAGGAGGGTGGATTACTGTGATCAAGGGGGGCTGGTGATAACAGACAAAGTGTTAGTGAAGGTGCAAAATCTAAGGATGAAATGGAGGAGGAAGAGGTGATGGGTGAGCAACTGTCACGAGATGAAGAGGATAATCATCACCTCTCTGTTTGTGGTTGGCAGGAAGGGACGGAGGAAACAAGCATCAGTGTTAAGGTACTGCCACACTAAACAATCCCGCTAGCGATCACGATAACGACGCATACTAATGCGATCGCTAGCGGGATTGTTTCTATATCGCTAAATGCGCCACATTTAGCGATATAGTTAACGACGCTATCGCCGTTAGCGATCTTCTTAACGACTTTAGCGGTACAAAAGTACCGCTAAATCGCTAAGAAAAGGTGCCACACAGCGATTAGATACTCACCCAGCGGGAGCGCCAGCGATGAAATAGGGTCCGGAGCGATTCCAGCGACGAGCGAGATCACAGCAGGAAGCTCGTCGCTGGAAGCTGCCGCACTGAACAATATCGCTAACGGGATCGCTAAATAGTGACGTTTTTTAGCGATCTCGTTAGCGATATTGTTTAGTGTGGCATACCCTTTACCCAGCCACCAACACAGCATGGGCTTGAACCTCATGGAAGAGCACGACATCTGAGAGCCTTCTTGCTGCACTATATGCAACATGATCCCCGTATAGATATGATTCGAAATAGTGCTGACTACTGGGTTGCCACTCTGTTAGATCCATGTTATAAGACAAAATTTTG
The DNA here is from genome assembly GCA_033576555.1 of Oophaga sylvatica. Taxonomy (NCBI): domain Eukaryota; kingdom Metazoa; phylum Chordata; class Amphibia; order Anura; family Dendrobatidae; genus Oophaga; species Oophaga sylvatica. Next base: position 281,104,091 of record JARQOD010000004.1, on the reverse strand, counting down.
CCAGATGCTGCCTGCCTTGGAAAGGGACCCACAAATGCTGGAGTATCGAAACACACTTTTACACAACCTTAAGAAAGGTTTTCCCCGAGATAGCAGTGAGGCACACAGCGTGCATCGCAGCTCTAGACTTGCAACTTCCAGCACGTCAATTTTGTCAATGCCAAAACATTAGCCGCAGCAGTAGTGTAAGTGGCAGAAGCAATTTATCTGAGTCCTTTGACACTTTTTTAGACCAGCTTGTGTACCAGTACAACTGAGTCCAAGTCTGACATGTGGTGAACAAATGGAGAGGTTGGTGCAGGAGTATCTAGAACTGAATATCAATACCATCAGGGAGGGTTTGACCCTTTCACATTTTGTTCTTCAAAAATGGATGACTGGCATGAGCTCGCCTCTCATGCCTTGGAGGTTTTATCATGCCCGGCAGTCAGCGTTCTCTCAGAACATGTCTTCAGCGCTGCTGGTGGTGTTCTGATGGATAAGCACAGCCAGTTATCCCCTGAAAGTGTAGACCGCCTAACTTTCATCAAGATGAACAAGTCATGGATCTCCAAAGAATTTTGCACCCCAATCGCAGACTGTACAGACTAGGCGATGTTGAAGTTTTTAGTGTACTGCATTCATGTCGAGTAATTGTACTCTTTGATATCTTTAGTGAGGCTTCTGTGCCTGCTGTTGCTGCTACTGCTGCTGCTGCAAATATCTTTCCCTATGATAGTATTTATAATCTTGTGAAATTGATGCCACTTCAGTGGTATCAAGCCGTCATTTTTTGAAATTTAAAGACTCCTGGTTGGGTATCCATCTGCTGGGTTGGCTGTAGTGGAAGATGTTTTGGTCCCTATTACACTATTTCCACTCTCATCAAATTGATGCCACTTCGGTGGTGTCAGGCCCTCATATTTTGAAATTTGAAGTCTCCTTGTTGGGTGTCCATTGGCTGTAGTAGAAGAGATTGATCTCCTTTTTCTACTGTAGTAAAATTGATGACACTTTATTGGTGTCTGCCACTAATTTTTGGAAATGTGTGTACTCCTGGTTGAGTCTCCATCTGCTGGGTTGACTGTGAAATTGATGCCACTCTGTTTGTGTCTGCCATTAATTTTTGGAAATGTGTGTACTCCTGATTGGGTCTCCATCTGCTAGGTTCGCTGTAGTGGAAGATGTGTCAGTCCCTATTATACTATTTCTACTCTTGTGAAATTAATGTCATTTCGGTGGTGTCCTGCCCTAATATTTGGAAATGTGAACACTCCTAGTTGGGTGTCTATCTGCTGGGTTTGCTGTAGTGGAAGAGATGTTGCTCCTCATTATGCTATTTCTACTCTGGTGAAATTGATGTCACTTTCTATGGTGTCTGCCCCTAATTATTTTAAATTTTAAGACTGTTAATTGGGTCTCCATCTTCTCGGTTGCTGTAGTGGAAGACGTGTCGGTCCCTATTATACTATTTCTACTCTCGTGAATTTTTGGAAGTTTGAAAACTCCTGGTTGGGTGTCCATCTGCTGGGTTGGCTGCCATGGAAAAGATGTCACTTCCTATTATACTATTTCTACTGTGGTGAAATTGGTGCCACTTTGTTGGTGTTTGCCACTAATTTTTGGAAATGTGTAGACTCCTGGTTGGGTGTCCATCTGATGAGTTGGCTGTCATGGAAGAGATGTCAGTCCTTATTATACTATTTCTACTGTGGTGAAATTGATGCCACTTTGTAGGTGTCTACCACTAATTTTTGTAAATGTGTAGACTCCTTATTGGGTTTCCTTCATGTGTGTTGCCTGTAGCAGTAGGCCTCCGAGACCAGCAGGCCTCCACACCTTTGAGTCAACTACCCGTGTTACTATCCTTAGATTTTTCTGACAATAGTAGTCTAGGAAACTGATATTTGTGCCACCTGAGTGTGGCTGAGCATGAAAGCAGGCTGAGCTGTTGCATGTGGTATCAGGGCTCCCGACACAGCAGGTCTACACTGATCTCTCACCCACCTCGTCTTAATATGAAGTTCAATTCAAAGCTGTAAATGCTGGCCCAGACCCTCATACCTCATGCATGGTTGATTGCTACCGTGCCATTCTGAAATTTGTACTGTAGGTGAATTGAAGCCACTTTCCTGGTGTCTGCCCCTCATTTGATGTGTTTTGCCAGCTTTTGGGTTTGAAGGTGTTGTGTATGACTTTGTTTTTGTCTACCATTGAATGGCGTTCAGCTTGTGTTTGGCGAATATTCAACAAATAAATCAGCAAATATTGCAAATTCAGCGATCGTAATATGAACCGAACATTGAAATATTCGCTCATCTGTAATTTTGATATCCTTAGACGGTACCCTCTGTCTTTGCACAATACACATCACCTAATCTGGTTCATCCAATAAGCATTCAAGTTTGTATAGCTTAGATGTGGAAAATCTGCATAAAAATGATGATATTGTCAAAATACTCACTTGTCTAATCATTCTGCATACACTGTACAGTTTAGGATTATTATTGAGGATATAATTACATAATTATACTGCATGTCATAACAAATTCTATACTTTATATCTCAGGTGTATTGATAATTATTATGGCAATCCATTATTGGGAGAACCATGTCGCCCATGCATGTGTCCTGGTTCTCCAACAAGCAAGAAATATTTTGCAGATTCTTGTAAACAAAACAATAAGACTATGGAGGTGACCTGCAATTGTCTTGAAGGTTATACAGGTAACTTCCAAATCAATTTAAGTTCAGATTATGAAACATTTTGCACAAATATTTACAATGTTATTGTCCTTTATGGTACATATCAGATAATGAGATATTCAATATGATTTTATGTGACCAGAGATAATTGATCTGTCGCTTTACGGTAGCTCATGTGACCATTGTAAGGTTAAAACTAAGCCTATAGATCTGTACAGCTGACAACAAACCTTTCTGATTTCAAGGGCAACCAGCTATGTATATAAAATGCATAGGGGGATCAGTACAAAAGGCAAATAATCAGTAATGCAAACCACATCCACTATTTACAGTGCTATTTGTTGGTGAAATTCTGCACATTTATGCCAACTCGTATACCGTATTTGTTTCATTTAAACTTTCCACTGTGTTCCTTATTTTCTTAGGAAAGAATTGTAATGAATGTCCTGATGGATTTTATGGAAACATAGAAGAAGGGGAAGAGTGTTTACCGTGTCAGTGCAATGACAACATTAATGTAAAAGATCCTAACTCGTGTGACAAGAATACAGGGGAGTGCTTACTGTGTATGAAAAACACACACGGTCCTAACTGTGAATCATGTCTACCTGGTTTCTTTGGATCAGGACTTCATCATAACTGTACAAGTAAGTTTAGGTTAGTGTCTTATGTGCTAGATTAGTCTCAGTGTCGTGACTTGAACTCATAGGCCATAATGCAAAAGCTCCATTGGGGCCCCCAATTATTACAAGTCTTTAATAGTAATGGACTTCTCATATAGGCCAAAGGGATTTTTGGGTCCCTTCGGCTCCAGGGTCTGGGTGTGCAATTACAACCCTTGCACCTATTGTAGTTACGCTCCTGATCAGACTGATTCTGTGCTGCACCGCCTGTGTTCCAGAGTCTTACAAAGAATACCCTGTTTAGTGTTTGCATCCTAAAAATGTTCAGTCTGATGTCACATGAGAGTTTCAGACTTCATTTTTTCAGATTCTCAGTTTATTTATTTCTAATGCTTTTACCATCAACGTTATGCAATCCTTTTATTGTCCAACTTTCTGTCCTTACTATTCATGCAGTGACGGAAAACAAAAATAATTATTCCTTAACTTCTGTGTTATCTAATGATAGAGCAGGTTAGAGCACCTATAACTAAAAGTACAATTTAGCAACTGACTGAACCTGTGAAAATACATGTGGAAGAAAATGATTAAAGACTGGTCTCCCTTCAGATATGCTTCATGACAAAAGACCACCACCTGTATTCTAAAATAAATGGTCGTCGTGTCGAAAATACTGTAGTAACTTTAGCAGAGTATTACGTATTCTCACTGCTGTTACTGTAAGATGTTATTTCAGGTAAAGGAACCACATAATCTCTTCATTTCAGCCGGTCTTTTATTTTCACTTTGGAAGGAAAGGACTTTTACAAAAACAACTTTCTATAACATGAGGTGGCCACTGGCCTTTGTTTTTAGATGAAGATTGAATGGAGAGGTAATGTAGCCACTCATGTCTGTGGTTCTGTTCATTCAAGAATATGGGAGATAATTGTCCAATTATGACAGATATATGATCCTACCACAAAATAAATGCCGTACAATCAAAATGTTGTAAATACTTGGTTATGTCTCTATTAATTACATCAGAGAATTTTTTAATGGAAAGATATCTATTCTATGTAAAACTTGATTATTTTAATAACGTATCCTTTTTTTTCTCCGAGGATGTGTTTGCAATCCAATGGGAACAAATGCTCAGAATTGCTCAGTTTATGAGGAAGTTGGAGAATTTGTCTGTGACAGGAAGACAGGGCAATGTCCATGCTTGCCAAATGTGGTTGGCATTAGCTGTGATACTTGTGCTCCTGGATACTGGGGCTTTACCAGTGTAAAAGGATGTCAACCCTGTAACTGTTTCATAAATAATTCCTATGGAAACCAATGTAATCAGGTGTGAAACATTATTTTTTTTTTACATACACCACACTGCATGCACTACTCTACCAATTTGTCACAGTTATTATATAGCATTCATATAGTTATTTAATGGGTACATTTCTGGAAGAGAACATAGTAAAGGAAATTCTATGAGATTTTAGCCATTTCTAAAGAATAAAAGAAGGACATTTTCTTTGGCAAATTAATTAAATATGGCATTTTTCTACGAAACATTTGCTTCACACTTGTATACCACTTTCCCTAATTATTCCATAAATGTCTCATCAGATGAGATTTGCCAGCTGTACACAGTGCAATACAAGTTATTTGCAGTGAATAAGTCTATTATAGGAAAACTCCATAAATGCTCTACCTTTCCAGCATTCTTTAACTACTTCCGGGCCAGAAATAGATATAAAACATTCAGGCCATACCATATTACTCTACATTGATGTTATAAATTATCATTGCAGAGCAAGCAACTGCACGAGATGGTGCAGATGCAGGAGCAAGGAGCCCTCTGTCAGAGCTGGGCAGACTCCCTATGGGGATGGAAGAGCTCTTAAATTACAAGTTTTGTATACAATAAAGTGCTAACAGCACATCTTCCTCCGGAATTTGTGATCATGGAGTGCAAGGCGTGAGCAGGAACTACAGAGGCCTAACAAACCTAAATCAGCTATGCTGTTCACTCAAAAGGCTGTAATTGTCCTGTAACTGGGGCTGAAATGCCAGTCTAGTTACAGAGATCACATATAAAAAAATGTTGTTAAATGTTGAGATGCCCCCTAAAGGTCTTTTATGACATTATGTCTTAAACGAATGAATGAATGAATGAATGAATGAATGAAAAAATGCTGGAATAAAATTAGCTTGAAAAAATGCTCTTGCCAGTCTGAATCGCTGTTGCTAGCCATGCCCTATAAAAAATATATATATATACAAATAATTGTTACAGAAAGAGGAGCGAAATTAAAATATATTTTAGTGGTCATAAAAAAATAAAAATGTGAATCAAAAAAACAGAAATGTACCATATCTCATTTATTTTACTATAATATTGCACGATATTGACAAAAAAAAATAAAAATAACAAAGAAATTAGGCCTTACATATCATTAAAAAATATGCAAAAATTAATATCTGAGCGAGAAGATCTTTTAGAACTCTAAAATACTGCATGTACAAAGATAATGGGAATGTCAGAAATTATGGAAAATGGCCGATCTTGAGATCTTGACTCAGTTACATTTTCCCTTTTGTTTTTTTAGTCAACAGGTCAATGTGTATGTAAACCAAAGTACACAGGAACAAAATGTAAGCAATGTGAAGAAAATCACTTTAGAAACCAAGCACATCAATGTATACGTAAGTACAGTATACACAGAATTTATTTATACTTAGCCTGTATACCTAGTAAAATCTTATCATGCTTAGTGGTCTGTGTAATTTATTGCTTTTTCTATGACCAATATAATGATAATATTAATAATAATATTTAGACCACAAAAAAATTCTAATCTTGTTAGCTTCCTCCATGAAATAATTTAATAATGCTACCAATGACAAAATTAATGTTGAAAATACTTTGTTTCCTAGATTTAAGTTTTAAATAGTTTTTATTTTAAATTGTGTTTGCCAAAGAGGTTTTCTCACTAAATATACTGTCTTTACGAAACTTTGATTAGCATTAAAGTAACAGGCCAGAATAAGACTGGTATAGTGGCATACATAAATATCATGGAGCCCCATATTAAAAGTCCAAATTGCCCCCCTGATAAAAAAATATTTGATGGAGCAGGGACATGGTCAGGTCAGGGCACATAAGCTCAGTCACAGAGGGGCATATCTCAAAACTTTTAAAATCAATGAGGGAAACATGTAAACACAAGAATTGTGCCCCTTTTGAAACCATTTGTGTTCTTACCCAATACAAAACCACTTCAGAGCCAAATTTTTTTATTTTCACAAGGGTAATAGGAAAAAAAGGACCCCATAATTTGTTGTGCATTTTAGAAACTAGACACCACAGGAAACTTATCTAGATGTGTTGTGATCACCTTGAACCCCAAGGTACATCACATAAGTTTAAAACATTGAGCCATAAAAATACAAAAAAAATCACACTTTTCACTTAAAAATGTTTTTAGACCCAAATTTTGCATTCTCACAAGGGTAACAGGAGAAATTGCACCATACAATTTGTTATGCAATTTCTCCTGAGTATGCCAATAACTCATATATGGGGAAAAACTACTGTCTTTGCGCATGGCAGGGCTCAGAAGGGAACCAGCGCCATATGACTTTTTGAATGCAAAATTTGCTGGAATCATTAGCGGACGACAGGTCACGTTTGGAGAGCCCCTGATGCACCTAAAGAGTGCAAACACTCCACAAGTTATGTCATTTTGGAAATTAGAAGCCTCAGGGAACTTATATACAGTACAGACCAAAAGTTTGGACACACCTTCTCATTTAAAGATTTTTCTGTATTTTCATGACTATGAAAATTGTAAAATAACACTGAAGGCATCAAAACTATGAATTAACACATGTGGAATTATACACTTAACAAAAAAGTGTGTAACAACTGAAATTATGTCTTATATTCTGGCTTCTTCAAAGTAGCCACCTTTTGCTTTAATGACTGCTTTGCACACTCTTGGCATTCTCTTGATGAGCTTCAAGAGGTAGTCACCGGAAATGGTTTTCACTTCACAGGTGTGCCCTGTCAGTTTTAATAAGTGGGATTTCTGGCCTTATAAATGGTGTTGGGACCATAAGTTGTGTTGTGCAGAAGTCTGGTGGATACACAGCTGATAGTCCTACTGAATAGACTGTTAGAATTTGTATTATGGCAAGAAAAAAGCAGGTAAGTAAAGAAAAACAAGTGGCCATCATTATTTTAAGAAATGAAGGTCAGTCAGTCTGAAAAGTTGGGAAAACTTTGAAAGTGTCCCCAAGTGCAGTTGCAAAAATTATCAAGCGCTACAAAGAAACTGGCTCACATGATGACCACCCCAGGAAAGGAAGACCAAGAGTCACCTCTGCTTCTGAGAATTAGTTTGTCCGAGTCACCAGCCTCAGAAATCGCAGGTTTACAGCAGCTCAGATTAGAGACCAGGTCAATGCCACACAGAGTTCTTGCAGCAGACACATCTCTACAACAACTGTTAGGCCAGGGTCACACACAACGTCTAAAAAATCGAACTGTTTTAGTCGGACGATTATCGCACAAAAGTTTCATGAACATTGATCTGTCTGTCATCCGATTGTACTGCGATGATGCAATTTAGTCACATCTGAGCGTACGTTTCACATCCGATTGACATTCAACTTGCGAGATTTTGTCGGTGGCTAGCAATACCGACATATAATGGATCCAAATGAATAGTTTTTAAATCACAAAAGAAAGAATAGATATATACACATAGAATATATATATATATATATATGTCATCGTGACAATATATATATATATATATTTATAGTTCATACACTTCTACATAGTATAATAGCCGCTAATTCAATTGTCGGCTTTTGTGAAATTACAGACCCGACATGAAATGACACATGGTTTACATACAGTTACTCATGTCATTTCATGTAGTTTGATATATGGTTTTCACTAACAAAGACATGAGTGTGTGTGTGCAAAATTTCATACATGTAGGGGTTAATTAAAGGTGTAAATTCGTTGAAAAAAAATGCGTGTGCTCCCGCACTATTTTCTCCACCAGACAGGCAAAACCTGCGAGTGGGGGCAGATAATAATAGCCTAGGGAGGGTGCATTTATTTTGTGCCCCCCCCTGGCTACTAACATCTGTCCCAGCCACCCCAGAAAAGGCAAATCTATAATTAGATGCGCCCTTTCTGGCACTTATCCCGTCTATTCCCATTGCCCTGTAGCGGTGGCTAATGGGTTAATAATGGGTTAAAGCCACCTTGCTATTGGAAAGTCACTTTAAGCTAGGTTAATAATTGAGAGTTGTCAATTAGACAACTCTCAATTATTAATCCTATTGTATGAAATAAAAAAAACACACACACACTTTAATTAAAAATCATTTTAATGAAATAAACACAAAGTTTTTGACCAACTTTTAATGTACTGGTAATCGAAGGAAGGTATAAAACGGACGATAAAAATCGGATGGTGGGAGCTGCTCCATAGATTAACATTGGTCTGACTGCAATGCGATATTTCATCGCTTTGCAGTCGTCCAATTTTGTTGCCAGTGTGACCCCGGCCTTAAGAGGAGAATTTGTGCAGCAGGCCTTCATGGTAAAATAGCTGCTAGGAAACCACTGCTAAGGACAGGCAACAAGCAGAGACTTGATTGGGCTAAAGAACACAAGGAATGGACATAAGACCAGTGGAATTCTGTGCTTTGGTCTGATGAGTCCAAATTTGAGATCTTTGGTTCCAACCACCATGTCTTTGTGCGACGCCGAAAAGGTGAACGGATGGACTCTACATGCGTGGTTCCCTCCGTGAAGCATGGAGGAGGAGGTGTGATGGTGTGGGGATGCTTTGTTGGTGACACTGTTGGGGATTTATTCAAAATTGAAGGCATACTGAAACAGCGTGGCTACCACGGCATCTTGCAGCGGCATGCTATTCCATCCGGTTTGCGTTTAGTTGGACCATCATTTATTTTTCAACAGGAAAATGACCCCAAACACACCTCCAGGCTTTGTAAGGGCTATTTGACCAAGAAAGAGAGTGATGGGGTGCTACGCCAGATGACCTAGCCTCCAGTCACCAGACCTGAATCCAATCGAGATGGTTTGGGGTGAGCTGGACCGCAGAGTGAAGGCAAAAGGGCCAACAAGTGCTAAGCATCTCTGGGAACTCCTTCAAGATTGTTGGAAGACCATTTCCGGTGACTACCTCTTGAAGCTCATCAAGAGAATGCCAAGAGTGTGCAAAGCAGTCATCAAAGCAAAAGGTGGCTACTTTGAAGAACCTAGAATATAAGACATAATTTCAGTTGTTACACATTTTTTTGTTAAGTATATAATTCCATGTGTTAATTCATAGTTTTGATGCCTTCAGTGTGAATGTACAATTTTCATAGTCATGAAAATACAGATCTTTAAAATGAGAAGGTGTGTCCTAACTTTTGGTCTGTACTGTAGATGTACGGTGAGTACCTTGAACCCCAAGGTGCTTCACAGAAGTTTATTATGTTGAGCCATAAAAATAAAAAAATCACATTTTTTACCACAAAAATTTTCTTTAGAGACAATTTTTTTATTTTCACAAGATTAACAGAATAATTTGTTGTTCAATTTCTCCTAAGTACACCAATAACCCTATATGTGGTTAAAAACTACTTTTGAGGCACAATGCAAAGCTCAGAAGGGAAGAAGTGCCATATCGGAGTTCAGATTTTGCTGAACTGGTTTGACCGTGGCATGTCACATAGAGCCCCTGAGGTGCCAGAACAGCAGAACCTCTCATATGTGACACAATTTTACAAACTACACCTCTCAATGAATTCATCTCAGGGTGCAGTGATCATATTGGCACCACAGGTGTTTCACATAATTTTATACCATTGGACAGTGAAGAAAAAATAAATACATTTTTACCAACAAAATTTAGTTTTAGCCACAGATTTTCACACAGGGATATGAGTAAAATGACACCAAAATTTGTCCCACAATTTCTGCTGAATGTAGAAATACCCCACATATGGCTATACAGTACTGCTTAGCCACACGGCGAGACTCGTGAGGGACGGAGTGCTATTTTCCTTCTGAAGTTCAGATTTTGCTAGAATAGTTTGTGGACTCCATATACAGAGCCCCTAAGTTCTAGAAGAGCAGAATCCCCCCTCAAGTGACTCCATTTTGGAAATTTGACCCCTTTGGGAATTTATCTACAGGTGTAGTGACTATTTTGACTCCAGGGTGTTTTCCAGAAACATGCAGCAGTGGATGTTGCTGAGTGAAAATTGCAAACTGCCATTGTAGTGACCAGTACGATTTAGTCACCAGTATGTTGTAGTGCCCAGTATGTTGTGGCACCCAGCTCATGTTTCTGGAGATACGCACCTGTAAATTGGAGGGCTGTCATCGCTACAGAAATGCCAAACATGTGGACACTAAATGTGGTTTACGCACACTGGGGCTGAGAAGGGAGGGGTGCATTTGGATTAGGGAGTGCAGAATTTGCTGAATTTATTTTGAGGGGTGAGGAACTATAGAGCTTTTCCAGATCCATTTTACTACCAGCAACATAGAAGCTACCTATATTTCCATTAACAGATGACGGAGTAGAGCAGGGACTTGCTTTTTTTGTGGATTTGAAGTTTTTGTTGGGAACATTTTACATAACATTTGAGTTCACCTTTATCCACTGCTCTACGCTGAGTACTTACATCAGGGTTTCCTTCTACATTTTTTAGTGACGTGATTCAGATGAAACCCCCGATGGATCCAATCACTATAATGCAGCCCTTATGGCTCCAATCACTATAATGCAGCAGCAGAGTTACTACGGACTCCATCTGGCCTCTGTTCAGCAGTGTCCTTTTCAGAAGTGCAAAAAACTGTCACTTTTATGCATGCTTAAAAAGACGGACAGCACCGGATCATAGGCCATACAACGTCCACATGGCCTTCATATGCCTCATTTTTGGGAATCTTCCACTGGGGTTTTGTCTGAATCACGTGTTAAAGAGTTTTACATGATATCCAAGAAGTTTTGTTTCTCCTTGCGGAGATTGACATGCTAAGGATGCGAGATGAGGAGACTTAAAGCTGCAATACTCCTTTGGGAAATATGCAAATTGTCTCTTCAGAGAGGAAGTGGACTAGAACTCTAGTGCCACCTATTGGAAGTAGCAATCCTAAAAGTCAATGTCGACCCTTTAATGAGCCTTGTTACATGACTTAGGATAAAAGCCAAAACAGAATCTCAATTTGCAGACACTGTGGTTTTTTTTTTTTAAACCATTCAAGTTAGTTATAAACAACTCAGTATAAGCTCATCAACTTAAACGGCCCGTTGTTTCAAACTCTCATCATCATGGTTCATATTTATTCTAGTATAACAAACCAAAAGTATACACAAAAAACAACCTAAAACACTATAGCTAAACACCAATAAAATTCACTGATATTTGATCAGGTGCTGCCATTCTTTAAATTTCCAAACGCCCTCTGCGTCAGAACCACCACCGCCTTCGCTGTCTAATTTATAAATCAAGTATAATCTAGAAAGGATCAGCCCGACACACTTATTCACAGATACTGGCTTCTCTTTGAAAAGTCCTAAATTCCTCACATCCCACAAACTCTGCATCACACAATTCATAATTAACCATAGTATTCTATTTTTCACACAACCACATGCACCAATTCCAAACATCGCAACACGCCAATCAATAAAACTGACACCTGCTATCTCCTTACACAACCCACCTACACACTTACACACACTGTATGCGTAAACACAGTCCCACATAGTATGCTACACAGTCTCACATCCGCCACATCCTTCTCTCGGGCACACATCCGTTCTTGTCAGACCTCTTCTCTTCTGAACCTGTCGCACAGGCAAGATATTGTGCAAGGACATCCATACAATATCCCTCTGTCTATTAGACATCCCTTGCGTTCCCAAACACTTCCATGCGATTGAAACTTCATTCCCTCTCAAGCCCACAATATTACACTCCACATCATTCTTATGTATTATTTTCATTGCATTCTTAGCCATTCTAAAATCATTCATCGGCATACTCAGTAAATCATACTTCCTCACAAACTTTTCAATCACCTCATACCAGACCGGACACTTGAAAGCTACAGGCACTCTAGCATCCCTCTTTCTCCAACATAAGCCATATAACATCCAACCAGCAGAATAACTTGCCATATATGCTCCCTTATTTCCTTTATTCAACAACATAACTACAGTTTTGATAAACTGAAGCCCCAGAAAAATCTCAATATTTGGAAAGGCCATGCCACCAAGGTGACAAGCCTTGAAAATAATTTTTCTCTTAAGTTTCTCTCTTTTACTACTCCAGAAAAAAGTAAAAACTAACTTTTCCACTCTTTTTATTTTTTTATAAGATAATGGAAAAACAGTTGCAATAAAAAGTAAAATTGGAAGAATCACCGCTTTTATGATCAAAATCTTACCACTCAAGGTTAAGTCTCTCAGTCGCCAAAAATTTAACTTACGTTCTATGCGCAATCCACACTCCTCCCAGCTCTCCTTACCTTCCAACTCCTTATTAAATAATACTCCCTGAACTTTGATAGCACCCTCCTCACACTTAACCCCCTCCATTTTAACCCCGCCACCTCCAAAACATTTAAAACTACATTTATTCCAATTCACACTAAAGCCAGACGCACCACAGAAAAACTCCAAAAGCAACTTAACTCTACTCATAGATGCAACACTTTCACTCACAACCACAAAATCATCCATATATCCAAGAACTTTCACATGCTTCCCACCGCTCCCAGGTACCAACAAACCTCACACCATTTTATCACGTCTCACCAAGGACAACAAAGGTTCAATCACACATACAAACAAGAAGACAGGGGACATGGGACACCCCTGCCTTACACCATACATAATATTCACTTTCTCACTCAACCACCCATTAACAAGAAATTCACTTGTCACACAATCATACAAAGACATTATCCCATTCACAATTTTTTTTAGGAAATCTCATTCTCTCTAGAACTTTAAACAAAAACACATGCAAGACACTATCAAACGCTTTCTCAAAATCAATTGTCAGAACCGATGTGTGGCCCAGCTGCGCTTGGTACACATGTTCCCAGGAGTATGCACAGAAAGGTAATTCACAAATACCTGATAAGCACACAACACTTGACATTTTTCCTGGAGCCACCAGAGGGAGCCCTTTAGATTCAGGTATTTAGGGGTGTGGAGAAACGCAGCAGTAGGCATTCTAGCCAGACAGTCATACTAGTCGTTGGTGTTACCTCAGGAGGAGCAGACACGACATCTTGGAGTACGGAGTTACTTCAGGGGGAAGCTGATGTCTACTGCTGCCTGTGCTCATAGTAAGGTGTGCGTAGGACGACAGGCGAGTGGTGACCAAAGGGAAAGAGTGACCGAGGTGATATAGCAACTATAGCTGCCTCCACTCTATACAACCGGACACCGGGTCCGAAGCTTGCTAGAACCTTCACAGCTAGTGGGAGAAAACCGGAATCCCTGCTGGACTTCAGGCTGCAGAGGGGTCCTTCAGTGCTGATACGTAACCGGGGTTAGGGAGACGGGAGTCTGGCAGGTACCGCCATAGAGACACTGTTCTGTCCACAAAAAGACCTCATCACAAGATCAGCCGGGCATAGAAAGGAAGAAGGAGTTAAACTTAGCTTCATGCAGGTTGGAAACTCACACATTAAGAAGTAAGGAGGCCTTAAACCTACTCGGTGATTACCTGGATGTGCATCCTCCACCCTGAGCAGCTTCCCGGGACATACCTGCAGATACCACCAGTAAAGGTATGGAAAGAGACTGACTTGTGTGTGTCTGACTTATTGCCTGCACCCTGTACTGCCATATACTTAGAGGGACTAGTCTTACCTGTGGAAGACTTAACATCTTGCTGCCCAGTAACAACCCCTCTGAGGATTTACCCTGCAGCGCTGGTCATCCTGATCAGAAACCACAGGTGGCGTCACGAACTATTACTACAATCCCCTGTAAATATCCCCCATTGAATGAGCGCCCAGGGCAACGGACCGAGCTGTGCTACTTGTGACATTCCCCATAGACTTCAACGGGCTCGGTGCTGAGTACCCCATAACCCTGGTACCGTGTGCGACTCATTTTTGGCGTCACGAACAGGATACGAAGCTTACTAATGTGAGTCCTGTGTGCCTATTTGGACTGTTTTTGTGCTGGAGACTGTGTTGCTGTTTTGTGATTTTTGGCGCCAATTGTCCGCCATTGCCCGCCAAAGTACAGCGCTACAGCGCAAAGAGAAGGGGCGTATCTGCAGAAAGCGCGCGGAGTCCCGGACACGCCCCCAACGCTGACGCGGCGGCAGGTCCTGTGGGGAGCTTCAGAGTGCCGACGACGCAGGTCCTTCCCCACCCGCTGTGCCTGGCAGAGCTGCAGCCTTCAGGAGAAGGTAGGCCACACTTAACTAGGGGGGGCACAGACATGTCGCAGCCACAAGCTGACAGCGCGGCCGAGGGCGACCGCTCCAATGACTTACCCGCCGGCGCTGCGGCGCAGGATGGAATCGCTGGCCCCTCACCAGGTCCGGTGGCCCCGATAGTACCGCTGACGCTCCCATACCTGCCTGGAGCAAAGTGTCTCCCTCAGTATAGCGGTAAGCCGGATACCCTGTCAGGGTTTAAACGCAAAATATGCAGCATACTGGACATGTACCCTATGACAGAGAAGCAAAGAGCTGCAGTAGTATTAGGACAATTGACTGGGGCTGCAGAAAGGGAAGTAGAGACTTGGACCGCTGCAGACCAGGAATCAGTGCTTTCAATTTTCTTAAAGCTACAGACTATTTTTGAGGACCGCACTGAAACAGATCTCCGGATGACGTTTTACCAATGCTCCCAGAGACCAGATGACAGTATTAGGGACTACGCCTGCCGACTACAAGGGGCTGTCACGCTGTTACTGCATACAGGAGGTCTGGGGTCTATGCTGACCCTAAGCTGGGGTCCTGACTAATCCCTCTACCTGGAGGTACTGTTGATGGTACAGAGGTCCAGGCCGCCAGCGTAATCCCTACCTCCTGAGGATCCCTGAACCTCAGTGATCCAGTCCTGAGAAGAATCCTGATCACAACACCGGGGACTGGTAGGTATATGCCTAAACACAGTAATAAACGAACGAGACAGTACAAGGGGTAAACTAAAATCCACCTTGCATACAAAAGTCATACCACAGGAAACAGAGGGGACACCAACGGGTACAGAGATAAATGATAAAGCGAGGAGGGGAAAAAAGACCACACAGGTACTCTTAACTTCAGCCTTCACCATACAACGATCCGCTCTGCTGGTCTGCATGAATGCTTTCACCGACACTTCCCCAGCAGACAGGCAGGTATTTGAAGGAAACCAATTACCACAACATTAATTGCAGCTGAGCGAGGCTGGTCTAGTCCAGCACAGAGAGAGGAAGAATTAACTCCCTCTCTGCCGAAAAACACCCAGCACCAGAAACTCAGCTGTGAGAAGTCAGGGTGTGCAATCGCAACGATCTTCGCAGTGACACACCCGTGACAGGGGCCCTGCGAGCTCCCAAACAGGTTAACAGGTTATAAGTGCCATTAATGAAAGCAAAATGTTGAAGGAACAGTTTGTACGGGGACTGAGGTCCCAAGCTGAAAGCAGGACTGTGCACTGGTGGTCCTTGGATCATCCTGACGCTACCTTTGATGCTCTAAAAGATATGGCTATAAAAGGACTGCGACCCCCGGAAAAGCCTGTGGTGGCAACCCAGTGTCACCCGGGTGAAGCCACTCTAAAGCTGGCAGCATCCACCTTTTCCCCGCTGGTGGCGGAAGCCAAAACGCAGGTGGCGCCCCCTACTGAGTTGGACTGTCTGCGCTCAGAAGTGCGCCAGCTGACTAAAAACCTGGCCGCTGTAATGAGTGCCCTGCAACTGCGGAAGGAAGAAGGAGGAAAGATCCTGCTAGCCGACTGCCCAGAGGATGTCCCTTGGATGAACCGGAGGAAAAGGAGGACGTCACCCCACAGGAGGAGGACAACGCCACCCCCAGGAGCGACTCCTGATCAGCACCATCCTCGTCGAGAGATCATCTGCTACCGTTGCAACGGAAAAGGACATATAGCCCAACAGTGTCCTTTAAACGAGCAGATCCTGGGTCCGAGGGCCAACACCCAGGAATAGACTCATCAGGCCCCTCAGACTGGAACCGCAGGTTTGTGGGGAAGACCCTACCTGTCCATAATCCTGGACGGGATCGCAATCCCTGCCCTGCTGGACACTGGATCTCAGGTGACCATCATACCTGATGTCCTTTATAATAAGTTTTGGTCCATGGACAGTCTCCAGCCCCCGAGCCCTGACTTTGCTGTGTATGCCTCTAATGGTCTCCCTGTTGATATACTAGGAGCCAAAAACGTGGACGTAAAGGTGGGCAGAGTGGAGCTGAAGGACCAGGGACTCTTAGTAGTAAAGACTGTAAATGAGGAAAATGGCTTAAATGTGGTTTTAGGTACTAACATTATTAGTAACTGTCTGGGAGAAGTTGTGTTTTTGCTCCAACAGCTCGCTGAAGTTGCCAAGCTGAAGCAAAAGGGAGTGATCCAGAGGGAGATCCGGGCCCTGATGTGCCAGCAGCAAGCGAAGCTGACAGATGGTGAAATTGGTAATGTACGGGTGACAGACCCGAACCCCACTGTGATACCCCCAATGAGTGAAATGCTTATATGGTGTAGAGCAGCAATAGGTCTGAGAGGACAGAACTACCAAGCAGTAGTAGAGCCCCATTGTTCAGAACACAGACCTACACTCTTGACTGCTAGAGGGGTAGTGGAAGTAAGAAATGGGAGAGTACCAGTACGTCTTCTCAACTGGGGAGAAGATGAAGTGAACTTACCACGCTATGCCACAGTTGCTAAATTACATACTGTAGATAACAACTCCATTCTCACGACCGAGTCCTTAGCCTCCCGCCAACCAGCGGAGGATAATGACCCAGCAACCCAGGTGGAGGATTGGTGTCAGAAGCTCCATGTCGGGACAGACACCACTCCCGCCCACCAGAAACAGGGGGTACTACGGGTGGTACAGGAGTACGCACAGGTATTTAGCAAACACCCACTCGACTTTGGGACAATTAAGGGAGTTCAGCATCATATCCCTACAGGCAGCCATCCTCCCATCAAAGAGCGGTACAGGCCTATACCTCCAGCACACTACCAGAAAGCTAAGGAAATGTTGCGTGACATGAAGGAAGCAGGGGTGATAAGGGATAGTTGTAGTCCCTGGGCAGCACCTCTAGTCCTAGTTAAGAAAAAGGATGGAAGCATGAGAATGTGTGTAGATTACAGACAAGTAAATCGCATAACACATAAAGATGCATACCCTTTACCACGCATTGAGGAATCCTTAGCTGCCTTAAAAACTGCTAACTACTTTTCCACCCTCGACCTCACTAGTGGGTACTGGCAAGTAGCTGTGGCTGAGGAGGATCGGGAGAAGACTGGCTTTCACCACCCCGATGGGACTCTGTGAGTTTGACAGAATGCCGTTGGACTCATCAGTGCCCCGGGAACGTTCCAGAGAGTGATGGAGAGCTGCCTGGACATCTCAACTTTGAAACCGTGTTACTGTACCTGGACGATGTAATTGTGTACTCCAAGACATATGAGGATCATCTGAAGCACCTGGCAGAGGTATTCGAGTCACTGTCCAAATACGGGATGAAACTGAAGCCTTCAAAGTGCCATCTGCTCAAACAAAAGGTACAGTACTTGAGACATATTGTCAGCTCAGAAGGAGTAGCGCCAGACCCCGAGAAGGTAACTGCCATCCAGAAATGGCCGGAGCCGAAGAATCTCAAGGAGGTGCACCAGTTCCTGGGACTGACAGGTTACTACCGGAGGTTTGTAAAAGACTACACCAAGAAAGCAGCGCCTCTGCAGGACCTCCTGGTAGGACAACCCCTCAAGAGCAGAAATCCTCCATTTCACTGGGGAAAAGAACAAGATGAGGCGTTCAAGGAGATGAAGGAGATCCTGACAGGCGATGAGATCTTAGCCTACCCGACTACAGCCAGCCGTTCCTGCTGTACACTGATGCCAGCAACGAAGGATTGGGAGCTGTCCTTAGTCAGAAGCAAAATGGCCAAGAAAAAGTCATATCATATGCAAGCAGGAAGCTCCGGCCGACCGAGAGAAACCCAGAGAAATATAGCAGCTTCAAGTTGGAGTTCCTGGAGCTGGTCTGGGCCATTACGGAAAGATTCAAGCATTACCTAGCCTCCAGCAAGTTCACTGCGTACACAGACAATAACCCCTTGACACATCTAGAAACAGCCAAGCTGGGAGCCATGGAGCAACGTTGGATGGCTCGGCTGTCGAATTATCAATTCACAATCAAGTACAGGGCAGGCCGTAAGAACGCCAATGCTGACGCCTTGTCAAGAATGCCGCATGAATCCGACACGGAAGAGGAATTGGATGATCTAGAAGAGATTGAGCTACCTGCATTCCACAGAAATGGGATGATCCACGAGCAACGAGCCTACAGGAGGCAGTGTGGTAAGACGTTAAACCCTTTACCTCACCACAGCTGGAAGGAGACCCAGAACAGTGACCCGGTTGTCAGCCACATCAAGGAACTGATAACTCAGGAAGGTTCCTCCTTGGAGAAGGATGCGTCTCAACAAGCAAAGCAGCTGTGGAACAAGAGAAGCCGGCTGTTCATCTACCGAGAGAAGCTGTGTCGAAAGTACGTCAACCCCAGAACCCATGAGATGGTATGGCAGATAGTAGTGCCAAGAACAGACATCCAGATGGTGTTGGAAGCCTACCACGATCGAGCGGTGCACTTTGGCTGGAAGAAGCTGGAAACCCTGCTGAAGTGTCGTTTCTACTGGGTGGGAATGCGTAGTTCCATCGAGAAATGGTGCAAAAACTGTGCGTCCTGTAGCCTCCGAAGAAAAGACTACAGTAGCCAGAAAGCACCCCTGCAACCCATCAAGACGACTCGTCCCTTGGAGATCGTGGCCTTGGACCATGTAAAGTTGTCACCAAGCAGGACAGGATACTCATATGCCCTGACAATGGTGGATCACTACTCCAGGTTCCTGGTGGTCGCCCCTGTCAAAGATCTGACAGCTGAAACAGCAGCAAAGACGTTTCAGGCGTGTTTCTGTAGACCCCATGGATATCCAGAGCAAGTGTTAACTGATCAAGGTCCTGCCTTCGAAGCCGAGCTGTTTAAGGAATTCTGTCACTTGTACGGGTGTAAGAAGATAAGAACCACACCGTACCACCCCCAAACCAATGGTCTCTGTGAGAAGATGAATCACATAGTCATTGATCTGCTGAAGACGGTACCACTTGAGGAGAGGAATAGGTGGCCAGACCTACTACCTGACCTGATAGATCTGTACAATCACATACCGGTGAGTTCCACCAACTGCACTCCAGCCTACCTTATGCGAGCAAGACCAGGAAAGCTGCCCATGGATTTGGAACTTGGTGTTGTAGAACCAGAAGCTGATGTTACTACTGAAGATTGGGACACAAACAGACAAGAACAGTACAGGAGAGTACAAGCCTGCGTGGAAGATAGTCTCAATAAAGTAAGGGAAAAGCAAGAGGAGAACTACAACAAAAGTGCGCCAGCTAAGCCTTTTATGCCTGGAGAAGTTGTGCTAAAAAGAAAAAGAAGAATGCACAAATTGGATGATCAGTGGGAACAAGAGCCATATGTCGTGCAAAATTCCAAATTTGACAACAGGAAAACCTGTACCATTAGTAAAGATGGAGGAAAAACGACCACCACGGTATCCAGAGATCACCTAAAACTGTGTCCAGACATGTTAAAACTTCCCGAGGAAGAACTTGTTATGGAAAAAGAGAAATCAGGTGAAGTCATACACACGGACTTAGGAGATTTTCCTGCAGATTGGCCTTGTATCGGAGACGCTGTGATTATTCCAGTACTTCAATTTTACCAACCACAAGAAGCGCTTCAACGTCCAGTTGAGCCAGTTGCCGCAGCAGAAGAAATAGTTCAAGAGGCACCTGCTCCTATAGCACCTCCAGAAGTAGTATCTCAAGAAGTGGAACCTCAAGACGTGGAACTACCAGAAGAATCCCCTGGCGAAACAGAACCGCAGCGCCCAGCCACTAGTATGCTTGCCAGATCCCTAGAGAGGTTAAGGCAGTATTACAGTTTGCCAGCACGCAGAACAGATATGCCAGAGGCTACTATACCTGACACCACACCACGTAGGTCAGTACGTACAACGAAAGGAAGGTTACCTGTTAGGTACCAAGAGTAGTCCTAGCAAACTAGTCTAGTATGACCCAGACAGGGTTTACTTAATTGTAAAAAGTTATGGAGAATTACACTTTATTGAGAATGTTATAGGATGATAATGTTTACATGCTAAAGTGGTTATGATAGAAATGTTCTTTTCAAGGACTGCGTGCTGAGGACTCTTGCAGCACAGAACTTTAGATGTAAATAGTTAGCACTTCGGTGACCCATCTTGGTTTTACATAAAGCCACACTACCTCAGAAGAAAAACCCGTATGGTGTGGCCTTGAGTGAGGTCTGCAGCAATGAAGTCCTGCAGCCCACCCAGGACCCACGTGGGAGGTTTTTGGTGCGGGTCCTCCACAAGAATTTAGTATTTATTGTGAAAAATATATTTTGATATTTTTCTATTTGCCATTTGTACACAATGTAACGTTAAAGAGTCCTTACCTCCCACAAGGGAAGAGTTATGTTGTTGATGCTATGATAAAAATTGTTTTTCCTTTTTCAGCCCGGGAGTGCTGACGATAACTAGGGGGGGATGTGTGGCCCAGCTGCGCTTGGTACACATGTTCCCAGGAGTATGCACAGAAAGGTAATTCACAAATACCTGATAAGCACACAACACTTGACATTTTTCCTGGAGCCACCAGAGGGAGCCCTTTAGATTCAGGTATTTAGGGGTGTGGAGAAACGCAGCAGTAGGCATTCTAGCCAGACAGTCATACTAGTCGTTGGTGACACGACATCTTGGAGTACGGAGTTACTTCAGGGGGAAGCTGACGTCTACTGCTGCCTGTGCTAATAGTAAGGTGTGCTGTTGTGAATGGGTTTGAGATGAGTTCTGAGCAGAGGCTCCCTCTGGTGGTTACAAGCGGTACTAGTGAAGATTGTGAGGACTGGGAATCAGGTGTTACTGACTGGTCTTATATAAGGGAGTCATTTTCCCATCAGGGTTGCGGTGATCAATTGTTCTGGTCTGAATCCTTCATTCC
Source organism: Oophaga sylvatica (assembly GCA_033576555.1). Lineage (NCBI taxonomy): Eukaryota > Metazoa > Chordata > Amphibia > Anura > Dendrobatidae > Oophaga > Oophaga sylvatica. The sequence goes on along the minus strand of JARQOD010000004.1, from coordinate 281,082,461 downwards.
AGTTTCCCTTGTAGCCTGCTGTGTCGTGTCTGCATCTCCTGCTACCAGATAAGATTTTTTCTTCTTTTGTGTTATTGCTATATTTTTGCATTTTTGTCTTGCACTTCTTTGGGGGCCTTCTGGGTCCCCTCCGGGGGCTTCTGCCTTCTCAGTTTAGTTCAGCCACTGAGTTTTGTTCTTTTGCTTTTTCCAGTTTTTTCAGTGGCTGCTGTTTTGATTTTGTTACACCAGAGAGCTAATTTAGGTGGTAGAGGTCGTGTGATCTCAGGTGATTTTGAAATTAGTAGAGTTGGTGTTTTTCAGGGTTTTCTGGGATTGCAGTAAGTACCCTTCCTGTCCTTTTCTTTTTAGATAGTTTGGGCCCCAGCGTTTGCTCATACTATTTTCTTTCTGTGTCAGTATTTCCTCTTGTCTAACCGCCATTACATGTTTGGGGGCTTTCTATTATCTTTGGGGTTCTGCTCCGGGGCAGATAGCTTTCCTATTTCTATCTTTAGGTGTAGTTAGTTTCTCAGGCTGTGACGAGGCGTCTAGGACCAACGTAGGAACGCTCCACGGCTGCCTCTAGTTGTGGTGGTTAGTCAGGGTACTGCAATCCCATAGATTCCAACTGCTCTGGTGTATTGCCTTTTTTTTTTTACCTGCACTCCTCAGCTACCGAAACATAACAGTATCACCGGCCAATAGAAAATTGTATGGTACTCACAGAAGGGAAAAAATATTGTGATAGAAAAAAAAGGTTGTCAGAGTTGTCAGAGATATTTTTCTGTTTGTTGCATTTTTTTTTTTTCCCTCTGTATCTCTGGGTGCTGGGGAGGATCTTTTCTCCCAATGGAGTTTGCACAGTTGTCTGGCCGTGTGGATCAGCTTGCCACTGAGGTTCGGAGTATTGCTATCTATCTTGCTGGGTTGCCTGTTGTGGAACCTAGGATCCCCATGCCAGATTTGTTTTTAGGGGATCGAGCTAAGTTTCAGAATTTCAAAAATAATTGTAAATTGTTTTTTGCCTTAAAATCTAAGTCCTCAGGAAACGCAGCGCAGCAGGTTCAAATTATCATCTCTCTCCTGCGCGGCGATCCTCAGGATTGGGCTTTTTCCCTGATACCTGGGGATCCTGTTTTGAGTGATGTTGATGCGTTTTTTCAGGCTTTGGGGTTATTGTACGATGAGCCTAATGTCACTGATCAAGCTGAAAAAGCCTTGTTGGCATTAAATCAGGGGCTTGATGACGCTGAGTTATACTGTCAGAGATTCCGTAGGTGGGCAGTCCTGACCAAATGGAATGACGACGCTTTGGCGGCCCTTTTCCGGAAGGGTCTGTCAGATAATGTAAAGGATGTTATGGTGGGATTCCCTGTCCCCTCTGGTCTCAATGATTCTATGTCATTAGCGATTCAAATTGACAGACGTTTGCGTGAGCGGAGAAGTATGCGTGGAATGGTGTTGCCTTATGAACCAGCTCCTGAAACCATGCAGTGTGATAGAGTGGTGTCTGGGGCACAGCGTCATGAGTTTCGAAAGCGCAATGGGTTATGTTTCTACTGTGGTGATGCCTCTCATGCTATTTCAGTCTGCCCTAAGCGGGGAAGACGTTTTGCACGCTCAGTTGTCTTGGGTAGTGTTCAGACTAAGTTTTTATTAACTGTCACTCTGATATGCTCTCTGTCCTCATTTTCTGCTCAGGCTTTCGTTGATTCTGGAGCAGCTATTAACCTGATGGATTATGATTTTGCTAAACGTTGTGGGTTTCCCTTGATACCCCTACAGAAGTCTATTCCCCTACTGGGGATTGATTCTACCCTTTGGCTGAGAATAAACCCCAGTTTTCTACTCAGGTGATAATGAGGGTTGAACCTGATCACCAGGAGTGCTGCAAATTTTTGGTTCTATATAATCTGCATGACATTATCGTGCTGGGTTTCCCTTGGTTGCAGTCTCATAATCCTGTTTTGGATTGGAAGTCTGTGTCTGTGGCCAGTTGGGGCTGCCAATGTGTTAATACCAACACTCCTGTTTTTTCTGCCTCCCCCCAGGCTCAGGATGTTCCTGACTTATTGTTTGATTTTTCTGATGTGTTTAGCGAAAGTAAATCTGCATCCTTGCCTCCCCATAGGAGCTATGACTGCGAAATTGAATTAGTGCCGGGTAGTAAATTCCCTAAAGGTCGCCTTTTTAACTTGTCTGTACCTGAACATGACGCTATGCGGTCTTATATCAAGGAATCTTTGGAGAAGGGTCATATCAGACCATCCTCTTCACCCTTAGGTGCCGGTTTTTTCTTTGTGGCCAAAAAAGATGGTTCATTAAGGCCGTGTATTGATTATCGTCTCTTGAACAATATTACTGTGAAATATCAATACCCGTTACCCTTGATTTCTGACCTGTTTTCCAGGGTGAAAAACGCTACTTGGTTTACCCAAGCTTGACCTCAGGGGGGCGTATAACCTTATTCGCATTAAGCACGGGGATGAATGGAAGACGGCATTCAATACCCCTGAAGGGCATTTTGAGTACCTAGTGATGCCCTTTGGGCTCACTAATGCTCCTTCCGTCTTCCAGTCCTTCATGAATGACATTTTCAGGGATTTTGTGGACAAATTTCTGATTGTTTATTTGGATGATATCTTGATTTTTTCTAATGACTGGGACTCTCATGTGAAACATGTTCGAACTGTATTCCAGATTTTGAGAGAGAATGCTCTGTATGTGAAGGGATCAAAGTGTCTTTTTGGCGTACAGAGGATCTCATTTCTGGGATTCATTTTGTCCCCATCTGTTATTGAAATGGACCCGGTCAAGGTTCAGGCCATCTGTGATTGGGTCCAACCTACTTCATTAAAGGCTCTTCAGAGATTTTTGGGTTTTGCCAATTTTTATCGTAAATTTATTGGTAATTTCTCGGTTATTGTTAAACCATTAACTGATTTGACCAGAAAGGGTTCTGATGTGGTGAATTGGCCTCCTGAGGCAGTCTCTGCATTTCAGGAACTTAAGCAGAGATTCACTTCTGCTCCTGTTCTACGGCAGCCTGATGTTTCTCTGCCATTTCAGGTGGAGGTTGATGCCTCTGAAATTGGGGCAGGTGCCGTTTTGTCCCAAAAAGATCCAGAGACCTCTAAAAGTAACCCTTGTGCCTTTTTCTCTCGAAAATTTTCTCCTACTGAACGTAATTATGACGTGGGTAATCGGGAGTTATTGGCCATGAAGTGGGCTTTTGAAGAGTGGAGACATTGGCTGGAGGGAGCCAAACATCAGGTGGTGGTCCTTACGGACCATAAGAATCTGGTTTATCTGGAATCTGCCAAGCGACTCAATCCTAGACAGGCCAGGTGGGCCTTGTTTTTCACACGTTTTAATTTTGTGGTTTCCTTTCTTCCTGGCACTAAGAATGTTAAGGCGGATGCCCTCTCGAGGAGTTTCCTTGCGGACTCTCCTGAGTTATCTGATCCTTCTGTTATTTTGAAAGAGGGTGTAGTTCTTTCCGCCATCTCGCCCAATTTGAGACTTGCTCTGGAGGGGTGTCAGGAGGATAGGCCCGAGCGCTGCCCTGTTGGAAAATTGTTTGGCCCGGACCAATGGAAAAAGAGTGTGATGTCTGAGATTCATTGTTCCGCATTGGCTGGGCATCCCGGAATTTTTGGTACCAGAGACTTGGTTAGTCGGTCCTTTTGGTGGCCTACCTTGTCTCGTGATGTCAGGGAATTTGTGCAGTCCTGCGGGACTTGCTCTCGCTCCAAGCCTTGCTCTCGCTCTAGTGGTTTGTTGATGCCATTGCCTGTGCCCAAGAGACCATGGACCCATATCTCTATGGATTTCATTTCCGATCTTCCTGTTTCTCAGAGAATGACCACCATCTGGGTAATTTGTGATGGGTTTTCCAAAATGATACATCTTGTGCCATTACCTAAGTTGCCTTCCTCCTCTGAATTGGTGCCGTTGTTCCTTCAGCACGTGGTTCGTTTACACGGCATTCCTGAGAACATTGTGTCTGACAGAGGAGTCCAGTTTGTTTCCAAATTTTGGAGGACTTTTTGTTCTAAACTGGGTGTTCAATTGTCTTTCTCCTCGGCATTTCATCCTCAGACCAATGGTCAAACTGAGAGAACAAACCAGACATTGGAGACTTATCTTAGATGCTTTGTGTCTGCTGATCAGGATGACTGGGTCTCTTTTTTGCCTTTGGCTGAGTTTGCTCTTAATAATAGGGCTAGCTCTGCCACTTTGATGTCTCCGTTTTTCTGTAATTCTGGGTTTCACCCTCGATTTTCTTCAGGACAGACGGAGGCTTCTGTCTGTCCAGGTGTTGAGTCTGTTGTGGAGCGTATGCAACAGATTTGGGACCAGGTAGTGGAGAGGTTGTCCCTCTCTCAGGAGAAGGCCCAGCGGTTTGCTAACCGGCATAGGACTGATGGTCCTCGGTTTAAAGTGGGGGACTTGGTCTGGTTGTCCTCAAAGAATATTCCTATGAGAGTAGCATCTCCTAAATTTAAGCCTAGGTTCATTGGACCTTATAAGATCATGGAGATTATTAATCCTGTTTCTTTTCGTTTGCTTCTTCCAGGGACATTTAAGATCCATAACGTGTTCCACAAGTCCTTGTTGAAGAGGTTTGTTGAGCCAGTGGTTCCTGCTGCTGTGCCTCCTGACCCTGTTTTGGTTGAGGGCAATCTGGAGTATGTGGTTGAGAAAATATTGGATTCTCGTTTTTCTAGACGGAAACTCCAGTATTTGGTTAAATGGAGAGGTTATGGTCAGGAAGACAATTCTTGGGTGTTTGCTTCGGACATCCATGCTAGGAGACTTATCCGTGCGTATCATAGAACTCATCCTGACCGACCTGGTTGCTCAAATGAGGGTTCGGTGACCCCTCCTCAAGGGGGGGGTACTGTTGTGAATGGGTTTGAGTTGAGTTCTGAGCAGAGGCTCCCTCTGGTGGTTACAAGCGGTGCTAGTGAAGATTGTCTTATATAAGGGAGTCATTTTCCATCAGGGTTGCCGGTGATCAATTGTTCTGGTCTGAATCCTTCATTCCAGTTTCCCTTGTAGCCTGCTGTGTCGTGTCTGCATCTCCTGCTACCAGATAAGATTTTTTCTTCTTTTGTGTTATTGCTATATTTTTGCATTTTTGTCTTGCACTTCTTTGGGGGCCTTCTGGGTCCCTCCGGGGGCTTCTGCCTTCTCAGTTTAGTTCAGCCACTGAGTTTTGTTCTTTTGCTTTTTCCAGTTTTTTCAGTGGCTGCTGTTTTGATTTTGTTACACCAGAGAGCTAATTTAGGTGGTAGAGGTCGTGTGATCTCAGGTGATTTTGAAATTAGTAGAGTTGGTGTTTTTCAGGGTTTTCTGGGATTGCAGTAAGTACCCTTCCTGTCCTTTTCTTTTTAGATAGTTTGGGCCCCAGCGTTTGCTCATACTATTTTCTTTCTGTGTCAGTATTTCCTCTTGTCTAACCGCCATTACATGTTTGGGGGCTTTCTATTATCTTTGGGGTTCTGCTCCGGGGCAGATAGCTTTCCTATTTCTATCTTTAGGTGTAGTTAGTTTCTCAGGCTGTGACGAGGCGTCTAGGACCAACGTAGGAACGCTCCACGGCTGCCTCTAGTTGTGGTGGTTAGTCAGGGTACTGCAATCCCATAGATTCCAACTGCTCTGGTGTATTGCCTTTTTTTTTTTACCTGCACTCCTCAGCTACCGAAACATAACAGTGTGCGTAGGACGACAGGCGAGTGGTGACCAAAGGGAAAGAGTGACCGAGTTGATATAGCAACTATAGCTGCCTCCACTCTATACAACCGGACACCGGGTCCGAAGCTTGCTAGAACCTTCACGGCTAGTGGGAGAAAACCGGAATCCCTGCTGGACTTCAGGTTGCAGAGTGGTCCTTCAGTGCTGATACGTAACCGGGGTTAGGAAGACGGGAGTCTGGCAGGTACCGCCATAGAGACACTGTTCTGTCCACAAAAAGGCCTCATCACAAGATCAGCCGGGCATAGAAAGGAAGAAGGAGTTAAACTTAGCTTCATGCAGGTTGGAAACTCACACATTAAGAAGTAAGGAGGCCTTAAACCTACTCGGTGATTACCTGGATGTGCATCCTCCACCCTGAGCAGCTTCCCGGGACATACCTGCAGATACCACCAGTAAAGGTATGGAAAGAGACTGACTTGTGTGTGTCTGACTTATTGCCTGCACCCTGCACCGCCATATACTTAGAGGGTCTAGTCTTACCTGTGAAAGACTTAACATCTTGCTGCCCAGTAACAACCCCTCTGAGGATTTACCCTGCAGCGCTGGTCATCCTGATCAGAAACCACAGGTGGCGTCACAAACTATTACTACAATCCCCTGTAAATATCCCCCATTGAATGAGCGCCCAGGGACTTCAACAGGCTCGGTGCTGAGTACCCCATAACCCTGGTACCGTGTGCGACTCACCATACACTTCCGTTTCCTTCCCATGCAGTCTCCAATCAAATCTCAATAACAATAAGTTATATCACTCATACTCCTTCCAGACACAGCACACACTTGATCCTCATCCACATATCACCTCACGCATATGATTCGCCAACAATTTGCTATAGATTTTGTAATCTGAGTTCGGCAACGTTATAGCTCTCCAATTCTCTAAACACTTTCTCTCACCTTTCTTACGCACAAGCACAACCACCCCTCTTTCATTGATTCACACAACTTACCACTCTCCTACATATACTTACATATCTCAGTCAAATCAGCACCCAAAAAATCCCATGCTTTCACATAGAATTCTACCGGCAATCCGTCTTTACCTGGTGTCTTAATCTTTTTAGCACTCTTCATCACGTTTTCTACTTCATCCATAATCACATCCTCATTCAAAATATCACATTCTCCACTACCCAACTTGTTCACTAACCCATTCAGCACTTCTGAAACAAGACTAGAATCAATCCATTTTTTATCATACAGTATACCTTGCTATAGAACCTATTCACCTCCTTTATTACATTCTCACCTCACACACAAACCGTTCCTATCCAGGACTTTATCCATATCAACCTTTCTCCCCTTCATTTTCTTATAAAAGAACCGCATGCACTTTTCATCTTTAACAAGATGTTCTATTTTTGTGCGATAGATGATTTCCTTCCCTTTTTCCTCCATAACACTCTTTAATTCACTCTTTGTCTCAAATAGCAGATCAGACACATCCATCCCACTTTCTCCACACTTCCTTAACCAGTCTAAACGCCTGTTTAAATCATTAAATCTGCTCCGATAAATAGCAGCTAATTTATAGCCCCATTTTTTGAAGAATTTTTTGCAACACACCTTAACCGAGTCGCACCATTCCAGCACACGCAAAATCCCTCTTACATACTCTCCACTCTTTGTACTAAATCACACTAAACACACCTCTCAAACACTCATGATCAGAAAAGGGCACAGTATTTTGTTCAAAATTCATACACAACATATTTTTGGAAAACAACATTTTATCTATCCTGGATGCAATACCACCCCTTTCAGCATGGTATGTTGCCGGTGGTGCGATGCCAAATTTCAGAGCAGCAGCATCTAGAAGGGAAAAATCAGAAATAAGATTGGATAACTTTTTACCAGTTATGTCACAATTCCCTTCTGTGATGCAATTAAAGTCTCCAACTAAAACTGTAGGTATTTTGCCCGGAAGAAACATCGTGTCTCCTTGCAGAGATTGACATGCTAAGCATGCCGAGATGAGTAGACTTAAAGCCGCAATGCTCCTCTGGGAAATATGCAAATTGTCTCTTTAACGAGGAATCTCAATTTGCAGACACTGTGTTTCGGAGTACAGACACTGTGTTTCACAGTGTGTTGTGTTTTGGTAGCTGAGGAGAAAAAGCAAATACGGCAATACACCAGAGAGGCTGGAACCTATTGAATTGCAGTAACCTGAACTAACCACACAACTAGAGGTAGCCGTGGAGCGTTCCTGCGTTGATCCTAGATGCCTCATCACAGCCTGAGAGATAACTACACCTAAAGGCAGAAAGAGGAAAGCTATCTGCCCCGGAGCAGATCCCCAAAGAGAATAGGAAGCCCCCCAAACATGTAATGGCGGTTAGACAAGAAGAAGCACGGACACAGACAGAAAATAGAATGAGCAAACGCTGGGGCCCAATCTGTCTAGACAGAAAAGTACAGGAAAGGATTCTCACTGCAATCCAAAAAAACCCTAAAAAATACCAACTCTTCTGATTGCAAAAACACCTGAGATCACACGATCTCTACCACCTAAATCAGATCTCTGGTGTAACAAAACTAAGCCGCAGCCACTGAAAAAACAGGAAAATGCAAATGAACAAATAACAGTGGCTTCAGATAAACTGAGCGGAGCACAAGCCCCAGGAGGGGACCTGGCTGACCTCCGCAGAAGTGCAGGGAACTATGCAAAAAGCAAGCACAAAAATAAAAGCAGAAAATATCTTATCTGAAAGCAGAAGATGCAGGCAAGACTGAGCAAACTTCCAAATGAACCAGGAACCACAATTGAGACAAGAACAATTGATCACCGGCAACCATCATGGGAGGGAACCTCCCTTATATCAGACCAGTCAGTGATCCCAGATTGCCATTCCTCGCTGAAAGGTTCAGTACTGTCTGTAACCACCAGAGGGAGCCTCTGCTCAGAAACCATCTCTAGCACATTCATAACAGTACCCCCCCTTGAGGAGGGGTCACTGAACCCTCACTTGTGCAACCAGGCTGATCAGGATGAGCTCGGTGATAGGCACGGATCAGTCTCCTAGCATGGATGTCCGAAGCAAACACCCAAGAATTGTCCTCCTGACCATAACCTCTCCACTTAACCAAATACTGGAGTTTCTGTCTAGAAAAACGAGAATCCAATATTTTCTCAACCACATACTCCAGATTGCCCTCAACCAAAACAGGGTCAGGGGGCGCAGCCATAGGAACCACTGGCTCGACAAACCTCTTCAATAAGGACTTGTGGAACACGTTATGGATCTTAAATGTCCCTGGAAGAAGCAAACGGAAGGAAACAGGATTAAGAATCTCCATGATCTTATAAGGTCCAATGAACCTAGGCTTAAACTTTGGAGATGCAACCCTCATAGGGATATTTCTTGAGGACAACCAAACCAAGTCCCCCACTTTAAATCGAGGACCATCATTCCTATGCCGGTTGGCAAACCGTTGGGCCTTCTCCTGAGAGAGAGACAACCTCTCCACTACCTGGTCCCAAAATTGCAGAAAAATGAAGACATCAAGGTGGCAGAGCTAGCCCTATTATTAAGAGCAAACTCAGCCAAAGGCAAAAAAGAGACCCAGTCATCTTGGTAAGCAGACACAAAACATCTCAAATAAGTCTCCAAGGTCTGGTTTGTTCTCTCAGTTTGTCCATTGGTCTGAGGATGAAAAGCAGAGGAGAAAGATAATTGAACACCAAGTTTAGAACAAAATGTCCTCCAAAATCTGGAAACAAACTGGACTCCTCTGTCAGACACAATGTTCTCCGGAATGCCATGTAACTGAACCACGTGCTGAAGGAACAAAGGCACCAATTCGGAGGAGGAAGGTAACTTAGGTAATGGCACAAGATATATCATCTTAGAAAACCTATCACAGATTACCCAGATAACGGTCATTCTCTGAGAAACAGGGAGGTCGGAAATAAAATCCATAGAGATATGGGTCCATGGCCTCTTGGGCACAGGTAATGGCATTAACAAACCACTAGAGCGAGAGCAAGGCTTGGAGCGAGAGCAAGTCCCACAGGACTGCACAAATTCCCTGACATCACGAGACAAAGTAGGCCACCAAAAGGGCCGACTCACCAAGTCTCTGGTACTAAAAATCCCGGGATGGCCAGCCAGCGCGGAACATTGAATCTCAGACATCACACTCTTCTTCCACTGGTCTGAGACAAACAATTTCCCAATAGGGCAGCGCTCAGGTTTATCCTCCTGACACCCTTCCAGAGCCAGTCTCAAATTGGGCGAGATAGCGGAAAGAACTACACCCTCTTTCAAAATAACAGTAGGATCAGATAACTCAGGAGAGTCCGCAAAGAAACTCCTCGAGAGGGCATCCGCCTTAACATTCTTAGTGCCAGAAAGAAAAGAAACCACAAAATTAAAACGTGTGAAAAACAAGGCCCACCTGGCCTGTCTAGGATTAAGTCGCTTGGCTGATTCCAGATAAACCAGATTCTTATGGTCCGTGAGGACCACCACCTGATGTTTGGCTCCTTCCAGCCAATGTCTCCACTCTTCAAAGGCCCACTTCATGGCCAATAACTCCCGATTACCCACGTCATAATTACGTTCAGTTGGAGAAAATTTTCTAGAGAAAAAGGCACAAGGGTTACTCTTAGAGGTCTCTGGATCTCTTTGGGACAAAACGGCAGCTGCCCCAATTTCAGAGGCATCAACCTCCACCTGAAACGGTAGAGAAACATCAGGCTGCCGTAGAACAGGAGCAGAAGTTAATCTCTGCTTAAGTTCCTGAAATGCAGAAACTGCCTCAGGAGGCCAATTCACCACATCAGAACCCTTTTTGGTCAAATCAGTCAATGGTTTAACAATACCGGAGAAATTACCAATAAATTTACGATAAAAATTGGCAAAACCCAAAAATCTCTGAAGAGCCTTTAATGAAGTAGGTTGGACCCAATCACAGATGGCTTGAACCTTGACCAGGTCCATTTCAATAACAGACGGAGACAAAATGAATCCCAGAAATGAGACCTTCTGTACGCCAAAAAGACACTTTGATCCCTTCACATACAGTGCATTCTCTCTCAAAATCTGGAACACAGTCCGAACATGTTTCACATGAGAGTCCCAGTCATTGGAAAAAATCAAGATATCATCCAAATAAACAATCAGAAATTTATCCTCAAAATCCCTGAAAATATCATTCATGAAGGATTGGAAGACGGAAGGAGCATTAGTGAGCCCAAAGGGCATCACCAGGTACTCAAAATGCCCCTCTGGGGTATTAAACGCCGTCTTCCATTCATCCCCGTGCTTAATGCGAATAAGGTTATACACACCCCTGAGGTCAAGCTTGGTAAACCAACTAGCACTTTTCACTCTGGAAAACAGGTCAGAAATCAAGGGTAACGGATATTGATACTTCACAGTGATCTTATTCAAGAGACGATAATCAATACACGGCCTCAATGAACCATTCTTTTTGGCCACAAAGATAAAACCGGCACCCAAGGGTGAAGAGGATGGTCTGATATAACCCTTCTCCAATGACTCCTTGATATAAGATCGCATAGCATCGTGTTCAGGTACAGACAAGTTAAAAAGGCGACCTTTAGGAAATTTACCACCAGGCACTAATTCAATAGCGCAATCATAGCTCCTGTGAGGAGGCAAGGATGCAGATTTACTTTCACTAAATACATCCGAAAAATCAGTCAAAAAGTCAGGAACATCCTGAGACTGGGGAGAGGCAGAAAAAACAGGAGTGTCAGCAATAACACATTGGCAGCCGCAACTGGTCACAGACACAGATTTCCAATCCAAAACAGGATTATGAGACTGTAACCAAGGGAAACCTAGTACAATAATGTCATGCAGATTATGCAGCACCAGAAATTTGCAACTCTCCTGATGATCTGGTTCAACCCTTATTATCACCTGAGTAGAAAACTGGGGTTTATTCTCTGCCAAAGGGGTAGAATCAATGCCCAGTAGGGGAATAGACTTCCCAGGGGTATCATGGGAAACCCACAACGTTTGGCAAAGTCAAAATCCATCAGGTTAATAGCTGCTCCTGAATCAACAAAAGCCTGAGCAGAAAATGTGGACAGGGAGCAAATCAGGGTAACAGTCAACAGAAATTTAGTCTGAACACTACCCAAGACAACTGAGCGTGCAAAACGTCTTCCCCGCTTAGGGCAGACTGAAATAGCATGAGAGGCGTCACCACAGTAGAAACATAACCCATTGCGCTTTCGAAACTCATGACGCTGTGCCCAGAAGTCACTCCATCACACTGCATGGGCTCAGAAGCTGGCTCACAAGGCAACACTATCTCACGCATACCTCTGCGCTCACGCAAACGTCTGTCAATTTGAACAGCCAATGACATAGAATCATTGAGACCAGAGGGAGCAGGGAATCCCACCATAACATCCTTTACATTCTCTGACAGCCCCTTCTGAAAAAGGGCTGCCAAAGCATGATCATTCCATTTGGTCAGGACTGTCCACTTTCGGAATTTCTGACAGTACAACTCAGCGTCTTCAAGACCCTGATTTAATGCCAACAAGGTTTTTTCAGCTTGATCAGTGACATTAGGTTCATCGTACAATAACCCCAGGGCCAGAAAAAATACATCAATAACATTCAAAACAGAATCCCCAGGTGTCAGGGAAAAAGCCCAATCCTGAGGGTCGCCGCGCAGGAGAGAGATGACAATTTGAACCTGCTGTGCTGCGTTCCCTGAGGACTTAGGCTTTAAGGCAAAAAACAACTTACAGTTATTTTTGAAATTCAGAAATTTAGCCCGATCCCCCAAAAACAAATCTGGCATGGGAATCCTAGGTTCCTCAACCGGCAACCTAGCAAGATAGGTAGCAATACTCCGAACCTCAGTGGCAAGCTGATCCACACGGCCAGACAACTGTGCAAGCTCCATTGAGAAAAAAAAAAATGCTCCTTAGCACCCAAACAAAAAGAGGGAAAAAATGCAACAAACAGGAAAAAAAATCTCTGACAACTCTGACAACTTTTTTTTTCTTTCCACACTATTTTTCCCTTCTGTGAGTACCATATAATTTTCAGTTTTGGCCAGTGATACTGTTGTGTTTGGTAGCTGAGGAGAAAAAGCAAATACGGCAATACACCAGAGAGGCTGGAACCTTTTGAATTGCAGTAACCTGAACTAACCACACAACTAGAGGTAGCCGTGGAGCATTCCTATGTTGATCCTAGACGCCTCGTCACAGCCTGAGAGATAACTACACCTAAAGGCAGAAAAATGAAAGCTATCTGCCCCGGAGCAGATCCCCAAAGAAAATAGGAAGCCCCCAAACATGTAATGGCGGTTAGACAAGAAGAAGCACGGACACAGACAGAAAATAGAATGAGCAAATGCTGGGGCCCAATCTGTCTAGACAGAAAAGTACAGGAAAGGATTCTCACTGCAATCCGAAAAAACCCTAAAAAATACCAACTCTTCTGATTGCAAAAACACCTGAGATCACACGATCTCTTCCACCTAAATCAGATCTCTGGTGTAACAAAACTAAGCCGCAGCCACTGAAAAAACAGGAAAAAGCAAATGAACAAATAACAGTGGCTTTAGATAAACTGAGAGGAGCACAAGCCCCAGAAGGGGACCTGGCTGACCTCCACAGAAGTGCAGGGAACTATGCAAAAAGCAAGCCCAAAAATAAAAGCAGAAAATATCTTATCTGAAAGCAGAAGATGCAGGCAAGACTGAGCAAACTTCCAAATGAACCAGGAACCACAATTGAGACAAGAACAATTGATCACAGGCAACCATCATGGGAAGGAATCTCCCTTATATCAGACCAGTCAGTGATCCCAGATTGTCATTCCTCGCTGAATGGTTCAGTACTGTCTGTAACCACCAGAGGGAGCCTCTGCTCAGAAACCATCTCTAGCACATTCATAACACAGTGTGCAAATTGAGATTCTGGTTTAGCTTTTTTTCTAAGTCATGCAACAAGGCTCGTTAAAGGGTCGACATTGACTTTTAGGATTGCTACTTCCAATAGGTGGCACTAGAGTTCTAGTCCTCTTCTGCTCTTAAGAGACAATTTAAAGATTTACATGGAAATCCTCGTGTATAAACACTCAGCATAGCGTGCAGGATAAATGTGCACTAAGCCTTACTGCGATCTTTGAGAGGCAGAATGAACAAATTAGCAGCAAGTGAAGAATATATATTTTTTTTATGTTTGACTGCCATCACACACTAAAAGATGCTTTTGTCACGCTGTCTCTGCAAACAGGAGGACCGGGGTCTATGCTGACCCTAACCTGGGGTCCTGACTAATCCCTCTACCTGGAGGTACTGTTGATGGTACAGAGGTGCAGGCCGCCAGCGTAACCCTATCTCCTGTGAATCCCTGACCACTGTAATCTAGTCCTGAGAAGGACCCTGATTACCACCACAGGGAAACGGGAAGGTAACTGCCTACACACAGTATAAGACGAACGAGACAGTACAAGGGGTAAAACAAAAGACACCTTGCATACAAAACTACCACTACAGAGGGAACACCAACGGGTAAGGAGATAAATAATAAAGCGAGGAGAGGAGAAAACCACAACAGGTACTCTTAGCTTTAGACTTCTCAATATGATCCGCTCTGCTGGTCTGCATGAAAGCTTTCACCGACACTTCCCTAGCAGACAGGCAGGTATTTGAAGGAAACCAATTATCGCAACATTAATTGCAGCTGAGCGAGGCTGGTCTTGTCCAGCACAGAGAGAGGGAGAATTAACTCTCTCACTGCTGAAAAACACCCAGCAGCAGAAACTCAGCTGTGAGAAGTCAGGGTGTGCAATCGCGACGATCTTCGCAGCGACACACCCGTGACAGTACCCCCCCTTCTACGAGGGGCCTCCGGACCCTCAGGGCCGGGTTTATCTGGGTGAGTAGTGTGGAAGGCCCGAACCAATCGGTCTGCGTTAATATCCGACGCAGGAACCCACGTCCTCTCCTCAGGACCATACCCCCTCCAATGAACAAGGTACTGAAGGGACCGGCGATTCAGACGTGAATCGATGACTCTCGACACCTGGAACTCCAAGTTACCATTGACCACCACAGGAGGAGAAGGTAAAGGTGAAGGTATCACCGGCGCCACATACCTCTTAAGCAACGATCTGTGGAACACATTATGAATTTTAAATGTGGGAGGGAGGTCAAGACGGAATGCAACCGGATTAATTATAGAACTGATCTTGTATGGCCCGATGAACCTGGGACCCAGTTTCCAGGAGGGAACCTTAAGTTTTATATTCTTGGTAGACAACCATACCAGATCGTTCACACTTAGGTCCGGACCAGACACTCTCCTCCTATCAGCCATACGTTTGTATCGGTTCCCCATAGTACTCAGATTATTCAGCACTCCTCTCCACACTGAAGCAAGTGATGACGAAAATCGTTCCTCCTCAGGAACCCCAGAAGAGCCCCCCTATTGAAGGTACAAAACTGGGGGTGAAAACCATATGCCCCAAAAAACGGGGACTTACCAGTGGACTCGCTCCGCCTATTATTTAGAGCAAACTCCGCCAGAGGCAAGAAAGAGGCCCAGTCCTCCTGGTTCTCTGACACAAAACACGGAGATATGTCTCCAAGCTCTGGTTCAGACGCTCTGTCTGACCATTGGTCTGCGGGTGAAAAGCCGATGAAAATGACAATGCATCCCCCGCCGTGTACAAAATGCTTTCCAGAATTTGGACACAAACTGAGATCCCCGATCCGACACCACATCGGAGGGTACCCCGTGAAGTCTTACAATCTCCCCAATAAACACCTGCGCAAGAGTTTTAGCATTAGGAAGAGCAGGAAGAGCGATAAAATGTGCCATCTTGCTGAACCTGTCCACTACAACGAGTATGACTGTTTTACCCGAAGATGGCGGGAGGTCCGTAATGAAGTCCATAGACAGATGAGTCCACGGACACTCCGGGATCTTCAAAGGTAAGAGGGTCCCAGACGGACGGGTATGTGGGGTCTTAGAGCGCGCACAAACCTCGCAGGAGGCGACAAAAGTTACCACCTCCCTATGTAAGTTAGGCCACCAAAACCGGCACGAGAGGAGATCCTCAGTTGCTTTACTCCCTGGGTGACCTGCCAAAGCTGAATTATGATGTGCCTCGATCACCTTTTGTCGCAACTGATTTGGAACAAACAGTCTCCCTGGAGGTCCTACAGGGGCGTCCCCCTGAGCCTCCAATACCTCCTCCTCAAGCTCAGAGCATACTGCCGACACCACCACCCCCTCCTGAAGGACCGGAACCGGGTCCTCCATGTTCCCAGCCCCTGGGAAACAGCGAGATAAGGCATCCGCCTTAACATTTTTTGACCCAGGACGATATGTGACGACAAAATTAAACCTGGTAAAAAACAACGACCACCTAGCTTGTCTGGGATTCAGACGTTTAGTGGACTCTAAATATAGCAGGTTTTTGTGATCGGTAATGATGGTGACCGGGTGGACTGCCCCCTCCAAAAAATGACGCCACTCCTCAAAAGCTAACTTAATGGCCAAGAGTTCCCTATTGCTGACATCATAATTCCTCTCCGCGGACGACAATTTTTTTAGAGAAGAAGGCGCACGGATGCCATTTACCAGGGGACAAACCTTGTGACAATACTGCTCCCACCCCTACCTCGGAAGCGTCCACCTCAACAATGAACGGCTGTGACGCATCAGGCTGAATAAGTATGGGTGCTGAAGCAAAACATTTTTTCAAAGAAGAAAACGCTTGACAAGCCTTGTCAGACCACTTTGGAAATCCGTCCCTTTTTTAGTCATGTCTGTGAGAGGTTTAACTATGGACGAAAAATTACGAATGAACTTCCGGTAGTAGTTAGCAAACCCCAGGAAACGTTGTAATGCCTTAAGATCCTCTGGCAGATCCCACTGAAGAACTGCCCGCACTTTCCCAGGGTCCATACGAAAACCGGATGCTGACACCAGGAACCCTAAAAACTGAAGTTCCTGTACGGCGAACACACACTTCTCCCATTTGGCGTACAGTTTATTATCCCGCAAGATCTGTAACACCTGCCTAACATGCTCCTGATGAGACACAAGATCCGGCGAGTAAATTAAGATTTCGTCCAGATATATGACCACAAACTGTCCCATTAGGTGGCGAAAGATGTCATTTACAAAGTGTTGAAACACCGCCGGGGCAATACTCAGACCAAATGGCATGACAAGGTTCTCATAATGCCCCTCCGGAGTGTTAAACGCCGTCTTCCACTCATCCCCCTCCTTCATCCTAATCAGATTGTACGCCCCCCTGAGATCCAACTTAGAGAACCATTTGGCACCCACGATCTGATTGAAGAGATCGGGAATAAGTGGGAGCGGATACGGATCTCGGACCGTAATCCGATTAAGCTCACGGAAATCCAGGCAAGGGCGTAGGCCTCCATCTTTTTCTTCACAAAGAAGAACCCCGCGGCCACCGGGGAAGATGAAGGTCTAATATGCCCCTTAGCCAAACTCTCTGAAATATAATCCTTCATGGCCTGTCTCTCAGGACCAGAAAGGTTATACAACCTAGATTTCGGTAATTTGGCCCCAGGGAGCAAGTTAACAGAACAGTCATATTCGCGATGAGGAGGTAGTCCTTGACACCCTTTCTCCGAGAATACATCCTCAAAGTCCACCAGAAATGGAGGTAAGGCCCTAGGAGCGACCGCACCAATGACCGTATTCATGCAGTTTTTATTACAGAATTCACTCCATTGGCTTATCTCTCTGGATTGCCAATTAATAACTGGGTTATGCTTAGTTAACCAAGGAAGCACTATAGGAGTAGGAAGACCCTCCAACACATAACAAGACAACAGTTCTTTATGTAACGCCCCCACTTGAAGATCTATGTTATGCACTGCTTGCAAAAAACTTCCCTGACCGAGAGGTCTGGCATCGATCGAGAATATAGGGACGGCTTTAGCCTACACACTCAGTCGCATACCTTGAACCCGGGCAAAGCGAGCATCCACCAGATTAGCCCCGGCCCCACTATCCAGAAGAACAGATATCCTCTCAGTTCTCGCACCCACCACCACCTCCGCCGGTACGAGAAACTGAGACGAATTTAGGGACGAAATACTTACTCCCAGATTGCCGTCCACCACACAATCTGGGATCAATAGTTTTCCGGCGACTTCTCACTCTGCAAAGGACGGGATGGACACCCCCCAATAAAATGTCCCTTTTTCCCACAGAAGAAACAACTTCTTGTTTTGTGGCGCCCCACCGATCCCCTCCACCGGAATGATGTCCCTCCTAATTGCATAGGCTCCTCTGGAGTGACCAGGGGAACCTCCGTATAAGGGACCCTTGAGGAAGGTGGAGTCATCACAGGGGGTGAAGCTACCCCGCACCTCTCCCGAAGACGTCTGTCAATACGAATAGCAAGGGCCATAGCGGCTTCCAGTGATGTGGGAGGGTCATACTGTGCCAGCACATCCTTTAATTTGTCAGATAAACCTTGACAAAACTGGCTCCTAAGAGCCGGGTCATTCCACTGGGTGTCCGTGGCCCACCTACGGAACTCCGAACACAATTCCTCCGCCGGACGATCTCCCTGCTGTATCCTACGTAACTTAGATTCAGCAAGGGAGACCCAATCCGGGTCATCATATACAAGACCCAGAGCTGCAAAAAACCTATCCACTGACTGGAGAGCTGGGGAGCCCGGGGGGAGAGCGAACGCCCAGGATTGGGGGTCTCCTTGCAGGAGCGAGATGACAATCCCACCCTTTGCTCCTCACTCCCAGATGACCGAGGTCACAGCCGAAAGTACAATTTACATGCCTCCCGGAAAGCAAAAAACTTGTCCCGCCCCCCAGTGAATCTGTCAGGGAGAACTACTTTAGGTTCAGGTCCGGCCTGCTCCGGGGTACAAAACCTTGGACTTAACGTCCGCCAGCTCCATGGACAAACTCTGCAACTGCCGAGCTAGACTGACTACTGGATCCATGGCGACTGGAGAAAATCTTTAGTGGTCGGTGAAAATGTCACGCTGTCTCTGCAAACAGGAGGACCGGGGTCTATGCTGACCCTAAGCTGGGGTCCTGACTAATCCCTCTACCTGGAGGTACTGTTGATGGTACAGAGGTCCAGGCCGCCAGCGTAACCCTATCTCCTGTGAATCCCTGACCACTGTAATCTAGTCCTGAGAAGGACCCTGATTACCACCACAGGGAAACGGGAAGGTAACTGCCTACACACAGTATAAGACGAACGAGACAGTACAAGGGGTAAAACAAAAGACACCTTGCATACAGAACTACCACTACAGAGGGAACACCAACGGGTAAGGAGATAAATAATAAAGCGAGGAGAGGAGAAAACCACAACAGGTACTCTTAGCTTTAGACTTCTCAATATGATCCGCTCTGCTGGTCTGCATGAAAGCTTTCACCGACACTTCCCTAGCAGACAGGCAGGTATTCGAAGGAAACCAATTATCGCAACATTAATTGCAGCTGAGCGAGGCTGGTCTTGTCCAGCACAGAGAGAGGGAGAATTAACTCTCTCACTGCCGAAAAACACCCAGCAGCAGAAACTCAGCTGTGAGAAGTCAGGGTGTGCAATCGCGACGATCTTCGCAGCGACACACCCGTGACAGCTTTTTATTGTGCATTGTCATATTTTGATAGCTTTAATCTTTCCATATTTCAATTTGAACTGAGTCATGTGAGGGCTTGTTTTTTTCGGACGAGTTGACGTTTTTATTGGTACCATTTTTGGGCACGTGCCATTTTTATTGCTTTCTATTTAGATTTTTGGGAGGCAGAATCAACAAAAAATAGCAATTCAGGAATTGTTTTTTTTTTTTTAATGCCATTACACATGTGGTAAAATTGATAAGGCAGCTTTGGGACATCAACTATATACTGATCGCTGATCTAATACTCTGCAATGCTTCATTAGATCAGCGTCAATTGGCATAATATGATCGCATTGTGTTGTGCCAATGGGAGCACAGAGGGAGCTTCCTCCCTCTGCGATGCCCCGCGATGTCACTGTCACTATTGACAGCGGCATGACAGGGGTTAAATGCCCACGATCGGTGCTAGCATCTTTCATATAAAGCTGACACCCACAATTCATTGCAGTGGCGCTCATTGCAAACCAGCGCAATCATGGAGCAGTATATATGGCGACTTGCGGGAACGAAGCTCCGGCGGCGCTGTATATGTATGGCACATGTCCGGAAGGGGTTAAATACACATGTGCCATATTAAAAGATCATATTGACTGTATTGTATTTTCACCCTATAATAGCAAGCAGGAGCATACCTACCCTCAGCATGTAGGAAATGATGTGCTCCTGGTCCTGCACCGCTCTTCTGCCTCCTAGCTTTATGCTTTCTGGAAGTGGCATACTCCTGATTAAGATACAGTATGTATGTATGTATGCCTCAATTAATCTATGAGTGCCTGATTATTATTACTGTTGTAACTTCTAGCATTGATTTCTGACTCACTCTGTCGTATTAGTAAATGATCTCAAGGTCAACAACCATTGTAGTATTAAGCTAAAGTCAAGTCTGAACTTCTATCAGTAGGAGATGTGAGCTAAGCATTGCAAATACACTATATAAAACACTTAAAATATGTTTTAATTTCTTTTTTTGCAATGTTTATTAGGACCATAAGTGGACTTAAACCCATGATCCCTTCCATAGGTAATACACTGTTCTTCTTATGCTATTTAGCCTGCCAGCATTATACTAACAGTCAACTTATTAGATTCTGACCTTGGCAGGATCTAATTAGTTTTGATCTATGGAAGACCTGTAGTCCACAGGTTGCCATAACAATTTATCAGCATTCCATAATTTATTGAAGAGAGCAAATGGGATGAGAGTGGGAACTCTTTTCCTCTGTCAAAACTCTTGACATTCCATAGTAACTGTTACACCCGGTCCCAGCGCTGCCTCTGCACTCCGTTCTGCTCACTCACCTGTTCCTCGGGCTGTCCCTCTGCGGCGGTCTGTGCGTGGGCTGGGGTCTCCTGTCCCATCTGCTCTCCGGCGTCCTGAGTCCTTCTCCACTTCCTGGCACGCTGCTGGCAGGCCTCCAGACAGTCGGCTTAGGACGCGAGGCCGCGCCCACCGCCTCTCTTAAAGGGGTAGCGTGCATCTTTTGAAATAGCTAATTATCCAATGGCTGCGCACTCGTACTATATCTGGTCACTCCACCATTAGGGGAGTGCCGGAGCAACGTGTTCTATCATTGCTACATCCGGTTCTGTTCCTGTTCTGTCTGCGCTGCGTCTGCAGTCTCTGTGCTTCGCTGATACTGTTTGTCTCCTCAGATCATTGCTAACCCGTATCTGGCTAATCTGGACAATCTCGGCTATTACTGGCGCAAGTGTCATCTCGTTCCGCCATCAGCCATCCGTACCCGTGGACCGTGACAAGGTCACTGAAGCCAGCCTTCTACCATCCGTTCTGGACCAGGACCTTACCCTTCTCCGTCAAGAACTTTCCACGGACTCTGTAAATACTTGTTACCCTTTTGGTCCCTCTGGGACAGCTGCCACGTGTCCGGGGTCTAACTGGAGGTAGCACCTGTGTCCTCCGGGTATTCCATTCTGGTCCTGTTCGAGGGGCCTTACTACGGGTACCCGGGGCTCACTAGTTACGCCCCCTTCGGAGCCCCCCGGACCGCGGTCTCGAGGTTCCACATTAAAAAATAAATACGAATGTGAACTTCACCACCTCTGCCTCTGCTTCCATTCGTTACAGATTGCTCCGGCCATGGAACCCGCTGGATCCCAGAGACCTCTGACCACGGATCTGTGCCAGGAGGTGGCCCGTTTGGGAGTTCAACAGGACAAGATCACGACTTATCTACGCAGCTTGTCTACCCGCATGGATTCCCTAGGGTCCTCGTCTGCACCTGACTCTTCTATCAATAATCAGGTACCAGTTCCCATGGCAAATCAAGGTCCCCGTCTGGCGGCTCCTACCGGTTTCCAGGGTGATCCTACTCTGTGTCGGGGTTTCCTCAATCAGTGCACTCTACACTTCGAAATCTTGGGGCATATGTTTGCTTCTGACTGAGCCAAGGTGGGCTTCATCATGTCACACCTGGGAGGAGAAGCCCTCGCCTGGCTAAACCCGCTATGGGAGAGAGGGGATCCGGTGGTTAACGATCTTCAATCTTTCCTAGAGGCTTTTCGCAGGACTTTCGATGAACCTGGTCGTACCACTTCGACTGCATCAGCTCTGCTCCGCCTGCGCCAAGGTACTCTCACGGTAGCTCAGTATGCTGTTAAATTCCGCACCCTCTTGTCTGAATTATCGTGGAACAATGAGGCCCTGGTTGCTAACTTCTGGGAAGGCCTATCCGGAAGAATCAAGGATGAGCAGGCGGGACGGGACAGACCTACTCTCTTGGAAGAGCTAATATCCTTGGCAACCCGAATTGACCTGCGTTTTCAGGAGCGCTCCATGGAGATCAAGCGGGACAAAAGGTCCTATCACCTGGACTCTAGTTTGTACAAAACAGGTACTTCACCCTCCGCCTCCGAGGCCATAGAGGTGGACCATGTAAGTTTGGCCACCCGCCGCCGGGAGGCACGTCGCAAGGAGGGAAGTTGTTACTACTGCGGTAGTTCTGAACATTTGATTCATTTCTGTCCTAAAAAGTCGGGAAACTCCAGTTCCTAGGTCCGGTAGGAGGGGCCAACCTAGGTAAAGAGCAGTCCTCTCCCTCTTTACACATCTCTGTCACCGTGTCCTATGGAGCAATAAAATTCTCCGAACACTGTCTACTGGATTCTGGAGCTGCAGGGAACTTCATCCAGCAGGCGGTTGTGGATCATTACCACTTACCAGTCCAGCGTCTTCCTGATCCGTTACAGGTGTCCGCCGTGGATGGCAAACCGCTGACCGAGCCCGTCCAGTTTCAAACCGAGTTGGTGGAACTCCGGGTAGGTCTAATGCATACTGAACGAATGCGATTTTATGTATATCCTGGTTTATCCCATCCCATGCTTCTAGGTTTACCTTGGCTCCAGATGCATGAACCAGTCCTTAATTGGAAAACGGGAGAAGTTCTGCGTTGGGGAGATGCCTGCATGAATCGTTGCTTAACCCGGATTCAACCTGTTTCGCCTCCAGTCCAGCCTGATACCCTACCAGGGTTGCCTTCCGCCTATTGGTCCTTCTCTGACGTCTTTGGGAAAAAAGAGGCTGAGAGACTACCTCCACACAGGTCGTATGACTGTCAGATAGAGCTTCTTCCAGGAGCATCACCCCCTCGCGGGAGAGTTTATCCTCTTTCACAGGCAGAGACTCAGGCCATGTCGGACTACATTCAAGAGAATTTGGCTAGAGGATTTATCCGAAAGTCATCGTCACCGGCAGGAGCTGGATTCTTCTTTGTGAAGAAAAAGGACGGATCCTTGCGGCCCTGCATTGACTATCGGGGTCTAAATCAAATCACGGTAAAAAACAGGTATCCATTGCCTCTTATTTCAGAGCTGTTTGATCGTCTCCGAGGGGCCAAGATCTTCATCAAATTGGACCTCAGAGAAGCCTACAACCTAATCCGAATCAGAGAGGGAGACGAATGGAAAACAGCCTTCAACACCCGTGACGGCCACTATGAATACCTGGTAATGCCATTCGGCCTAAGCAATGCACCTGCGGTTTTTCAGGAATTTTTTAATGACATTTTCAGGGACTTGCTCTATACTTGTGTCGTGGTTTACCTGGACGATATTTTGATTTTTTCTGCTGACTTGACGTCACACCGGAGGTAAGTACGCCTGGTCTTACAAAGACTGAGAGAGAACAGGCTCTATGCCAAATATGAGAAATGCCTCTTTGAGCAGTCCTCTTTGCCTTTCCTTGGGTACATTGTATCTTCCACAGGATTAAAGATGGATCCGGAGAAGTTGTCTGCAGTTCTCAACTGGCCTCGTCCGTCTGGGCTAAAAGCCATACAAAGGTTCCTCGGATTCGCCAATTACTACCGGCAATTCATTCCACACTTTTCCACCCGAGTGGCTCCAATCACATCCTTAACCCGGAAAGGTGTAAACTCTAAGGAATGGTCCTCCGAGGCAGAAGAGGCCTTTGTTTCCCTCAAAAAAGCCTTCGCTTCCGCACCCGTTCTCCATCGTCCTAATTCAAGTGAGCAATTTTTTCTTGAAGTTGACGCTTCTTCCATAGGTGCAGGAGCAGTTCTGACCCAGAAGTCGTCTACCGGGCGGATGATCTCGTGTGGTTTTTTTTCCAAGGTTTTTTCTCCTGCAGAAAGGAACTACTCTGTCGGTGATCGCGAACTGTTGGCCATCAAATTGGCTCTGGAGGAATGGAGACATCTTCTTGAAGGAGCTCATCACCAGGTAATCATATTCACCGACCATAAAAACCTTGCCTATCTCCAATCTGCTTTAAGACTGAATCCCCGTCAGGCCCGTTGGGCATTATTTTTTGCCCGTTTCAATTTTGTACTTCATTTCCGTCCAGCTGACAAGAACATCAAGGCAGACGCACTCTCTAGGGCCTTCTTGCCTCCTGAACTGGAGGAGGAACATCAGCACATTATTGAACCTTCTAGGTTAGTCTCTGTTGCCTCTACTGATCTGGCCCGGCTTCCTCCTGGGAAGACTTTCGTGTCTGCTTCTGACCGTACTCGTGTTCTGCGCTGGGGTCATTCTTCTAAGTTGGCTGGCCATGCTGGTCAGAAAAAGACGCAGCAACTCATCTCCCGTTATTACTGGTGGCCTACCATGGTCAAGGATATCCAGGAGTTCGTCGCAGCATGTCCTTCATGTGCTCGTAACAAAACTGTTAAACATCTACCAGCCGGCAGGCTTCTGCCTCTTCCGATTCCGTCCGCTCCCTGGCAGCACATCGCGATGGATTTCATCACGGATCTTCCCATCTCTTCTGGCTGCTCAGTGGTATGGGTTGTGGTGGATCGCTTCTCTAAAATGGCTCACTTCGTTCCGCTATCTGGCCTCCCGTCTGCTCCAGAACTGGCCACTCACTTCATCCAGCACATCTTTCGTCTACATGGATTTCCTCTCCACATCGTGTCCGACAGGGGTGTCCAGTTCACCTCTAAGTTCTGGAGAGGACTCTGTAAAATGGTAAAAATTGAACTAGATTTTTCTTCTGCATATCATCCCCAGTCTAATGGGCAAGTGGAGAGGATCAATCAAATCCTGGCTGGATACCTGCGTCACTTCGTCAACGCTCATCATAATGACTGGGTAGAATTACTGCCCTGGGCGGAATTCTCCTACAACAATCAAGTAAGTGAATCTTCTGGAAAGTCTCCCTTTCAGATTGTGTTTGGACTGCAACCCGGAATTCCTCTTCCTGTCTCGGGATTGTCGGATGTTCCGGCAGTCGATACCTTGTCAAAGAATTTCTCGGACATTTGGAGAGAGACCAGGTCGGCTTGGAGAAAGCTTCTCAACGTATGAAAACGCATGCGGACAAAAGACGTTTGGAGGCTCCCATCTTTCGTCCAGGAGACAAGGTATGGCTCTCCTCCAAGTACATCCGTCTGAAGTTACCATCGTACAAATTGGGTCCTCGTTTCATTGGTCCCTTTGAAGTTTTGAGACAGATCAACCCGGTCTCTTATAAACTGAAATTGCCTAATTCTCTAAGAGTACCTAACTCCTTTCATGTTTCCCTCCTCAAACCAGTAGTGTTGAGCTCCTTTTTTAAGGACCCGGGTACCACTCCTGATCCGGTCTCTGAGGATGATGTTTTTGAGGTAAAACATATCTTGGCCTCTAAGCGAGTAAGAGGTAGGATCTATTACCTGGTGGACTGGAAGGGTTTTGGTCCTGAGGAGAGGTCTTGGGAGCCTAAAGAGAACATCCAGGCCCCTCTTCTTCTTAAAAGATTTCACGCAGGCTTGAAAAAGAGGGGGAGTAAAGAGGGGGATACTGTTACACCCGGTCCCAGCACTGCCTCTGCACTCCGTTCTGCTCACTCACCTGTTCCTCGGGCTGTCCCTCTGCGGCGGTCTGTGCGTGGGCTGGGGTCTCCTGTCCCATCTGCTCTCCGGCGTCCTGAGTCCTTCTCCACTTCCTGGCACGCTGCTGGCAGGCCTCCAGACAGTCGGCTTAGGACGCGAGGCCGCGCCCACCGCCTCTCTTAAAGGGGCAGCGTGCATCTTTTGAAATAGCTAATTATCCAATGGCTGCGCACTCAGTACTATATCTGGTCACTCCACCATTAGGGGAGTGCCGGAGCAACGTGTTCTATCATTGCTACATCCGGTTCTGTGCCTGTTCTGTCTGCGCTGCGTCTGCAGTCTCTGTGCTTCGCTGATACTGTTTGTCTCCTCAGATCATTGCTAACCCGTATCTGGCTAATCTGGACAATCTCGGCTATTACTGGCGCAAGTGTCATCCCGTTCCGCCATCAGCCATCCGTACCCGTGGACCGTGACAAGGTCACTGAAGCCAGCCTTCTACCATCCGTTCTGGACCAGGACCTTACCCTTCTCCGTCAAGAACTTTCCACGGACTCTGTAAATACTTGTTACCCTTTTGGTCCCTCTGGGACAGCTGCCACGTGTCCGGGGTCTAACTGGAGGTAGCACCTGTGTCCTCCGGGTATTCCATTCTGGTCCTGTTCGAGGGGCCTTACTACGGGTACCCGGGGCTCACTAGTTACGCCCCCTTCGGAGCCCCCCGGACCGCGGTCTCGAGGTTCCACATTAAAAAATAAAAACGAATGTGAACTTCACCACCTCTGCCTCCGCTTCCATTCGTTACAGTAACAATTGACTACAGCATTAGAGAAGTTGTCAGAGACTCATTCTCGGCTACTTTGTCTCTGCTTGTTGCAGGGCATGAACAAGGTGATAGTAAGTGAAAGATCCCAATGGGAAAGACAACACAGAAATTTGACATCTTTTTGGAAAGTTGCAAATGCCATTAGGTAAAGACAGTTAGGTGAAGGGAGGCAATTAATGTATGACTTTTAATCTGTACATAATTATGTTTCCTCATTATCATAGATCATAATAAATATAAGAGTTATTAATATGTAATAGCAATTATTAGTTAGAAAACATTTTTTATAAACTTTTGAGTCTTTATGTAGCAAAAAATAAAAATGTTTGTATACATTAGATACATATGGTATATCTTGTCTTATTTCAGCTTGTAGGTGTAACCTGGAAGGTTCTGAAAAGAACATGTGTGATCAAGAAACTGGTTCATGCAACTGTAAACCTGGGGTCACTGGAAGAAACTGTGACCAGTGCGCATCTAAATTCAAGCTAGACTTCCCTGCATGTCTTCAATGTCACATGTGCTTTGATCAATATGAAACACAAGTTTCAAATCTATCAACTTCTGCCCGTGCTATAGTAAGATTAGCTGCTAATATTGTTCCAACAAGATCACCAACTGGCTGTGATATTCAAATACGTATCCTCCAAGAGAAACTTTCTGCCATTGAAAAAATCTTCCGGAGTCCAATTCTTTCACCTGAGAAGTACAATAAAGTGAAGAAATACTATGACACCATACGGTAAGCATTTTCAATTAATGAACATATGCATGACAACCACATATTTTTAATAATTCTGATTAGCATAACATAGTCAAGAATAAATTCTAAATCAAGGACTAGACAAATCTTAGTGCCCAATTTGCCAATGGATAATATGCTACCCTATTCTGCCTCATAAAGGCAATTGAAAAGTGATGAGAAGGAACCATGAAGTAAATAGTCTTAAATTAAATTTGATTTATGGAATAACATTTATGGTTTATACTGAATAAAGAATACTGTATTGTTCCTTTTGATCTCAAGTAACCCTATTGGTAAAGCTATTTTCTGAAAGTGAAACAGTCAAAGATATTTAACGTACTAAGCTGTTCTATTTCACATATATTACAGTCAAAAAGTAAAAAGCATAAAGATTCCAGATTTGGGAAATTTCAATGAGATTGCAAAAATGAACAAAATAATTTTGGATATGGGGAAAGAAATTGATTTTTTATTTACTGAACTTAACAAATAAAGAAAAAGAAGGAGAAAGAAAATACAATAAAGGTTAAAGGTAAGAAATAAATATCACTCTCTTAGTGTTGAGAAAAGTACCATATTTCAAAGCAAGAATTTTGCTCTATTCTACTACTGAAGTGGAAGTGCGTGAAAATGATAAAAGGCCTTAGTGTCTGTAAGTTCTTTTTTATATTACATTGGAGATAAAATAGAAACCTAGTGCAGGCTAAAAATTTATGACTACACTTAGACTATAATGAAGAGAATTACTATTAGATATTAGAGATTATCGAGTCTGCAAAGATTCTAATCCAGCCAATCTCTCGAATTTATCAGGAAAGGTATTTGATGCAAATTGAATTTTCCTTATAATGCTTTGGGGTCTATTGTTAAAAAAAAATAATAAATGAATACTTCAAGCTCATTTATCTTTTCAACCCACAGCTTGTCCTCCCCACTTGCCTTTTCACCTTCCCCCCTCCACATCTTCTTCAGCCTGCTTCACTCTGGGCTGCGGCTTCTGGTAAAATTAATAATATCGTTGTGACGTTACAACATGCCTTGCCAGAGGCCTAGTCAGCACCTTTGGAGATGCCCCTTATGGCGTCACCATGTTCGCCACAATGTCACAGCACACAGGGTCTTTAGAGGCATAGTCCGGCTGGAAGCTTTGACCCAAAGTGAAGCAGGCCGAACAAGAGGTGTTGGAGGATCAGGCGGCTTGCTGTGGAGGCAGAGGGATAGGTATTAATTTTTTTTAACCTTTAGCTGAACCTCTACAGTTCAGTTTGAAAAAGCGAAGTATGCAAAATGCGCATCATGGGCCGCAAGGGTGGCTGGTGTGGTCAGGACCTATGATGGATAAGAAGCTGGACATATGTTATTGATTTATGATTATATTGATTACTAGATATGCCTTTGTAATGTATGTGGTACAGTTCATATAGCGTCTTGTGCTTGGGTGCGATGAAAATACATGAGACACAGGTTTGATATAGAAAGTCTTGTATTACTTCATACAAGTTGGCAAAAATAGTCACACAGTTTGCAGACACAGAAGCAGGAGACACAGCAGGCCAGAGTAATCTAAGCTCAGCAATCACTCTCCACAACAGGTTCAGGATCTTCTTCTCTGTTACCGTAAGTCCATGCAAACGTGGGTCTTTCAAAGAGCAGGGTTCAGAGTCCACAAGTGCTTCAGAGTTCCTCAGTAGGAATAGCTGGAGTACAAGGTCCAAGGCTTTAGGAGTCAGGTCACAGGTTCACTGCAGGCTAGATTCTGAAGCACTGATTGCTCAGCTGTGGCTGCTTAAGAAGCAAAAGGAGAGAATCAGGGCGGGAACATGCAAGCTGGAAACTCCATTTTGACTGAGGGCAAGATAGCTGCAGCAAGACAGAAAGTAAAATGGCTGACGAACAAACTGAGTTTCAGGAACATGTACACAGAACCTTACATTACTCCCCCCTTAGGGACAACCTCCGGATGACCTCAGGCCAGGCTTGTGTGGGTACCTCTGATGAAACTGACGGAGCAAGCGAGGAGCATTAACGTTATTGACTGGTTCCCATGAGTTGTCCTCCACTGGGTAGCCCTGCCATTTAATCAGATATTGTAACTGATTTCTATACAACCTGGAATCTAAAATCCTTTCCACCACAAATTCTTCCTGACCATCGACTAGCACTGGGTCAGGGCAAGGAGAAGAACGTCCAGGAAACGTATTGGGTGTCGCAGCCTTTAGTAGGGATACATGAAAGACAGGGTGAATTCTAATAGTTCTGGGCAGTTGAAGACGACAAGCAACGGCACTTATAATTTTACTGATTTTATAGGGTCCAATGTACTTATGTCCCAACTTAGACGATGGAATCCTTAACTTAAGATTTCTGGTTGACAGCCAGACCAAGTCTCCTACCTTGAAAGCTGGTGCAGGTTTACGAAATTTATCTGCTGCTTTCTTGTACCTTTCCTGAGCCGATTCCAGATTCTCCTTTAGAAGATTAATATTCTTCTGTAAAGACGTGATTCTTTCAGCCACTGCTGGTAAAGGCGTTTCTATGGGAAATCGTGGTAGAATGTTAGGATGATAACCTAGATTAGAGTAAAAAGGAGACTGCTTAGTGGAGGCACTCTGAGAGTTGTTATACGAGAACTCAGCTAATGGAAGTAGATCCACCCAATCATCCTGTAGGTGGCAGATAAAGCAGCGGAGATACTGCTCCAGGGTTTGATTGGTTCGTTCGGTCTGTCCATTAGTCTGAGGATGAAAAGCAGAAGAAAGGTTTACTTTAATGTCCAATGCTGCACAGAAATTTTGCCAAAACCTAGAAGTGAATTGCACCCCTCGATCCGAAATAACCTCATCCGGTACTCCATGTAAGCGAAACACATCTTTAATCATCAAATCTGATGTCTGTTTTGCAGTGGGTAAGCCGACACAAGGGATAAAATGAGCTGCCTTTGTTAGGCGGTCAACCACCACTAGAATGGTGTTCTTCCCTTGAGAGGTTGGTAACTCCACAATGAAGTCCATAGAAGTGGATCCCCACGGGCGGGACGGGGTGGGAAGAGGCTGTAACAGACCAGTTGGTGAGGAGCGAGGTGTTTTGCATCTTGCACAGACTTCACATGAAGTGACATAGTTTAAAACATCCTTCCTGCAAGTGGGCCACCAAAAGAAACGAGAAAGAAATTCCTGTGTCTTTAGAATTCCCCTATGCCCAGCTATCTTGGAATCGTGAATGAGTTGCAATACTCTCAATCTGACTGTTTCAGGAATATACAGGCGTTGTCCCTGAATCCACACACCATTCTTAAAGACAAGACTTACGTCCCTTGGGGGTTGTGCCAAAAAGGAATCCGCATGGTATGCTTCCTTGATGTCCTTAAGTAGGTCTTGATTATGAATTACTCCTAGGAATCTAGAGTCAGGAATAATAGTCTTAGGAGGAGTAATTGGACGTGTCTCTGCTGAGTAAATCCTAGAGAGTGCATCAGCCTTTCCATTGCGCGATCCTGGTCTATAAGAAATGTAAAATTAAATTGGTTTAAGAAAAGATTCCAGCGAGCTGGCGAGAGTAGGCACTTAGCCGACCTGATAAACTCAAGGTTACGATGGTCTTCAGACGACTATTTGCTGTGCAGCTCCTGAAGAAGTGTCTCCATTCTTTGAAGGCGGCAATAATGGCCAACAACTCTCTATTGCCCACATCGTAGTTCCTCTCAGCCGAAGACAACTGCTGGGAAAAGAAGGCACAGGGATGCAAGACATTCTTCTCACCTGTTCTCTGAGAGAGTATAGCTCCAACGGCACAGTCTGAAGCATCCACCTCTATTATGAAGGCAAGCTCGGGGTTGGGATGTACTAGGATAGGTGCAGTGGTAAATTTATCTTTTAGACGGGAAAATGCTTCCTGGGCTTGGGGAGTCCAGGAGAACCTAGACTCTTTCCGGGTAAGTTGGGTGATAGGTGACACTACCTCAGAGAAATTTCTAATGAAACGTCTATAGAAGTTGGCAAACCCGATGAAGCGCTGTACCTCCTTCACATTTCTAGGACTTGGCCAATCCTTGATGGCTTGGGTTTTGCTTCCATCCATACTAATTCCTTGTGTAGACAGTACATACCCCAGAAATTGAATTTCGGTCCTATGGAATTCACACTTTTCAAGTTTGATGTAAAGAGGATTTTGTCTTGGACGTTCCAAGACCATTCTCACATGTCCATGATGTTCCTCTGTGGAGTTAGAAAAAATTAGAATATCATCCAAATAAATTACCACGAATGTATCTAGGAGATCCCTGAAGATGTCATTCACCAAGTGTTGGAAAGTGGCTGGGGCGGTACTCAGACCAAAAGGCATAACTAGATATTCAAAGTGTCCATAGCGTGACCTGAATGCAGTCTTCCATTCATCCCCAGGTCTAATACGGACTAAGTTATAGGCCCCACGAAGATCTAGTTTAGAGAAAATTTTGGCATGTCGCACTCTCTCCAATAACTCAGGGATTAAAGGCAATGGATAACGGTTTCTAATAGTAACCTTATTGAGTTCCCTATAGTCTACGCATGGTCTCAGAGATCCATCTTTCTTCTTTACAAAGAAGATGGGTGCACCTGCAGGAGATGAAGAGGGGCGTATGAAGCCCTTGGCTAGATTTTCGTCTATGCAATCCTTTAAAGCCTTTAGCTCGGGCCCCGCCAGGGGTAGATCTTACCAAAAGGTATCTCCGCTCCAGGCAATAATTCAATTGGACAATCATATGGACGGTGAGGAGGAAGCTGGTCAGCGTTCTTCTTGTCACATAAATCTACATAGTCCTGGTATACAGCTGGTAGTTCAGGGACTGACATGGTTCCTTTAGGAACAGAGCAAGCTGAAACTTTTGGACTCATCTGTTTCTCTGGAAAGTGTAATTCCTTGGTCTCCCAGTTAATGGTAGGATTCTGAGCCTGCAGCCATGGTAGCCCTAGAATAATGGGAAAGTGGGGAGAAGAGATAAGCATAAAGGACAGTTTCTCTTGATGATCTTTACCCATAAGAACCCTCAAAGGCTCTGTTTCCTGATCCACTGGTCCAGAGGTCAGCAGGGAGCCATCCACAGTTTCCATCTGTACTGGAGTAGCCTTCTTCACTGAACGTATCCCCTGTTTCAGAGCAAAGGAAACATCCATAAAATTTCCACTTGCTCCTGAGTCGATCATAGCAGAGCTAGACACCCAAGCTGAGTCAACCCAGAGTTTGATGGAAAGAAAGCAATGAGAATTGTTTTTCTTACAACTCAGCTGGGACACCGCTGAGGAAACTTGAAAAATGGCAGCGTTTACACAGTCAACGTCCTCAGAGGTAACGGAGTTTAAGTCCGAGAAATCAAGATCTGTTGCTGCAGATCTCTCTGGAGCCTGAGGCTCGGACCTGACAGATCCCCTCTCGCAACACTCACAATGAATGAGTGCTGCAGTAGTCTTACGAGAACGGCTGGGGCAGTTTATAATGAAGTGCCCTGACTTACCACAATAGAAACATAGATTCTCCTTAAAACGATGTTCCTTGCGTGCATCACTAACCCGTCGTTGTAAAGAGTCTACCTGCATGGGTTCAGGTCAGGTTCCCGTGTAATCCTACTCAAAGGTTCCTTAGCTGGAGAGGAAGGTAGGAAAAGGTTAGTGCGATTGCTTTCGAACCATCTCTCTTGCCTGCGTTCAGTCAGACGAGTATCAATACGGATGCAGTAGTTAATAAAGTCACCTAACGCAGTGGGAGGGTCGGCACGAGCAAGTTCATCCTTAATCAGTGGAGATAACCCCTTTCGAAAAATAGATTTTTTGGCGGAACTGTCCCAGGTGGTATCAAGGGCCCATCTCCTGAACTCCAAGGCATATTCAGCTACCGAGTGCTTACCTTGGCGCAAAGCTAACATGGCTGCTTCAGCTGTTGCACCTCGATTGGGGTCATCAAACACCTGCCCCATGGCTGAAATAAAAGCATCAAGGTGATTCAAACAATCATCCTCAGTCTCAATCAGAGGGTTTGCCCACATCAAAGCCTTGTTGGTAAGCAACATAATTATAGTAAGCACCTTAGATCGTTCAGTGGGAAATTGTGAAGCATGTGCAGAAAAAAAAAGATTGCATTGATTAATAAATCCCCTGAATTTCTCACGTTCACCGCCAAAACGAAAAGGGGGCAACTTGGGAATCCCAGAACTCGGGGCTACGGCAGGAGCCTGGACTCGCTCTTCTAGAACCTCAATCCTGGCTCGCAAATCCTGGGCAGTCTGTCCAAACACTTGCAAATTGTGATTAGTGAGGTCCTGTAGGCTTGAAAAACGGGTTTTTATATTCTGCAAATCTGCAAGGATATTATCAGTCACTCCGCAAAGTTCCTTTATGCGGGCCTCCATTTTCCAGATCTTTTAAGACAGGAGTACTGGAAGAAGAGGAGAGGAGAAAAAAAAAACAATAGTGTTTACCTGTGGTAACACTGCAGAGAGAAAAAAAAAATTAAGGGAATTGCTCACCTGGAATGGTTGTGAGAAGTCACAACCACTATCATCACAGAAAGTTCACCCGGACATCTGATATCCACAGTTACAGCAGACAAAAAAGAGAAAAGAAAAAAAAAAAAACAATAGTGTTTACCTGTGGTAACACTGCAGAAAAAAAAAACACTTAAGGGAATTGCTCACCTGGAATGGTTGTGAGAAGTCACAACCACTGTCATCACAGAAAGTACAACCGGACATCCGATATCCACAGTTACAGCAGACACAGCCTTTCCAGACCCAGCAGACACTAACGTTTTGGCTTCAGAATCTTGTAAGGTATGTAGTACAGTTCATATAGCGTCTTGTGCTTGGGTGCGATGAACATACATGAGACACAGGTTTGATATAGAAAGTCTTGTATTACTTCATACAAGTTGGCAAAAATAGTCACACAGTTTGCAGACACAGAAGCAGGAGACACAGCAGGCCAGAGTAATCTAAGCTCAGCAATCACTCTCCACAACAGGTTCAGGATCTTCTTCTCTGTTACCGTAAGTCCATGCAAACGTGGGTCTTTCAAAGAGCAGGGTTCAGAGTCCACAAGTGCTTCAGAGTTCCTCAGTAGGAATAGCTGGAGTACAAGGTCCAAGGCTTTAGGAGTCAGGTCACAGGTTCACTGCAGGCTAGATTCTGAAGCACTGATTGCTCAGCTGTGGCTGCTTAAGAAGCAAAAGGAGAGAATCAGGGCGGGAACATGCAAGCTGGAAACTCCATTTTGACTGAGGGCAAGATAGCTGCAGCAAGACAGAAAGTAAAATGGCTGACGAACAAACTGAGTTTCAGGAACATGTACACAGAACCTTACAGCCTTTTCTTTTCAGCCCTTAATGGCTTCACTTCATGTCTGTACATGTGACACTCATTAACCCAGCTTTCCCAGGTTACAATGTTGACTCCGAATCCATCCCCTGCCTACCTTCATGTCTCCTCCACTTCTATGTATCATGTTTGTATATACCATGTCTAATTTGATTTTATGGTAACTTTTCTAATAATGTTATATGTAAATTTACTATGTGTGGCTTGCTATTACTCCTTTTACTTTGTTGCTAGAGTTCAGCAAAATGGCAATTTGCTGAATTTTTTTTAATTCAAGGAGAATTCTACCCCTCAAATAACTTAACTTACCTCTATTATAGTGAAATCGCCAAGATATTGTAAAATATTGTTAAATATTTTTTTATAATACTTTATGGAACAGAAAAGGAGCTGCTACTTTTTTTTAAATTGTTTTGAAATCCTTGAATGTAGTGATCAAAAATAGGGTCCAATTGGTCCTTCCAAAAGCTTGGACGGAGCAGTTTTAAGCACCATTCTACCATTTTCTTTTTCATTTGTTTTTTCTCTTTGTTAGGGATTAGTGATGAGCGAGTATGCTCTTTGCTTGGGTTTTCGCGAGCATGCTCGAGTGGTCTCTGAGTATTTGAAGTGCTCGGAGATTTTGTTTCTGTCGCCGCAGCTGCATGCTACTAGACAGCCTGAATACATGTAGGGATTGTCTGTTTGTTAGGGAATCCCCACATGTACTCAGGCTGTCTAGCAGTAGCAAATCCTCTTCACCTGTTTTCAGCACCCCTCCACACCACGTGACTGTAAATGCGTTCTACCAAATCACAGTAGTTGCTGTGTGTAGCGGAGGTCACTTTTTAAATCTTCTCAATGCAAGCCTATGGGAATTCAGAAGAAGGTTCTATAGCCACGTTATGAATACCAGACTTGAATTGAGAAAAGTGATTTAAAGAACATACAGTGATCCGGTAGAGTACAAAAGCCATTACATGGTGCTGGAGCAGGGCTGAAATGAGATGAAGGTGCCGACTGGTGTGTATTCAATTCACTCACAAACATAATCCCTAGCAAAAGGATTGAAAAAATGGCTGGATCAATCTGAGCAGGGGCGGAACTATAGTGGAAGCAGGGGAAACAGCTGCCACAGGGCCGGGCTAGAAGGGGGCCCGTCCCTGCTGCAGCTGCCCTGTGATTTAGGAGCAAAAAGGGGGGCCCGAGCACGCTGGCAAATGGATCCGCGCTCGGGCCCCCTCCCAACATTTTGTTCAGGCTTCTGACTCTGAACGCTGATGCATAACAACACTGTGTTGTTTTAAAGAGACACTACAGTGTTGTAAATGCAGACAGCGAACAGAAATGAGCACTGTAGCTTTAAGCTGCGGCCCAGTGCATTATGGTCCGTCTGTCACAGCGTGTGTGCATGTGGGGGCGGACAGCAGACGGCCAGGCAGACCACATGAAGCAGCAGGCTGACTGGACAAGCAGGTGGAAGCCCGGGCGAGCAGGGTGAGTACCGTGAGTCTCTCAACAGTGAGAAGAGGCTTGGCTGCTCAATGGTGACTGGGAGGGCAGGTGCAGGCAGGATCTAACAGGGCCCACATTCAACAGGCCCCAGGCTGCAGTGCAGGGGGCCCACATTCAACACAGGGCCCAGGTAGCAAGGGGCCCGCATTCCAACAGGGCCTCGGGCTCCTGGGCCCTGTTTGACGCAAGCCTCAAGTCACCACTAACCTCCCCCTGGGCCCTGTTGGGCACGGGACCTCAGTCACCAGTAGCCTCCCCCTGGCCCAGTAACAGCCTCATGGTTGCTACAAGTGACGAGTGACACTACCTGATCTCATGCTACATGTGACAAGTAACAACCTCAGCTCTGCTACATGTGACAAGTAGCAACCTCGGCTCTGCTACATGTGACAAGTAGCAACCTCAGCTCTGCTACATGTGACAAGTAACAACCTCAACTCTGCTACTTGTGACAAGTAGCAACCTCAGCTCTGCTCATGTGACAAGTAACAACCTCAGCTCTGCTACATGTGACAAGTAGCAACCTCGGCTCTGCTACATGTGACAAGTAACAACCTCAGCTCTGCTACATGTGACAAGTAGCAACCTCGGCTCTGCTACATGTAACAACCTCAGCTCTGCTACATGTGACAAGTAGCAACCTCAGCTCTGCTCATGTGACAAGTAACAACCTCAGCTCTGCTACATGTGACAAGTAACAACCTCAGCTCTGCTACATGTGACAAGTAGCAACCTCAGCTCTGCTACTTGCGAGGAGTGACAGCCTCATCTCTGCTACATGCGCGGAGTGACAGCCTCAGCTTTGCTATACAAGTAGCAGAGCTGAGGCTGTCACTCCTCACATGTTGCAGAGATGAGGCTGTCACTCCTTACATGTAGCAGAGCTGAGGCTGTCACTCCTCGAATGTAGCAGAGCTGAGGCTGTCCCTACTCACATGTAGCAGAGCTGAGGCTGTTCCTCCTCACATGTAGCAGAGCTGAGTCTGTCACTCCTCACATGTAGCAGAACTGAGTCTGTCACTCCTCACATGTAGCAGAGCTGAGGCTGTCACTCCTCACATGTAGCAGAGCTGAGGCTGTCACTCCTCACATGTGTAATTGGTGAGGGCGTGGTGCAGAAGTACGGTATACAGAACAATCTTAGATTATTCTGTATACCGGACTGTTGTTCTACTGAATAAATCATCCGTTTTGAAAGCAATTTGCAGGCTGGATTACAAGTTTCTTCACATATTTACTCTGGAGAAAGCCTACCTTCGTCACTACCTCAGTTGCTTCCTGGGAGTTGGTTCTTTTCTGTTACACTCTTAAAATTTTTGGATAATAAAGGTATCTTTCTTAACACAACTTGGGTAGACCGGGATTGGCAATGCGCGCGAGGGGGGGGGGCCCCATTGTGAAGTTTGCTGTGGGGCCCTGCCGTTCCTAGTTACGCCCCTGAATCTGAGGCACACCTATGGACAACAATAAAAAGTCTGTAGCCTGAGCCTCAAAGTCACTAAGCTGCAGGTTACTTATATATTATTTACAAGTTAGATGATTTTTGAGTTTCAGCTGCAAGACCAGCTATGCTTGTGTGTGCACGGCCAATATTTTTATTAGTACTTCAAAATCTAATTTGAAATACTTTTCACAGTTTTCCCATTTACAGCCAATCTGATTTTCAAATTCTGTGTGAACATCCCCTATCCTCTGAAATGAATTTTAATTTTTTTTTATACAAATTGTATCTGTTTTCTAGTAGTTTAGGTTTATTGGACAGCTACATGACAACCAGTATGGCTGATGTGAGAACTCCAATAGTGGCTCTAAAAAAGAATTTTTCCCAAATAATCCTTAATAAGAAATCTTCTCCTAATGTTAAAGGGGTGGTACTTAAAATGTCCTTTCTAAATATCTGTCTTTACACCCTAACAACTTTTGTAATTAGAATGATTAAACAATAGCATAAAATTCTCACTATCTAACCCTAAATGTGCTTTTTTACTGCACTTCCTGTGACATTTCTTTTCAAAGATGTCTCAAACAGAATGTCTCAGGAGGCTGGGTCTGCACTCACTTCCCTGCAGCATCTATAGCCACCCTCTGAAGATGCCCTGGATTCACGTTGATAGAATCTGTGGAAGAGGTAAGTGCAGTGCTTGCACTCTGCTTCTGTCTATGCCACCTCTGCTTATAACTGTGAAAAAGACATTGTCAGGGGTGGAGATAGAAGCAATGAAGTGACACCAGCACCAACCCACAGCTTTTAGCACTGCCCTCAAATGTATCGTCATCAGGGGCAATGATATAAGCTGTGTCAGTGACACCGGTGCCATCACCTGATGACAATTCATTTGAGGGCGGTGCTCTGGGGCGGTCCTGTTGAAGCTCACTGCTTTTATCTCAGTCACTTGACAATTTCTTCCTTCACAGTTAGATACAAGAAACTGTAATAAGTAACTGCAGGATCACACCCTGATGATGTCCTGTTCCAGGAGGAGTGATAGATGCTGCAGGAAGTGAATACAATTCTAGCTTCCTGTGACATCCTGTTTGAGATATCCTCTGAGACATCTTTTTTTAAGCTTAAAAAGCTCAACTCTATCTCTCATATGATAGGCCTTCCATCGCTTGTAATAATCTAGTTGCTCACCTTTAACTGGCTCTAATTTTCGAATATCTTTTTTATAATATGGGGCCCAAAACTGGATCCCATTTTCTAGATATGGCCTTACAAGTCATTTATAGAGGGGTAACAATACATTGGGATCACAGGATTTTATCTCTTTTATACACTCTAAAATCTTGTTTGCTGCTGCTGCTGCTTGGCATTGAGTACTGCTGCTAAGCTTACTTGTAAACAGAATATCCAAGTCCTACTGCTGTGCTGTAGTCCTAAGTATACTTCCATTTAATGTGAATACAGAAATGGGATTACTCAGTCTTAGGTACAATAATCACCATTGCCAACATTAAACCTCAACTGCCATGCGTTTGCCAAATCACAAATCTTAGGCTAGTTTTTACTCTTGTGAATGGAGGTGCTGCGGAGGGCTGCGTACTTCCTCTGTGAAGCTCCGCCCACCGACGCACTTCCTCTGGTCAGCTCCGCCTACGTCTGCCTGCGTACCTATATTTAACATGGGTGCACAGGGCCATGCGGATGTTGCATTTTGTCGTTGTACGCAGCCCTCCGCAGCACCTCCATCCGCATGTGTGATACTAGCTTATCCAGCTCGTTTTGCAATATTGTACTGTCAAGTTCAGTTTTTAATATCCTACATAGTTTAGTGTCAGACACTTTACTCTCAATCCTATCCACAATGTTATTCATAAAGAGATTAAAAAGAATGAGGCCTAGTACAGATCCATGCGGTACCCCTCTGCTGACTACATCCCACTTGGAGAATGTACCTTTTGCCTTTGCAAAAGTCCAGATAAATCATATCGGACCCATTACCAATATTTCGATTTACACTTACCTCCTCATAAAAACCCAACATGTTGGTTAGACACAACTTATCTTTCTTGAATCCATGCTGGTTGTGAGTTATTATTTTATTCTCTGCAATATATTTTTGCAGGTCCTCTCTTATAATCCACTCAAAAATGTTGCACATTACTGATGTCAGACTTACCGGACAGTAGCTGCCTCGATACACCTTCTTACCTTTCTTAAATATTTGTATCATGTCAGATATCCTCCAATCCTGTGGCACTGACCATGTTACAAGAGAGTCTAAGTAGATTAGATACATTGGGTCTGTAAATTACTAAGCTCAATTCTGTCAATATTCATGGATGAATGCTATCTTGCTCGAGGGTTTTCTCAATTTTTAATATGCTCTGAAGCAGCCGTACATCTTCTTGTGTTAATCTAGTTATATCAGGTGGTGAACTTTGATTTTTGTCTTGCTGAATGATCCCTGGACCAGTCAGTTCATTGGTGAACACAGCTGAAAAGTGCCTGTTTAATATTTCAGCCTTTTCTTTGTCCTCTATAATTACCGTATTTTACGGATTAGAAGATGCACTCCAAATTTTGGGAAGGGAAATAGGAAAAAAAAGTTTTTCAATAAAATGGTGGTGCGTCTTACAATCCGCTTTTACTGTAGCTTACCGGGGGTGGCAGCTGCGGTGGAGTGGGGTCCAAGGAGGCAGGATCACTGCTGCAGGAAGCTAACAGCTGTTGTGGAGACAGGAGTGGGGATATTTGGAGTTGCAATGCTGCAGATCCCAGGCCGGTAGGAGGGAGTGTTCGGCAATGCAGGGGCTCCGCCGACATTTTGGGAAAGCCCAGAGCCCCTACATTTTCCATGTTTTTTAATGCGGTGGACATTGGGAAAATGGCCCCAGAGGCGGCGCAGGCACAAATAGAGATCTTGGCACCAAGATGTCGTCTCATGAGATCTCGGCTCCTGAGATCTCAATCTGCTCATGGACCGCCTCCATCAGCCATTTTGCCAAGGTTCACCACATTGAAAAACATGGAAAATGTGGGGGCTTTGGGTTTTACACAATGTCGACAGAGTCCACACACCGGCGAACACCCCCTCCTACCATCCTGAGACCTGCAGAATCACCCCACTCCTGCCACTGCCAGCTTCCTGCAGCAGTGACCATGGGATCCCGCTCAGCCTCAGCCACCATAAGCTACATTCGAATTATAAGACACACCCCTTTTTCCCCAAAAAAATTGGGGTAAAAACTGAGTCTTATAATCCAAAATTACAGTACCGATAGCCATCTGATTTTTTCTTTTTGGCATTAATATGTTTATAAAATTTGGGGGGATTTTAATTTCATTGGTGATTTGTGATTTGTTTTTCAGTAGCTAACTTTGCAAGCTTGATTTATTTTTGTACATTTCCTATTGAGATCTGTACAGTCCTGAAATTTCTGTATTCTCGACCTTCAAGATTTTGAATGCCCTTTGTTTTTGTCTTATTAAAATTTTGTACTGTCTTATTTATCCATGATGGTTTCTTTTTATCTCTGAACATTTTTATTACCAGAGCGTATACTTTTTTTGCAAGATTCTAGAAATATATCCTTAAACATGTCCCATTTTTGTTCAGTAGTAATTAAATCATGACAATGACGACACATGCCTCTCTTCCTAAACAGATATTCAAGAGTCTTTGGAGAAGATCACCAAACACTACAAAACATCTTTGTCTGCAGTAGAGAAGGCACGCAATGCTGCTCCCTTGGTCAAGACATCAGCAAGAACCAGGAAAAATATTTTAAATGCATTAAACAGTCTGGATGCAAAAGACAAACAAAACCTTGACAAACTAAATAAAATTAATTCACTAGAAATAAGCAAAATGAACGAGATGGTGAGAGTTCTTATTTTGGAATGATTCTATTCTGATATCTATGCACGTCAGATGAGAGTCTGATTATTTAAAAAGGAGTGAGATCAAAGGTTAAATGACATGCTTATGGTTC
Source organism: Oophaga sylvatica (assembly GCA_033576555.1). NCBI lineage: Eukaryota > Metazoa > Chordata > Amphibia > Anura > Dendrobatidae > Oophaga > Oophaga sylvatica. The sequence continues at coordinate 281,040,916 of JARQOD010000004.1, read as the reverse complement.
TACATATGTTCTGGAATTGGGCATGTTAAAAAATCAGTTTAATCAGTTGACACCGACATTTGGTTGTCCCACATCTTGCTGACATCATTGGGATTCACCTAAAAATATTGAAAACAACCCACCCTTATACAGTTTGGGAAACTTTGAAATGCAATGGATTTTGTATGGCGTATGAGTATTTTATGTATTACTGTACTGAGTATGAAAGGAGAGTATTGATTTGTACTGTATTGAGTATTAAATGAGAAATGTCTCTTGTAACCAGAAGACCCTTCTGAATACTGTTGAAGATCTCTTACATGTAGTTAAAATAAAACTTTCTTGGATAGTGAAGATAAATGCAATCAAGATGTTAGTTGTACCCCAAATTTTATAAAGGTTCACCTGCTTGACATTTAGTCAACTTGCAAAATTATTAATTTGTTACAAACACATTTAAAATATCTGTGGAAAGGAGGGAGGCAGGAGAAGAGTCGCTCATATGATACCTTATATCTTCCAAATTTACTTATGTACCATAAGCAGTGATGTTAGAAATTTGGTTTGATGGTGGTAAGGAGACGAAGGTACACGATGGCTGCAATTGGATGCCCACCTTCCATTAGTGTTTGTCAAATTGTAAATGAACATACATGGGTTTGGAACAGCTTGAGGAAAGGATTATTTTCAACATGTCATTCCCAATTTTCTATATGAGAGATGTAAATTTAAAAACATTAAAGCGATAGAGGGCCTGACTTGTCTTGGTTTTTCAAATCTTCCAGTTTTAAAAATTGATCATAAACCAGGATTTGGATGAAAAGGAACATATTTCTTATTTACAGCTAAAATGTATTAATAAGAATAAAATTAGAATAAAATAGAAGAGTGAAAAAATATATTTTTTGGACAGTTCCTTCTCATTCTTCATGTTTAGCCCAGTTAAAATAAAAACACCTATACTCACTTCCGGTGCTGGCGCAGCTCCAGCGACATCAGGACTTACTTCCTGGGTGAGGTTGTGATATCACACGAGCCCTGCCTCCAATCAGCGCGGGCTTCACTGTCCCCGCCTTCCGACATATTGAACATCAACATTAAGTGAGGGCTGTGACTGCTCTCTGACTTCCTCTTGATGTTCGATTTGTCCGCAGGCGGGGACATTAACACCAGCACTGATTGGGTTCAGGTCTCATATGGCATTACATTCTCATGTGAGCCCGGGAATGCAAGTGCCAACACCGCTGGAACGAAGACAGCACCGTAGGTGAGCATAAGGGTGAGTTTCCACGGTCAGGAAACGCTGCGTGTTTGGCGCTGTGCGCTGGCGCAGCGCCAAACACGCAGCGTCCAGATGTTACAGCATAATGGAGGGGATTTCAAGAAATCCCGTCTCCACTATGCGTTCAACATGCAGGCGGAAGACCTGCGTATCCGGACATGCTGCGCGTCTTTTCAGACCGCAGCATGTCCTAGCGTATTGCGGCGACGCTGCGTCGCCGCAACGGAATTTAACACAGGGCTATGTAGCCCTGCGTTCTTTCCGGAGGTGTTCCGGAGGTGTCCTGAACACCTCCGGAAAGAACGCGCGTCAGAAAGGGGGCGGGGTTAGACGGAGCGGAATTTCCGCTCCGTCAATAGCGCTGTGTTTCCTGATAGTGGAAACACAGCCTAAGTGTTTTTATTTTAATGGGGCCAAACAACAGGTTTGGTTATCCAAACTATAATAAAATATTTATAAAAATAAAACCAGACTGGCAGAAAAAAAAGTCTTACTAGCACATTGAAGGGGAAGCTGCCATGCATGGAGAGATAGGAGCAAAGTCTAACAGATTTTCACAGACATTTCATGAATTCTGTTGTATAAATCATATAGAAGCAAATAAAATGGTCTTATTGTCTAATAAGTAGTGCAAAATACAGCTCTGATTGTCCAAGGCTGCATTGGAAATTATGCGGACAAGCAGCTGATCTTGTGCATAATTGGTGCCACTTTAATGTGATTAAATGCTTTGGTAGGGTATTGTGACATTAACATCAGTGCTTGCTCTTACCGCTTCTGCTTCTGTCACCAGGCGGTGCTGTCATTATTGGTGATGCGGGGTGACAGTTCTAGTTTTGTGTTCTCTGTGACTTATAATCCCATCCATGCTGGGATACATAGAGTAAAAATGGTTGACCAGTTCAATTCAGTAAGTTTATGGATCCCCCAGCTCACGCACTTTGCGCTGCAGGGATTTGCCAGTTTCTGAGCCAGCACCGGAGGGTATGTATGAGTTATACAAAGTAGGCGTTGCCTTATCCCATACACTTGTAATGAGCAAGGCCGTGACACGACTAGTGACGTGACTGTCCAGTGGGTGTGCCCAATTAGAGAGCATGGCCTTGCTCCTTACAAGTTTATGGAGTGAGGCCGCGCCCACTGGACGGACTCTGGCTGGGAGTATGTATAACGCATGCTTACCCTCTGGTCCCGGCTCAGAAAGAGGCAAATCCACACAGCGCATAGTGCATGTGTAACAAGGGGACACGGGGTAGTTGTGGCCGAGATATTTAAAGGGGCAGTTCACAGGCAGAGTTCACTGAGCACACAGTCAGCGAGTACCCCCCGGCCCCTTGTACATGCAATACTGGTTTGATGCAGTTTTTCCCCACGTGTTACCTTTTCTTCTGGTCTCAGTAGTCTAGGTGATACAGAGTCTGCAAACGCAACTGTATTCCAACAAGGAAAATAATTCTTTAATGAACAGTGGTATAGTTGAAAAAGGCATGAGTACAACACTGGTTTTCCTGCTCTCTCCCTGTCACTCTCTCCAACTGCACCCACAGCAGCTGCAGCAGCCAAAGATTAGAGGAATTCCATGCGCTGGAGTCTGGGCATTTACATCCCCTCCAGCGGGAGCACTTCCGAATTCCTGGGGCCCATATTGCAGTCCTTCGCCTTACTGTTCAGTCCTTGGTCCAGGTCATCTCCCGCCTGGGGGGTCTGGCAGTGCCCCGTCTATAAATCACATCTGCCCTGGTCAACGTCTCAGGGAGTTCTGAGAAAGCAGCAGCTTCCTCTCTCCTGTGGCTGCTAGTCCAGCCCCTAACATTAACTATCTCTGTCCCTAACTTTAAGCGAAGACCTACAGGAGGGAGAAGGAGATCCCTGAAAGATCTAGGGACTGGGAACAAAACACTGGCAACCTCCTAGCAGGAAAATAGAGGAAGCTTCAGAAACAAAAGGAAAAACAAAAGATTAAGCAAGCAGAACTAGAGATCCCAGAACTGCACTAAGAATAGCACACAGCTATCAAGACTCCTAGCCAGAACTCAAGCGGATTAACACTGATGTCCAGCAAGGACTGGGAGGCAGGTGCAGGGTAATAAAGGGTGATACAATCACCTCACCAACGACAAGCCCAGCACCAGGGGAAAACAGACCAGAAGCCAGAAACTACAACAAGATGGCGGATGATCAAACTGAATGGATACTAACAATTTCCTCATTACACGTTACTGCAGCTTTCCCTTCTCTTCTCTCCCTGTCACATGGCTCGAGATCAGGTCGTACTTCTCTATGTCCTCACCATTTAGATTCACTGCCTTCAGGGGTCCCTAAACCTTCTTGCCCCGGCATTAAGGGAGTCCGCCCATGCGAGTAACTTCCACATCCTGAGTGACTCGCCCGTCTGTCCTGCTGTATTCTGCTCTGCAGTCCTTCTTCTGGGGACCCAGTTCCCTCGCCACTAATGCTGTAGCTTCCCTAGTTCTCTGTCTGTGAATGGCTGGGCTTGTACTTCAAACGTTACAGGGCCACTACGTTATCACCATGGCATTAGCCCTTCTGGACGGTGGGGGCTCCCTAGCCCCAACAGAGCTCCTTCAGCTCCTTAGCCAGACTGACTGTCAACCAGGAAATTCCCTATCTTACCCACATCAGGCCCCTCCTATGTGGTTAACTATTTACTAACTATTCTACTATGTACACTGTAGTGAACTCTATACTACCATCTTGTGGCCAACCTAAATTTTATACAACCTATTATACAACATTGATTGTACATTTAGCAGGGCATATTATACACATATTATACAACAGCAATAGAAGAGTATAAAGTTATACATGAATAAATATATAAACTATAACATACGGTACTGGGACAAGTGAGAAAGGCAATGCATAACAGTAGCATTGTATACCCCCTTACAATTATAAGACTGATCCTTGAGTCTGTGCTTCTCAAAATAAAATTAGACACAAATTCAGCTAATATTGGGTGGGTAGTCTGTAAAACTCTATATGCAGCTCATAAAGAAATAATCTTTTTATTGAAATCTACAAACATCTATTGTAGAAGCAATGATTAGTACAGTGATTACTTATCTGCAATATGAATTCTGTTTGGGGATGGAGACTAGCAATAGGAAAGTTACAGTAATGACTAGACTAAGTGGGTGGTATGGATGAAAGACCCAGCATTGTCTAAAAGCTGTGCTATTGAGATTTAGCCGTTGGTGTTCATTAACCCTTTCATAGAAAAATTTATGGAGCGCCAAGAGAAAGGCCCCCAGGCCCCCTGAGAAATATATAGTTATAATATAGAATTGATATAAAAGCAAAAATAAATAAATCACCTTGCACTCATTTTTTCTGATTTTCACCTAATTTGTAAAAACTATGCATGATTATGATCATGATTATGAACCATGAGTTCATGTTAGAAAACAATGTTATTTCATAAAATGTATCTTAATGGAGAATCTGGATGTAATTTGCTTATATAGGTTTGTGGAACAGTCTGGGACTTTCCGTGTGATCGTGCACCATGTGGAGGAGCTTTATGTCGAGATAAATTTGGAAGAAGGAAATGTGGTGGACCGAATTGCAATGGAGCTATGCAGGTGTCCAAAGATGCATTAAATAAAGCAAATGAAACAGATACTCAGTTAAAGAGAGTTGCAATCCACTTACTTGAGGCTGAGAAACAGGTAAATACAAAAAATGAGCAAATACTAAAATAAAATATGTTTGAACTGAGGAGGGCATTAAATAGATGAGAAGGAGAATGTCTGAGGGGAGAGATGAAAATGGACTGCCTTGCATCTCATTTTTTCAGTATGTTCTCTTGAAAACTGTCTGGTCTGTGGAATACAAAGAGCATCTGGAGGGAGATAAAAGGCCATTGTAGTTAACATGGAGAAATATACATTGGACAACCCCAAGGCTTCATCCAATTGTTATATATAATACTAAGGACCCAAATGTGTTGTTACCAATCAAAGATGTAACTTGTAGCTCCTAGGCCTCAGTGCCAAATCTGTAAAATATGTAGGGCCCCACCACTTACCATTTATAATGCTGATGTTTTTATATGGGGCATAGAGACCTTAGGGTCTCTTTAGGCCCCGGTACTCCGATGCGTCTGACTCCGCATTCATCATAATTATGCCTCTGTTTCCAATAGTAGATGCAGAGACGCCCAAGCAAGGTAGTCATGGGCGAGCTTCAGCCCATACTCGCTCTGGCATCCTACAGACAAGGTGTGTCCCACTCCTGTTCTGCTGCTTTGCATGTGGTGTTTCCGAGTTACTTCAGGTCTGCAGGCCTCTTTACACTCCAGGAATCCTTCTTCTGGATCCAGGGCAGCAATCAATCCAGGGGACACAAGGTTTTTTACTTTGTGAATGGCAGAATGTACAGTATTTACAGGCAGATGCTGAGGGTAAGGCCCAACGGGTTGTCATCTTTCCCACGGATACCAGAAACAACTTCAGCCCTGATTCTTGGCATAGGTGACATGTCCCTCTCACTGGCTTCCCTAGTACTAGGGAGTCTTCCTCACCTCTAGCAGTATATCCGGATTGCAATACCTTTCGCCCCACGTAGTCTGAGTCCAACTTACACTGTTGCTTCATAAGCTGCCCCGAGTATTAGGCTCACACTGTCCCTAGCAGCCTCCTAGGCCTGCTACTTCACTCACTTCTGTCCACAAACTGATTGGCTCTGTCACTTCCTGGACTGGCCGCTAACACTCACTTCCCCCTCCTAAACAGGGTTGGCTGTTAACCCTCAACTAATTCTATCTGTTGTGTTACTGGGCAAATGTCACCTACATTCTAGACAGTGACATCTTATGGCCGTTAGTTATACTGCAGCCCACAGGGGAATTACAATTGTTATAACAAGGAAACATATCAGGAACAAAACAATATTCACATTATACACCACAGTAGCATTGATGTTTTCAGGGGGCCCATCTCCTTACAGATAGACTGAGATGTTTAAAACTTCACAATAGTACTGTTGGTTAAAACACTAAGGTTCCAATTCATTAAGACTGGAATTTTGTACACCTGTCTTAAAGTGGTTTTCACACCAACAAAGTTAATTTAAAGCTGATTTTAATCAATACATCTTGAAAGACGGATTTCATCAACCAAGGTATCATTTTAATCAATATAACATCGCCGACCTGACACTGTCTGTAGGTTACTGTGCACAATCCTGCTGACATGTTCTTTTTAATCCCTTTCTGACGTTGGGCGCAATAGTACGCCTACATCAGAATCCCTCCCTTTGATGTGGGCTTCGGCGCTGAACCCACATCTTTCCCGACACATGTCAGCTGACATGTGACTCTAGCAGCCAAGGGTGGAATCGTGATCCACCCACGGCTGTTAACCTGTTAAATGCCGCTGTCAATCTCTGACAGCAGCATTTAACTCACGCTTACTGGAAATGTGCCAGAAATTCCGCCCATCAGTGAACCATTCATGTGATCGCGGGTCAACAATTGGTTAGCATGACAATTATATAGGTGTCAGGCAGTCAATGGTCTGGGGCTATTTATGCTGACAGTACATATTTCTAATTAGTAGATTTCTAATGGACCCTCTAATGTGATTGCTTGTGATTATTTATTTGTCCCTCTATTTTATATAGCTCACTATTATCCCTGACCTTATCTTCGGCCTCTTTTTACATCTTTTGGAGTTCATCATGGTTTTTCATGTAACCCATGTTCTTTAATAAATATATATGTATATTCTGGTTATGTGTATTGGTAAAAAAAAAAAAACTTCACATTTTTAAGATTTGATTGAATAAAATTTTGGTAAATTTTATTGGCATTTTTGACTCATGTTTTCTCCTAATCTTTAATATTGATGAAAGAGTCGCCGTTTTTTCATAAAAAAGAACCTAGACATGTTTGGTGTCTATGAACTCGTAATTACCTGGAGAATCATACTAGAATATCAGTTTTAGCATTTAGTAAACATGGTAAAAAAAATAACCAAAAAATAACTGTGGAATTACACTTTTTTTGCAATTTCATCGCACTTAGAATTTTTTCCCCAATTTCTAGTACACGATATGTTAAAACTAATGATGTTGTTCAAAATTACAACTTGACCTGCAAAAAACAAGCCCTCACATGGCCATTTTAACAAAAAATAAAAAAATGATGGCTCTGGGAAAAAAAGGAGCAAAAAACTAAAACGCAAAAACAAAAATACCTTGAGTGAGGAAGGGGTTAAAATTTGCTTAATATGTGGAGCAGCAGATGTGGTTAGGGTTGTCTAAATCCAGTAAGCCCTTTACATTCCAATTTGATGCATTAACATTATGGCCTAATATGCATTAGTAAACATCTGTAAGGACTATTCCTCTAATTTAGCTGTTCTTTGTCATATAAGTACATTGAGAAGCACAATTTGTAAAAGAATCTTAATTTGGTTTCAGATTGCGAATATCAGGCAGCTAGCAGAAGACACAAAGCTGAAAGCTTCACGACTGAATAAAACCCTAAGCAAAGCAATGAATCGAATAGAAGCTGACAAAAATCGCTCTAAAGGACTTATAAAAAATGTTAAAGATTTTCTGTTGGGTAGGTGATATGTATAGTATCATATAGACTTAGTATGAACTATTTATTTTGTTGTTATGTTTATACTATGGTTACTCAGATATTTGAAGATATGTCATCCATCTATTTGATTCACGGTTACTTAAAATATATGACCAGTTGTAAATACAATTTTAAAGTTTCAATTTCTTTATTTTCTGGAGTAACTTTTATGTGTTTTTTGTTCATGAGTTACATCACATCTTCTATACCGGTGAATCACAATGTAACGGAAGTGGTGGAACCACTGTGCCTTTGCCCAAGTAGAGCCTGGAGGGGGGTGACTAGGTGAGCACCTAACTTTTCAATAGAGCCACTGATGGTGGTGTCAGGGCCGCCATCAGGGCATTACAGCCCTTACTATGTATGGGGCCCGGTGCTTTAGGGGGGCCCGCCCGCCCCGAGCACGCTGGCAGCACGGTCCGGCAGCAGGCGCAGCGCTTCGCTGCTTTATATTCCCCACTGTCCCCAGTCCTGACCTCCTGGCTGGTCAAATTAAATGGGCAGGCACTGTAGCTTTAAGCTACGCCCGCCCTGATGCATCATGGTCCAGCCATGACGTCACACGCTGCTCTGCTCCACTTCCTCATTCTGGAGCAGAGCGAGCAGCGTGTCACGTCGGTGTGCTGTGCCTGACACACACTGCCAAGTGGCTGGGAGCGGCGGACGGACCGGTGCAGGCGGCAGGCGAGCTCAGCAGGGTGAGTAGTCTGTCGCAGGGGGGGCCCGGCCAGGACAGCCGCAGCGCCAGCATCCACCACGCACCACCAACAGGGCCCAGGGCAGGAAGGGGGGGCCCAGCATCCACCAAAAGGCCCCCCAGGGCAGGCGGGGGGGGGCCCGCAGGCGCAGCATCCAGCAACATGGGGCCTGGGGACCCTGTTGCTGGATGCTGCGGGCCCCTCCTGCCTGCCCTGGGCTGGGGCCCTATTGGATTGCTGCGTGCGGCCCCCCCCCCCCGCCTGCTCATCATATGGGTGCATAAAATCTATGGAGCATCATATGGCGGCATAATCTTTGGAGCATCATATGGCGGCATAATCTATGGGGCATCATATGGCGGCATAATCTTTGGAGCATCATATGGCGGCATAATCTATTGTAGCATCATTTGGTGGCATAATCTTTGGAGCATCATATGGCGGCATAATCTTTGGAGCATCATATGGCGGCATAATTATCTATGGGGCAATCTTGCAATGGCGGCATAATCTTTGGAGCATCATATGGCGGCATAATCTTTGGAGCCATGCCATATTATGGCAGTGGCATAATCTTTGGAGCATCATATGGCGGCATAATCTACCTGGCTGCACATCATTTGGTGGCATAATCTTTGGAGCATCATATGGCGGCATAATCTATGGGGCATCATATGGCGGCATAATCTTTGGTAGATGCATCATATGGCGGCATAATCTTTGGAGCATCATATGGCGAGCATCAATCTATATGGGGCATCATATGGCGGCATAATCTTTGGAGCATCATATGGCGGCATAATCTATGGGGCATCATATGACGGCATAATCTTTGGAGCATCATATGGCGGCATAATCTTTGGGGCATCATATGGCGGCATAATCTTTGGAGCATCATATGGGGCATAATCTTTGGAGCATCATATGGCGGCATAATCTATGGGGCATCATATGGGGCATAATCTTTGGAGCATCATATGGCGGCATAATCTATGGGGCATCATATGGCGGCATAATCTTTGGAGCATCATATGGCGGCATAATCTATGGGGCATCATATGGCGGCATAATCTATGGAGCATCATATGGGGGCATAAAATCCATGGAGCATCATATGGGGGAATATTCATCTATGGAGCATCATATGGCGGCATAATCTATGGGGCATCATATGGCGGCATAATCTATGGGGCATCATATGGCGGCATAATCTATGGAGCATCATATGGCAGCATAATCTATGGAGCATCATATGGCAGCATAATCTATGGGGCATTATATGGCGGCATAATCTATGGAGCATCATATGGCGGCATAATCTATGGGGCATCATATGGCAGCATAATCTATGGGGCATTATATGGCGGCATAATCTATGGAGCATCATATGGCAGCATAATCTATGGAGCATCATATGACGGCATAATCTATGGAGCTTCATATGGGGGCATAAAATCTATGGAGCATCATATGGGGGAATATACATCTATGGAGCATCATATGGCGGCATAATCTATGGAGCTTCATATGGGGCAGAAAATTTATGGAGCATCATATGGGGGAATATACATCTATGGAGCATCATATGGCGGCATAATCTATGGAGCATCATATGGCGGCATAATCTATGGAGCATCATATAGGGCATAAAATCTATGGAGCATCATATGGGGGTATAAAATCTAAGGGGCATCATATGGGGTATAAAATCTATGGGGCATCATATGGGACATAAAATATATGGAGCATCTTATGGGGGCATACCTTTTATGGAGCAGCATATGGGCCATATTATTCTATGGAGCATCTTATGGGGCCATTATTAACCTTTATGGAGCATTATATGGGAGGTATTTTGTATGCCGTGTACCGCCGGACCAGAAGTGCGTCATCCCGACATGCGCAACAGATTAGCGGTCGCTAGCGAGCCGCCATGTTTTCGGTGGGAAAAGGCAAATATAAGTAGGACTATGAGAGACACTAATCTGTATAGGAGACAAAATCTAGGGGGAGGAGACTAGAGGCCTGCATGTGGCGCCGTGTCACTTCCGGTCCGGATGACGCACTTCCAGTCCGGCTTTACACGGCGCCGCATTTAAACCCCCATTTGCTCCCTTCCCATACACCTGGTCACCCAGCAGACAAGGCAGGGCGCAGGAGCGCCACCTGTAAACCTGTACATTCGCTTCTTAAGGTATGTCTTTGATTCAGAGCGGTTCACCCCATCTGCCATCACTCTGGGCTGCAACTTATGCCACATTTACCCCATGTAGGCTCTGTGGACGCCATCCAGGACATGTTTTAACCCCGTCCAGGGCACATTTAACCCCTACTTTTTGTACACGGCAGGGGGCAGGTGCGCCGCCTATATTCTCATTTCATCCACCTCCAAAGGTATGTTTTCATGTAAATAGTCCACTCCATCTGCCACTGTAATGGGCTAAATTTGTGTTCCATTTGCCCTGTACAGGCTATCAGGACGCCACTCAGGACATACTTTAGCCCTATTCTGGATACATTTAACTCCTGCTTTGTACACAGCAGGTAATCTCTGACATTTCAATGATGGTGACCCCTATTTCCCTATATTTAATAATTTTGATATTATCTGCAGCATCTGGCTCTGCTATAAGGGAATTTACAAGGAATTTATTGCCTCTACTATGTGCCATATCTCTGTTGTACTAATTTTACAAGGTAGAAATGCCTACTTCTTTGTTTCTTATATCATTGTGCTTTTGTTCTACTATGATTATATAAATCGTTACTCTATATATCTCCATGTTGAGATTGTATAATGAGGCTCCATATGTACTTTAACGATATATTCTACTTTCTGGATTATTATCTACATGACATTTTTCGCAATCAATTATATATGATCCAGCCCATATCTGTATATATGTTATATATGTAATCACTATATAATTGCCTCACACTATGTTTCTTCTATTTTTCTCTAGTACCCTATGATTAAGATCCGGGAGGGTCGAAACATTGGGTATCTGTATATTGTACATATTATTATTACGGCACTGGCACTTTCTTCTTTTGGATTGGATAATTTTTCAAATAAAAATATTTTTCTGCATAGTAATCAATTGTAGTGTGCGGTGAATTTTGCTCTTCCTATATTTGTTGGTGCCGCTTAGGACCAATTCACCAGCATCTCCTATACTCTAGACTTGAGTGCACACCATTTCACCCATATTACCTTGTCGTGGTGGTGGCTTAAAAAAATCTTTTGGTCAAAACAAAAGTTGATGGCTATGCATGTGATTTGATGTTAATGTGTCATTGGTGAGGGCGTGGTGCAGAAGTGGAGTTTTTCCAAGAAAAGGCGGAGGGATTTTGGATAGTTCGCGTGGTGGAGGAGGAGCTAGGGTGGAGGCGGAACTTGGGGTGGAGCTTAAAGGGGGGCCCCATAAATTTTGCCAGTATGGGGCCCCAAAATTCCTAGTGGCAGCCCTGGGTGGTGTTAGACTTGGCTCTCGATGAACAACAGGTACTACTCCAGGACAGACTACAGATGCACGGCAGAGACTGGTCCATAGGGAAAGAACATTTGATGCAGACATGCACAGTCAGGTGCAGGCTGGCACGGCAAGTGCTGGCAGGTCGGGCTGAAATGCAGACTGGCACAGCTGGTGCTGGCGGGTGCTGGCGGGTCCGACTGTTATACAGGTTGATACGGCAAGTGCAGGCAGGTCTGATGTTATACGGTTTGCTGTTATGTTTCGGTAGCTGAGGAGTGCAGGCAAAAAAGGCAATACACCAGAGCAGTTGGAATCTATGAGATTGCAGTACCCTGACTAATCACAACAACTAGAGGCAGCCGTGGAGCGTTCCTACATTGGTCCTAGACGCCTCGTCACAGCCTGAGAAACTAAATACACCTAAAGATAGAAATAGGAAAGCTATCTGCCCCGGAGCAGAACCCCAAAGATAATAGAAAGCCCCCAAACATGTAATGGCGGTTAGACAAGAAGAAATACAGACACAAACAGAAAATAGTATGAGCAAACGTTGGGGCCCAAACTAACTAAATAGAAAAGGATAGGAAGGGTACTTACTGCAATCCCAGAAAACCCTGAAAAGCACCAACTCTACTAATTTCAAAAACACCTGAGATCACACGACCTCTACCACCTAAATTAGTTCTCTGGTGTAACAAAATCAAAACAGCAGCCACTGAAAAAACTGGAAAAAGCAAAGGTACAAACATCAGTGGCTGAACTAAACTGAGAGGGCAAAAGCCCCCGGAGGGGACCCAGAAGGCCCCCACAGAAGTGCAGGACAAAATGCAAAAATCAAGCACAAAAACAAAAAGAAGAAAATGTCTTATCTGTTAGCAGGAGATGCAGACACGACACAGCAGGCTACAAAGGAAACAGGAATCAAGGATTCAGACCAGAACAATTGATCACCGGCAACCCTGATGGGAAGGTGACTCCCTTATATAAGACCAGTCAGTAACACCTGATTCCCAATCCTCACAATCTTCACTGGACAGACCAGCACCGCTTGTAACCACCAGAGGGAGCCTCTGCTCAGAACTCATCCCAAGCCCACTCACAACAGTACCCCCCTTGAGGAGGGGTCACCGAACCCTCATTTGAGCAACCAGGTCGGTCAGGATGAGTTCTATGATACGCACGGATGAGTCTCCTAGCACGGATGTCCGAAGCAAACACCCAAGAATTGTCTTCCTGACCATAACCTCTCCACTTAACCAAATACTGGAGTTTCCGTCTAGAAAAACGAGAATCTAATATTTTCTCAACCACATACTCCAGATTGCCCTCAACCAAAACAGGGTCAGGAGGCACAGCAGCAGGAACCACTGGCTCAACAAACCTCTTCAACAAGGACTTGTGGAACACGTTATGGATCTTAAATGTCCCTGGAAGAAGCAAACGAAAAGAAACAGGATTAAGAATCTCTATGATCTTATAAGGTCCAATGAACCTAGGCTTAAATTTAGGAGATGCTACTCTCATAGGAATATTTTTTGAGGACAACCAGACCAAGTCACCTACTTTAAACCGAGGACCATCAGTCCTATGCCGGTTAGCAAACCGCTGGGCCCTCTCCTGAGAGAGGGACAACCTCTCCACTACCTGGTCCCAAATCTGTTGCATACGCTCCACAACAGAGTCAACACCTGGACAGACAGAAGCCTCCGTCTGTCCTGAAGAAAATCGAGGGTGAAACCCAGAATTACAGAAAAACGGAGACATCAAAGTGGCAGAGCTAGCCCTATTATTAAGAGCAATCTCAGCCAAAGGCAAAAAAAAGACCCAGTCATCCTGATCAGCAGACACAAAGCATCTTAGATAAGTCTCCAATGTCTGGTTTGTTCTCTCAGTTTGACCATTGGTCTGAGGATGAAATGCCGAGGAGAAAGACAATTGAACACCCAGTTTAGAACAAAAAGTCCTCCAAAATCTGGAAACAAACTGGACTCCTCTGTCAGACACTATGTTCTCAGGAATGCCGTGTAAACGAACCACGTGCTGAAGGAACAACGGCACCAATTCAGAGGAGGAAGGCAACTTAGGTAATGGCACAAGATGTATCATCTTAGAAAACCTATCACAAATCACCCAGATGGCGGTCATTCTCTGAGAAACAGGAAGGTCGGAAATTAAATCCATAGAGATATGGGTCCATGGTCTCTTGGGCACAGGCAATGGCATCAACAAACCACAAAGAGCGAGAGCAAGGCTTGGAGCGAGAGCAAGTCCCGCAGGACTGCACAAATTCCCTGACATCACGAGACAAGGTAGGCCACCAAAAGGACCGACTAACCAAGTCTCTGGTACCAAAAATTCCGGGATGCCCAGCCAACGCGGAACAATGAATCTCAGACATCACACTCTTTTTCCACTGGTCCGGGACAAACAATTTTCCAACAGGGCAGCGCTCGGGCCTATCCTCCTGACACCCCTCCAGAGCAAGTCTCAAATTAGGTGAGATGGCGGAAAGAACTACACCCTCTTTCAAAATAACAGAAGGATCAGATAACTCAGGAAAGTCCGCAAGGAAGCTCCTCGAGAGGGCATCCGCCTTAACATTCTTAGTGCCAGGAAGAAAGGAAACCACAAAATTAAAACTTGTGAAAAACAAGGCCCACCTGGCCTGTCTAGGATTGAGTCGCTTGGCAGATTCCAGATAAACCAGATTCTTATGGTCAGTAAGGACCACCACCTGATGTTTGGCTCCCTCCAGCCAATGTCTCCACTCTTCAAAAGCCCACTTCATGGCCAATAACTCCCGATTACCCACGTCATAATTACGTTCAGTAGGAGAAAATTTTCGAGAGAAAAAGGCACAAGGGTTACTTTTAGAGGTCTCTGGATCTTTTTGGGACAAAACGGCACCTGCCCCAATTTCAGAGGCATCAACCTCCACCTGAAATGGCAGAGAAACATCAGGCTGCCGTAGAACAGGAGCAGAAGTGAATCTCTGCTTAAGTTCCTGAAATGCAGAGACTGCCTCAGGAGGCCAATTCACCACATCAGAACCCTTTTTGGTCAAATCAGTTAATGGTTTAACAATAACCGAGAAATTACCAATAAATTTACGATAAAAATTGGCAAAACCCAAAAATCTTTGAAGAGCCTTTAATGAAGTAGGTTGGACCCAATCACAGATGGCCTGAACCTTGACCGGGTCCATTTCAATAACAGATGGGGACAAAATGAATCCCAGAAATGAGATCCTCTGTACGCCAAAAAGACACTTTGATCCCTTCACATACAGAGCATTCTCTCTCAAAATCTGGAATACAGTTAGAACATGTTTCACATGAGAGTCCCAGTCATTAGAAAAAATCAAGATATCATCCAAATAAACAATCAGAAATTTATCCACAAAATCCCTGAAAATGTCATTCATGAAGGACTGGAAGACAGAAGGAGCATTAGTGAGCCCAAAGGGCATCACAAGGTACTCAAAATGCCCCTCCGGGGTATTGAATGCCGTCTTCCATTCATCCCCGTGCTTAATGCGAATAAGGTTATATGCCCCCCTGAGGTCAAGCTTGGTAAACCAAGTAGCGTTTTTCACCCTGGAAAACAGGTCAGCAATCAAGGGTAATGGGTATTGATATTTCACAGTAATATTGTTCAAAAGACGATAATCAATACACGGCCTTAATGAACCATCCTTTTTGGCCACAAAGAAAAAACCGGCACCTAAGGGTGAAGAGGATGGTCTGATATGACCCTTCTCCAATGACTCCTTGATATAAGACCGCATAGCGTCATGTTCAGGTACAGACAAGTTAAAAAGGCGTCCTTTAGGGAATTTACTACCAGGCACTAATTCAATAGCGCAGTCATAGCTCCTATGGGGAGGCAAGGATGCAGATTTACTTTCGCTAAATACATCAGAAAAATCAATCAAAAAGTCAGGAACATCCTGAGCCTGGGGGGAGGCAGAAAAAACAGGAGGGTTGGTATTAACACATTGGCAGCCCCAACTGGTTACAGACACAGATTTCCAATCCAAAACAGGATTATGAGACTAACCAAGGGAAACCCAGTACGATAATGTCATGCAGATTATACAGAACCAAAAATTTGCAGCACTCTTGATGATCAGGTTCAACCCTCATTATCACCTGAGTAGAGAACTGAGGTTTATTCTCAGCCAAAGGGGTAGAATCGATCCCCAGTAGGGGAATAGACTTCTGTAGGGGTATCAAGGGAAACCCACAATGTTTAGCAAAATCATAATCCATCAGGTTAATAGCTGCTCCAGAATCAACGAAAGCCTGAGCAGAAAATGAGGACAGAGAACATATCAGAGTGACAGTTAATAAAAACTTAGTCTGAACACTACCCAAGACAACTGAGCGTGCAAAACGTCTTCCCCGCTTAGGGCAGACTGAAATAGCATGAGAGGCATCACCACAGTAGAAACATAACCCATTGCGCTTTCGAAACTCATGACGCTGTGCCCCAGACACCACTCTATCACACTGCATGGATTCAGAAGCAGGTTCACAAGGCAACACTATTCCACGCATACTTCTCCGCTCACGCAAACGTCTGTCAATTTGAATCGCTAATGACATAGAATCATTGAGACCAGAGGGGACAGGGAATCCCACCATAACATCCTTTACATTATCTGACAGACCCTTCCGAAAAAGGGCCGCCAAAGCGTCGTCATTCCACTTGGTCAGGACTGCCCACCTACGGAATCTCTGACAGTATAACTCAGCGTCATCAAGCCCCTGATTTAATGCCAACAAGGCTTTTTCAGCTTGATCAGTGACATTAGGCTCATCGTACAATAACCCCAAAGCCTGAAAAAAATGCATCAACATCACTCAAAACAGGATCCCCAGGTGTCAGGGAAAAAGCCCAATCCTGAGGATCGCCGCGCAGGAGAGAGATGACAATTTTAACCTGCTGCGCTGCGTTCCCTGAGGACTTAGATTTTAAGGCAAAAAACAATTTACAATTATTTTTGAAATTCTGAAAGTTAGCTCGATCCCCTAAAAACAAATCTGGCATGGGAATCCTAGGTTCCACAACAGGCAACCTAGCAAGATATGCAGCAATACTCTGAACCTCAGTGGCAAGCTGATCCACACGGCCAGACAACTGTGCAAACTCCATTGAGAGAAAAAATCCTCCCCAGCACCCAGAGATACAGAGGGAAAAAAAAAAATGCAACAAACAGAAAAATATCTCTGACAACTCTGACAACCGTTTTTTTCTTTCACAAATTTTTTCCCTTCTGTGAGTACCATACAATTTTAAATTTTAGGCCGGTGATACTGTTATGTTTCGGTAGCTGAGGAGTGCAGGCAAAAAAGGCAATACACCAGAGCAGTTGGAATCTATGAGATTGCAGTACCCTGACTAATCACAACAACTAGAGGCAGCCGTGGAGCGTTCCTACGTTGGTCCTAGACGCCTCGTCACAGCCTGAGAAACTAACTACACCTAAAGATAGAAATAGGAAAGCTATCTGCCCCGGAGCATAACCCCAAAGATAATAGAAAGCCCCCAAACATGTAATGGCGGTTAGACAAGAAGAAATACAGACACAGAAAGAAAATAGTATGAGCAAACGTTGGGGCCCAAACTAACTAAATAGAAAAGGATAGGAAGGGTACTTACTGCAATCCCAGAAAACCCTGAAAAGCACCAACTCTACTAATTTCAAAAACACCTGAGATCACACGACCTCTACCACCTAAATTAGTTCTCTGGTGTAACAAAATCAAAACAGCAGCCACTGAAAAAACTGGAAAAAGCAAAGGTACAAACATCAGTGGCTGAACTAAACTGAGAGGGCAAAAGCCCCCGGAGGGGACCCAGAAGGCCCCCACAGAAGTGCAGGACAAAATGCAAAAATCAAGCACAAAAACAAAAAGAAGAAAATGTCTTATCTGTTAGCAGGAGATGCAGACACGACACAGCAGGCTACAAAGGAAACAGGAATCAAGGATTCAGACCAGAACAATTGATCACCGGCAACCCTGATGGGAAGGTGACTCCCTTATATAAGACCAGTCAGTAACACCTGATTCCCAATCCTCACAATCTTCACAATCTTCACTGGACAGACCAGCACCGCTTGTAACCACCAGAGGGAGCCTCTGCTCAGAACTCATCCCAAGCCCACTCACAACAGTTTGCCATGCAGGTGGGTATGCTGTTATACAGTTTGGCACAGCAGGTGCAGGCGGGACCGGCTGATGCACAGACTGGCAGAGCAGGTTCTGGTGTATCCGGTTAATGTACAGACTGACAAGGCAAATACCGGCAAGGAGGTAAGGGATGGACAGACACTAGTCGGAACTAGTATACTGTGACCTGAGAACTAGAAAGCGTTTTTAGGAACAGACTAACAAAGTTGTACAGGTGGAGGTGCAGATGGAGGTGCCTTAAACAATAAATGTCTCCCAGCCATTGACTGGGGACACTTTAGGTGGGCGCACGTGACTCCTTTAAGAGGGAGGGGGTGAACATGCGTGCCCTAATCACACTGCCCGGGGATTTGCGTTCAGTGGAGCAGGAGTAGTACCAGGATCTTTATAAAAAAGGACTGAGGATGATAAGCTTAAGGAGAGACACATGGAAAGAATTCTGGATCTGTAAGGAAGCTGGACTTTGAGCTTGTAGGCTACCGGATTAATGTGACCCAGAATCTCAAATGGACCGATGAAGAGAGGGCCTTGTTTATATGAGGGTACCTGTCATGGGTTTACCGTAACAGAGAGGAACCAGAAGACTAGGCCATCTGATTTCTCCTATTCCTGCACTGATTAAAGCACTTTGTCTTCATGTTATATGGTGCAGGTTTCTTCTAGCAGTGCAGGGGTTAATTTGCTCAGTTGAGAGCTCCTGAAAGTTTGCCTGCATTAAGGCTCTTAGCTGTTCACTGTTGGCCCCTCCCCTCTCCTATATAAACTGGACTCTGGCAAGCAGAGGCATGTCCACAGCTAACTTCATTGTTGCATTGTTTAGAAGTTGGTGGAGAGTTGTTGTTTGAGAAAGTCTTTGGTGAATTTATCTAAGACTGTTGCGTGGTTCAGGTTGTGTGCTAATCCTCCCCTTCTCCTACTTTGGTTTTTCCCATTCTTCGCTCCCTCTATTGTTTGGGTGTGCATAGTTGTATGATTGATATGCTGATTTATCTCTGTTTGTATTACCTTATTAGTCTGCTTCGTGTATTGCCATACACCACTACTCCCCTCTTCCCTGGGTGAGGGCGGGAACAGACTGAGGGTTGGATTCAGGATCTCAGTAATGTACGTGGCCCCAATGTCTTCACCATCAGAAGTAATCCGGGAACGTAAACCAGGGACCAGAAATAGCTAGGGCACCCCTAGCATTAGGGACAGTGAAGGAGTCCATGGTCCCAGGATGCCCAACAACGGAGTCATGACAGTACCATTAAACGGACATACTTAGATGACAGGCAGACCTTGTCTCTAGGATGAAATAGAGGCGGATCAAGACATCTCTTGTCTGCGTGTCTTTTCATCCATTCAGAAGACTTCAGTAAAGTGGAATTAGTGTTTTTCCACATTTTTGAAAAAACCTTGATGAGGGATTAAGCAGCAATATTTGAGGGAGGCAGTAGAAACGCCCATGGGAGTGGAGAGCAGTGAATATTCATTCTCTTTAATAGTGGGCACACATGGTCGCCCAGCTGCTGCAGAAAGCCGGTGGCTGCGGCTAACAGTTTACCCGCTATTACAGAAAATTAATATTCACGCCGTGCTGTGAGGGAGTGGATTGAAAGTAAGTAGAATCATTTATTTTTTATATGTGCAGCATGATGGGGGCCATATATATCAAGATGGGGTCATATATCCCAGGATGGGGATGAGGTGGCCATGTATATCAGAATGGGGATATGGGCCATGTATACCAGGATGGAGATGGGGCAATGTATACCAGGATAGGGATGGGGCCACGTATACTTGGATGGGGGCATGTATACCTGGATGGAGGGGCCATGTATACCTGGATGGGTGGGCCATGTATACTTGGATTTGGGGGCCATGTATACCTAAATGGGGGGCCATATATACCTGGGTTGAGGGCCATATATACCTGGATGGGACCATATATACCTAGATGGGGGGACATACATACCAGGATGAGGGGACATATATACCAGGATGGGGGCATATACATACCCGGATGGAGGATACTAGTACATAATTGGGGGACATTACCCCTATAACAGTGCGACTTATAGTCCAAAAAATATGGTAGATAGATAGATAATAGATAGATAGATAGATAAAATGTATGTTTGTACACGATCTATCTTATTATACACTACCTTTCCTCTGTTTTTAAATTGTTCATCATACTGTTCACTTGTATAACTTATAGCACAGAATAAAGTTTCCAATATAAGCATTAACTTCCTGCGTCCTCTCTTTGCTGATATGTCTTTGGAGTTGCTTTAAGCCATTTATATGCAATTAGAGATTGCTGGATGGCTTTTCTTTTAATAATGTAATTTTTGAATCATATATATAATGATTGAATAGCATTCTGCCAATATGATTAAATACTTATGCAAAGTTGTTTTAATTTAAGGAAAGTGCTGCTGCCTGCTCTCCGCCTCTCTCTTTTTCTCTAGCACAATTGGCCCTAGCAATCAATGCAAATGATAGTTAAGCAGTAGAACAGCACAGGATGTGCTGGCCCTTTGGAATATCTAGATGGCTAACGGAATCAAACGAGTGAGGTGTGATAATTGCTGATATGGTGTCCAATAGTACATCGTTACCTGCATTTAATTTTTTGGGACCGTGGCGCTTGATGCAGTAATCTGAAAAGGGGCACACTTTATGGGAAGATAAGGAACACAGGCCAGAGAGCTCTTTCTTCTTCAGATGGAAGCACTTACTGGTCAGTGTCAGTATGAAATGGCCAACAACAAGATACAACTGTGCAAAAAAAAATTAGCTATTTTAAAGATGCGACATGTGAAACGCTACTCAGACTAAATTTACAGCTTATTTTTTTACCCATTCCATTAACTATAAATATCAATAAGAAACAGCAAAAAATCTGTAAATCATAGGGTGCAAATGGAAGGAAAAGTGATGTAATTCAATTAAACTGAGAACGAAAGTTATCCAACAGCTCTCAGTTATGAGATTCGGGAGGCAACATGTAATTCAGATGGTTGACTGCTACTACCAAAATCAGCTAACTTTATATTCTTATTACAATATATAGAATAAATACAGGTGCTTCTCACAAAATTAGAATACCTTCAAAAAGTTAATTTATTTCAGTTCTTCAATACAAAAAGTGAAGCTCATATATTATATAGAGACATTATAAACAGCGTGATCTATTTCAAGTGTTTATTTCTGTTAATGTTGATGATTATGGCTTACAGCCAATGAAAACACCCAAAAGTCATTATCTCAGTAAATTCGAATACATTATAACAAAATGTTGGCCTACTGAAATGTATGTTCAGTAAATGCACTCAATACTTGGTCTGGGCTCCTTTGCATCAGCTGCATTAATGCAGCGTGGCATGGAGGCTTTCAGCCTGTGGCACTGTTGAGGTGTTATGGAAGCCCAGGTTACTTTGATAGCAGCCTTCAGTTCGTCTGCATAGTGGGGTCTGGTGTCTCTAAATCTTCCTCTTGACAATACCCCATATATTCTCTATGGGGTTAAGGTCAGGCGAGTTTGCTGGTCAATCAAGCACAGTGATACTGTTGTTTTTAAACCAGGTATTGGTACTTTTGGCAGTGTGGACAGGTGCCAAATCCTGCTGGAGAATGAAATTTCCATCTCCATAAAGCTTGTCGGTAGAGGGAAGCATGAAGAGCTCTAAAATTTCCTGGTAGACGACTGCGCTGACTTTGGTCTTGATAAAGCACAGTGGTCCAACACCAACAGATGACATGGCTCTTCAAACCATCACTTATTGTGGAAACTTATTATTATTATACATTTATATAGCGCCATTTATTCCATGGCGCTTTACATATGAAAAGGGAAAAATATAGACAGGTACAATAAACATGTGCTAGACAAAGGACACACAAGTACAGAAGGAGAGAGGACCCTGCCCGCAAGGGCTCACAGTCTGCAGGGATGGGTGAGAATACAGTCATGGCCAAAAGTTTTGAGAATGACACAAATATTAATTTTTACAAAGTCTACTGCTTCACTTTTTCTAATGGCAATTTGCATATACTCCAGAATGTTATAAAGAGTGATCAGCTTAACAGCAATTACTTGCAAAGTCAATATTTGGCTAGAAAATGAACTTTATCCCCCAAAACACATTTCAACATCATTGCAGCCCTGCCTTAAAAGGACCAGCTAACCTCTTTTCAGTGATTGCTCCATTAACACTGGTGTGGGTGTTGATGAGGACATGGCTGGAGATCAATCTGTCATGATTAAGTAAGAATGACACCACTGGACACTTTAAACGAGGCTGGTGCTTGGCATCATTGTTTCTCTTCTGTTAACCATGGTTATCTCTAAAGAAACACGTGCAGTTATCATTGCAATGCACAAAAATGGCCTAACAGGGAAGAGTATCGCAGCTAGAAAGATTGCACCTCAGTCAACAATCTATCGCATCATCAAGAACTTCAAGGAGAGAGGTTCCATTGTTGCTAAAAAGGCTTCAGGGCGCCCAAGAAAGACCAGCAAGCGCCAGGAACGTCTCTTAAAAGTGTTTCAGCTGCGGGATCGGGCTACCAGCAGTGCAGAGCTTGCTCAGGAATGGAAGCAGGCAGGTGTGAGTGCATCTGCACGCACTGTGAGGCGGAGACTCTTGGAGCAAGGCCTGGTCTCAAGGATGGCAGCAAAGAAGCCACTTCTCTCCAGAAAAAACATCATGGACAGACTGATATTCTGCAAAAGGTACAGGCAGTGGACTGCTGAGGACTGGGGTAAAGTTATTTTCTCTGATGAATCCCCTTTTCGATTGTTTGGGACATCAGGATAACGCCTCATTCGGAGAAGACAAGGTGAGCGCTACCACCAGTCTTGTCTCATGCCAACTGTTAAGCATCCTGAAACCATTCATGTGTGGGGTTGCTTCTCAGCCAAGGGAATCGGCTCTCTCACAGTCTTGCCTAAAAACACAGCCATGAATAAAGAATGGTACCAGAATGTCCTCCAAGAGCAACTTCTTCCAACCCTCCAAGAGCAGTTTGGCGATCAACAATGCCTTTTCCAGCATGATGGAGCACCTTGCCATAAAGCAAAGGTGATAACTAAATGGCTCAGGGAACAAAACATAGAGATTTTGGGTCCATGGCCTGGAAACTCCCCAGATCTTAATCCCTTTGAGAACTTGTGGTCAATCATCAAGAGACGGGTGGACAAACAAAAACCTAAAAATTCTGACAAAATGAAAGCATTGATTGGGCAAGAATGGACTGCTATCAGTCAGGATTTGGTCCAGAAGTTGATTGAGAGCATGCCAGGGAGAATTGCAGAGGTCCTGAAGAAGAAGGGTCAACACTGAAAATATTGACTTGCTGCATTAACTCATTCTAACTGTCAATATAAGCTTTTGTTACTCATATGTTTGCAATTATATTTCTGTCTGTGATAAAAACATCTGTCAAACACACACATAAAAACCAGAGGGCAGCAGATCATGTGAAAATATATATTTGTGTCATTCTCAAAACTTTTGGCCATGACTGTACACTAGGAAAGGATAGAGCTGGTCGTGCAATGGTTCAGTAGACTGAGGATCATTGCAGGTTGTAGGCTTGTCGGAACAGGTGGGTCTTCAGGTTCACACTATACCTCAAGCAGCTTGGATTGTGTACCTCTCCACTCTTCCTCCAGACTTTGGGACCTTGATTTCCAAATAAAACGCAAAATTTACTTCTGAAAACAACACCTTGGACCACTGAGCAACAGTCTAGTTCTTTTTCTTCTTGGCCCAGTTAAGATGCTTCTGGCGTTGTCTATTGGTCATGAGTGGCTTGGCACAAGGAATGAGAAACTTGCAGCCCATGTCCTGGATACGTCTGTGTGTGGTGGCTCTTGATGCAATGACTCCAGCAGCCGTCCACTCCTTGTGAATCTTCCTCAAATTTTTGAATGGCCATTTATGAACAATCCTTTTAAGACTGCGGTTATCCCAGTTGCTTGTGCACCTTTTTCTACCACACTTTTTCCTTCCACTCAACTTTCCATTAATATGCTTGGATACAGCACTCTAAACAGCCAGCTTCTTTAGCAATGACCGTTTGTGGCTTAACCTCCTTGTGGAGTGTGCCAATGACTGCCTTCTGTACATCTGTCAAGCCAGTAGTCTTCCCATGTTTGTGGAACCTACTGAAACAGACTAAGGCTAAGTGCACACGTTCAAGAATATTTGCAGAAAATTCCTGAGCAAAAACTGACTTTTTCACGGTAAAAACGCATGCCTTTTTCTCGCGGTTTTTGCAGTTTTTGACGCTTTTTTTTGCGCGTTTTTTAACGCGAATTTTACCTGAACATTCTAGCTCAATAATATAGCGGGAAAAACGCTCCATCTGCACAAAAATAGCAGAATTCATTCTAAATAATAGGATGCTGAATTCATGCGTTTTTTCAGTGTTTTTTGCTGCGAAAAAAACGCAAAAAAAAATGCGAATAATCCTAAACATGTGCACTTAGCCTAAGGAACATATTTAAATGCTTAGGAAGCTTAGGAGATAATGACTTTTTGGTTTTCATTGGCTGTAAGCCATAATCATCAACATAAACCGAAATAAATACTTTATATAGATCACTCTGTTTGTAATGACTCTATATAATATATGAGTTTCACTTTTTTTATTGAAGTACTGAAATAAATTAACTTTTTAATGATATTCTAATTTTGTGAGAACCACCTGTACATAAATTCATCATATAATGTATGCCTTGGTAAAAAAAAAAAGATACAAAACAGAAATAGAGCAAGGATTGCACCATAATTTGATTAAATAAAGATTGAGAAAAAAAACATGATTATTGTCTATAAATTTAGGTTTATTTTGGTAAATAGATGTAAATGACAAAAGCAATATACACTGCTCAAAAAATAAAGGGAACACTTAAAAAACAGAATATAACTCCAAGTAAATCAAACTTCTGTGAAATCAAACTGTCCACTTAGGAAGCAACACTGATTGACAATCAATTTCACATGTTGTTGTGCAAATGGAATAGACAGCAGATGGAAATAATAGCAATTATCAAGACACACTCAATAAAGGAGTGGTTCTGCAGGTGGGGAACACAGACCACATCTCAGTACCAATGCTTTCTGGCTGATGTTTTGGTCACTTTTGAATGTTGATTGTGCTTTCACACTCGTGGTAGCATGAGACGGACTCTACAGCCCACACAAGTGGCTCAGGTAGTGCAGCTCATCCAGGATGGCACATCAATGCGGGCTGTGGCAAGAAGGTTTGATGTGTCTGTCAGTGTAGTGTCCAGAGGCTGGAGGCGCTTCAAGAAAACAGGACAGTACACCAGAAGACGTGGAGAGGGTCATAGGAGGGCAACAACCCAGCAGCAGGACCACTACCTCCGCCTTTGTGCAAGGAGGAACAGGAGAAACACTACCAGAGCCCTGTAAAGTGACCTCCAGTAGGCCACAAATGTGCATGTGTCTGCACAAACGGTTAGAAACCGACTCCATGAGGATAGTCTGAGTGCCCGACGTCCACAGATGAGGGTTGTGCTCACAGCCCAACACCATGCACGCTTGGCATTTGCCATAGAACACCAGGATTGGCAAATTCGCCACTGGCGCTCTGTGCTCTTCACAGATGAAAGCAAGCTCACACTGAGCACAAGTGACAGACGTGACAGAGTCTGGAGACGCCGTGGAGCGTGATCTTCTGCTTGCAACATCCTTCAGCATGACTGGTTTGGCAGTGGGTCAGTAATGGTGTGGGGTGGCGTTTCTTTGCAGGGCCGCACAGCCCTCCATGTGCTCGCCAGAGGTAGCCTGACTGCCATTCGGTGCCGAGATGAGATCCTCAGACCCCTTGTGACACCATATGCTGGTGTTGGTTGGCCCTAGGTTCCTCCTAATGCAGGACAATGCCAGACCTAATGTGGCTGGAGTGTGTCACCAGTTCCTGCAAGATGAAGGCATTGAAGCTATGGACTGGCCCGTCCGTTCCCCAGACCTGAATCTGATTGAGCACATTTGGGACAGCATGTCTCGCTCCATCCACCAACGTCACGTTGCACCACAGACTGTCCAGTAGTTGGCTGATGCTTTAGTACAGGTCACACACACAACTGAGCATCATTTTGACTTGTTTTAAGGACATTACATTCCACTTTAATTTTGGGTGTGACTCCAAATCCAGGCCTCCATTGGTTAATAAATTTGATTTCCATTGATGATTTTTGCGTGATTTTGTTGTCAGCACATTCAACTTTGTACAGAACAAAGTATTCAATGAGAATATTTCATTCATTCAGATCTAGCATGTGTTATTTGAGTGTTCCCTTTATTTTTTTGAACAGTGTAGTACCATTAACACGTACATAAAAAGTAATGATCACCAGATTTATTCATTATAATCATAACAATAAGGATTTGATAATATTTACATTGATCAGCCATAACATTGAAATACCAATTGTAATATATTGTAGCCCTCTCCACCATGCTGACAAAAGAACTTTAAAGGTCCCCATACACATTAGACTAATGCAGGTTGAATGTGCCGATATTGACTGGTTTGGCAGACGATCTAATGTGTGTATGGCAGTGCCAGCCAATTGATGGATGGGAGAGATGTCGATCAGGCATGTCTGATTTTGGACTGCTGATTGCAGTGTTCTAACTGAAATAGGCCACATGCCAACGTGTCTGTCGGTGGTTTTCTCATAGAGAACACAGGAGCGCTTGGCCATGCAAATGCTCCTGTGTGTGAGTCAGCTGAGATGACAATTGGCTCAGCATCATTCGTCCGAAAACTATCTAATTTATATGACCAGCTTAAAGCAACAAAGCATGGATACCACAAGACCTCTGCAGTTACTTTTTGGAATCTGACAATAAGAGGCTAGCTATAAATCCTTTAAGTTGTCCAAGTTGTCAGGTGTGGCTTCGTGCACCCTGTTACAAGTTTACGAGTAGGCTTTTCTTGGACCTTCTTTGATGCTCACCACTGCCTACATGGAAACACCCTAAAGGCCAAGAGATGCTCTTTACTAGTCTTCTAGCCATCACAATTTGAACTATTATAAGTCACTACTATTTACTGTATAACTAATCCCACTCGTTCGAAAGTGCCATTGTCACGTAATCATTGTTATTCAATTCACCTTCAGCAGTTTTATTCTCTTACAGATTAGGCCAATTTTCATTTTTGTTGCTTTATTTTTTTCCTCGCTTCCTGCCAAGACCCTTAGCAGTTTTTGTCCATCAATGCAGCATATGAAGACTTGTTTTTATACGAGATATGAGTTGTAGTCTTGAATGACTACTCGCTTTACCATACAATGTACATAATGCAAAGTGGGATCAAAATTCCATACGCGCTGAAACAGTGAAAACATTTATTGTGGAAGGTTTGTTTTTATTTTTATGGTGTTAAGTTTGCAGTAAAAATGACCTGCCGTGATTCTTGAGGTCAGTACAGTTATGGCAATAACAAACATGTATGTTTTTTTTTTCAATTTTCAGTAGTGAGAATTATTTCTAAACTCTGAAAAAAATTTGGCCATTTCTATTGATGTCTTCATTGCGTTTTTTTGGGGAAAACGTGTGATGAACAAAAAATAGCTTTTAACAGTTTCATTTTATGGAACTATGAAGGTTGCAGCCCATCGGCCATTGATAGGCAGCAGCGCTCATATGTCATAAACAATGACACAAAATTGCTGGGGTAAACATCTCTCAGAGTAAGACGCGTTGCTGTAGGTAAGTTTTCCTTTTTTTTTTTCTAAATTTAACCAGACACAAAAGGGACATTCAATTGTTCAACAGTCGACAACCCCTGTGTTGCATAGCAGTACAAAGATGGCAGCGACGAGGGCTCTCACAGCCTATTCCAACATCTGCTGTTAGTCAGATAATGGCACCAACCATATATGATTGGTAGTGATGAGCAAACGTGCTCAGATAAGGTGTCATCTGAGTGTGCTCGTGTGCTAATAGAGTATCTTTGCATACTCGAATACTATGTTCGAGTTGCCACGGCTGCCATGGTTATTCAATAGCCGCAACACATGCAAGGATTGCCAAACAAACAGGCACCCTGTATGTGGTGTGGCTGTCGAACAGCCGTGGCAACTCGAACATAGTATTCGAGTATGCAAAAGATACTCTATTAGCACACGAGTGTGCTCAAATGACATCTTATCCAAACACGTTCGCTCATCACTAATGATAAATGCTCGGGAGCTCCATAAGTTTAAACCTGTAATCCGCCATACTTGTGCAGAGGATGTCAAGAACTGGTTGATGTTATTGCCGACTAATGTATAAGAAAAATCTTTTTAGCCAGTAAAACAAATGATCAAGGTATATTCTTGATGAATACAGAGCCAGTTATACAAATAACTTGTCATATTAGAAGAAGAGATCTGAAGGGGAAATTATGCAACATTTTTAAAGCAAATTATATGTTCATTTCGTCATTATAATGTCATTAGTAAATATGCATTTAATTGATGTTTCACTGGTTATTTATTTATAGACAGCGTACCTGTCCACCAATGCCAGGGACAGACTGGAGGCAAGACGCCAAAGGAAGTTGGTAAGAATTATCTAGTACAAACACTTCACAGTTGGAAATTGCTTAAATAATCCTATAGTATTACTATTCTTCAATGCAGTTTTATGTTAAGGCTTCATACTCGCTGCTGAATTAAAAGCCTGCTATTGGCCATATTCAACCTATGAATTTTAGGTGCATATTGTGGAAGTTTTCTCCTTTACTATGATTCTTTTAGTAATACAGACATGCAAGCATTATGTGAATGTCATGATATGTGACACGACCCAACGGGTGGTCGGTCAGTGGACGGCACAACTCACACACAACGGGATGGGAAAGGTGAGATGAGGACCCTAACGATAGGGAATGAGGGATGGTCACCACCTGAGTTCAAACCTGAGCCTGTCCCTGCACTCCCCTAACAACTATGCGGGTCCTTAACCCGCATCTGTCAGGATAACTCATCCCTAGTAGTCACCTAACACTGCCCTGGCTAGTGCACTGGCCGGCAAGGAGCACTAGCCTCACCTCTGCAGATAATAAACACAGGGGGAAGTGACAAACACCAAAGGGACAAGGTAGCAAAAAGCACCACACTTAGCTTATGAATATCGCTGCTAAGCTCCAAACAGCAGAGAACACAGCAACTGGACTCCAAATTCCAGACGTGGCTAACACCAGAGAGCTGCTCCTGTTAGGCTGGTCCAGAAAGGACCTGTATCACCAACAGTCAGCTGATGAATCAGGTGACCTTTTAAATTATGGTGGGAGTGGTCATCACCTCCATCAGCTGACTCAGAAGAAATGCAGTAACACCAGATTGCCAGCAGGGGAAAAACTGACATTAACCCCAGATGATCCAAAAGGAAAAATGTTTTAATTGAGTGGAACCAGAGCTGCCACAAATCCAAAAATGGATCGTGACAGTGTGCCTCTGTAAGGCGGTTTGGCACCCTACAGAGGAAATATGATGTCCTTTGTGCTGTGTGTGTGTTGGGTGCAATAGAGTACTCACTTCTGTTGCTGGAATTCTCTCAGTCTCTGTTACTTCAGCTTCTGGCCTCCAGGTTCCACGAAACACCACAAAGTCACGGTTCCTTTCCAACAGTTGAACTTTACTAAACAGCAAGGCATCAATCACATCAGTAGCACAGTTCACACAGGACAACATTTCCTGTACTTCCCTGAGTTTCCGGGCAGATTCTATTCTTGCTATCAACTCCCTTTCTTACCTTTCTGCTACAATCTGGGCAATCTCTTTAGACAATCCATGTTCCATCTGTACATTACAAGTCACCAGCTCCCTGTCAGCCCCTCGTCCAGTTCCATGAGGGAAAGGTGTCGGGAACACCATCTCGGCTGCTCCCGCCCTGGTCTTAGACCCCGAATCCTTCCTGGGGATGATTCTGTTGAGCTGGTGTCATTTACACTGTTCTCTATCCTGGGGCCCCTTACTGCAATCCGCAGGATTATCCCCACGGCTATAATCCTTTGCTCTCTCTCTGCTCACACGTCCTGCTCTTGGGCAGGCTGCTTGGGTGTCTGCTTCTAATCGTGAAGTGCTTTTCCTATATCTTTCTGCCCTATGCTGCTCTGCTCTGTGCCCCTCCCATCTACTTAACCCCTATGCTGCCTATACCTTACTACTCTTACATCTATTTAATGCTCTATCTCTAATGTGTCCCTCTATTCTAATCCCCTACAGTCCTACACTACTTCCTAATCTATCCCTAAGCCTATGCACAATTCATGACAAATACATTTGCATTACAGTACACACAATAGTAAAACATTAATAAAATGTAAGGGTGCCGCATGTGACACAGGTGAACAGCTTTCAGGAGAGAGAAAGTACATGTGGGTCCCCGCCACCTACTTACACCACTATGCCTCCAACCTCATCAGGTCTACAAAATGCATTTAATATTGAATGAGGGTTTGTATTGTGAAATCTGGGGACAAATCTGCATTCATTTCACATTTGAATTTTTACAGTTTGTATATTAGTCTGCTTTTAAGTAGTCAACGGACAAAAAGAGCAAGTGCAGTGTGGAATTCTCCTACCTCAACAACACTTTTGTTGCACAGCTTCTGAATCCACACCTTTGCAGTAGAAAACTTCACAGAGCAGGCTGCATTGGATAACAGGCTTTTACTTGTAACAACATGAGGTAAAGGGGAGAATGCACAGTCATTTCAGCATTGCATCAGGAAAACAAGAACAAAACGAAAGTGAAACTACAAGTGAGACTATTTCTTATACAATACATTAAACAGAAGGAAACGTTACACAACATTGCCATCTACTGTCAGGTCAGCATAAAGTCCTCCTTTTCCTTATAATAAGTCCTAATCTGTTGCATATGCCAACACCCTTTCTCAACAATAAGGATTTATTCAATCAAACCCAATTTTTTTTATTAGTCTCTGATGTTTATCAGCATTCAACGCCTTCGTGAAAATGTCTGCTGTCATTTCTTCAGTAGGGCAATACTCCAACTTCAAGACTCCTTGGTCCTCTTTTAGTTTTGTTGGTTCCAAGTGTGATTGTCCTAATTCTGTCAACAATTGTCTTAACCACAGTACTTCTTGTCTTTCTATCTGTATTCCTAGGTACTGTTTTACATTTCCTAAGTCTTTGATTTCAAAATGTTGTTTCAGGGTTTTTAGAATGTTTTCTTTATCCCTTTCTTGTTTAAAACAAATCAAAATGTTGTCTACATATATGAGTACATAAATCTTTCTATTACTCAGCCTTTTTGTGTACAAGCATGGATCAGCTTTGCTTCTTTGAAATTTTTCATTTGTTAGTACTGCCGTGATTTTGTCATTCCACACTTTAGCTGCTTGCTTTAAACCATATATGCTTTTCTGTAGTTTACAAACTTTGGATTTTTTTCATCTTTGAATCCTGGAGGTTGTTCCATGTAAATGTCTTCTGTTAAATCTCCATTCAAAAAAGCTGTCTTTACATCCAGATGTCTTAGTTCCATCTTTTCCATTGCTGCAACTGTAAGTAAAGTTCTTATTGTAGTGTGTTTGACAACTGGAGCAAATGTTTCATCATAGTCTTCTCCATATTTTTGAGAATACCCTTTAGCTATGAGCCTTTAGCTATGTGCCATTTGTTTGGCATTTTACTTTAAAAATCCATTTACATCCTATGGCTTTTCTTCCTTCTGGCAAATCTGTTAGTGTCCATGTATTTGAATCATGCATGGATTTAATTACTGTTTCTGTTGCTTCTATCCATTTATTAGCTTCTTCTTCAGAAAGTTTAGATATGTCTTCCCATGAGGTAGGTTCATACATTTTACTTATACTTGTCTTGTATGAGAGACTTTTTGGTGGTTTTCCTTTGTTCTTTCTTATTGAACGTCTTGGTTCTGTGTCTATTTATAGTTGTGATTCTTCACTTTCAGTATTTTGTTCTTCATTAATTTCTACTTCTTTCTCATCAGATATTTCTTCAGTTATGTCACTATTGTTTTTCTCATTTTTTATTTCAACTCATGTCTTCATTTAAATCTTCAATAAATGTCACACTGTTACTCACTGTAACTCTGTCTGTTTTGGGATCTAAGATTCTATATCCTCTGTAGTTTTCACTATATCCAACGAATATTCCTTCCATGGATCTGTTTTGAAGTTTGGAACATTTTTCTGTTGCAATGAATATAAAAACTTTACATCCAAAAATTTTTAAATGATTGACACTTGGTTTCATACCTTGCCACAGTTCATATGGCGTTTTCTTCAGTTTTCTGGAAAAAAGTCGGTTCTGTAGATATGTAGCTGTCATTGCTGCCTCACCCCAATATTTCTCTGGTAGTTTAGAATCTGTCAGCATACATCTCATCATTTCTGTTAGAGTTCTGTTTTTCCTTTCTGCTACTCCATTTTGTTCAGGTGTGTATGGAACAGTTTTCTGATGTTCTATTCCATTTTGTCTTAAGTAGTCTTCTATTCTGTGACCTGTAAATTCACCTCCATTATCACTTTTGATGACAATTGGCTTCCTTTGAAATTTGTTACTTGATCTTGTTACATAGTCTACAAGTTTATCAAAAACTTCACTTTTGTTCTTAATTAAGTATGTGACTGTGTATCTTGAGTAGTCGTCTATAAGAGTCAACATGTATCTATTGCCTCCTGATGTAGTCACTTTCATGGGTCCACATACGTCAGTAAGCACCAAATCAAGTGGTCTTTCGCTTTTCATCTCACTTTCTTTTGGAATAGATATCCTTGTGGCTTTGGATTTTATACAACATTCACATCTTATGGTAATTGAGCAATCTGATATCTTTAAATCTTTTGTCAATTCTTTTCTCTTTAGTTCCCTTATACTGTCCGGGTGTCTATGTCCTAGACGTCTGTGCCACATGTGAATACAGTTTTTGTGATCATGTGTACATACCTTCATCTGTTCCTTTGGTTTGTCAAAATGATATAATTGTTCATCTGCCTTGACTTTGGTTATCATCTTGTTTCCTGCAATAATTGCACACTCATTGTCTTTGAATTTTACTGTAAGTCCTTTTGCTGTTAAACGTTTCACAGATAATAATCCGCCTTCCAATTTTGGAACATACAGCACATCCTGTACAAGTATCTTTGAATCTTGTCCGAACTTGTTTGAACAATTTAGCATACCTTGTCCGATACCTTCTGCGGTTATTTTGCTTCCATCTGCAAGATAAATGGCTTCTTTCTTATCTAAATCAAGATCAGTAAAGAAATTCTTGTCACTTGTCATATGACTCGTTGCTCCTGAATCAATAAACCAACCAAGTGATGATTTCTTGTCTGTTATTTTGAATGTGCCATTCCAATTATTCTCACACGAATCGGAAATTGTGTTTTTTACTTTCTGTGTATGCTTTTTATGTTGTAATTTTTGTTGTTCTGCTTTCCATATGGTACAGTCTTTCTTTAAATGACCTTTTTTCTTACATCTGAAGCATTCTCTTGTCTCTTTATTATAGGGTTTTTTAAATTCTGTAGCTTTAAGAGCATTTTCACTGTCCTTTTCAGTAGAAGAATCATTGCTTTGTTCTTTTCTTCTCTGATATTCATCTATGAGTCTGGTTTTTACAAACTCTAATGTAATGTCTGTTTCAGGTCTTGTCTCTAGTGCATTTATTAAAGCTGTATACGATCCTCGTAAACTGTACAACAATATAGCTGCTATATGACTTTCTTTAATATCTTCACCAATAGATCTTAGCTGTGATATCACTTCCATAATAGAGAATATATGCTTCTGCATGTCGTCATTTGCACTCAATCTCATACTGTAAAGCTTTCTTAATAAAAATAATTTGTGATTCAAGCTAGGTCTCTCATAGCTTTCTTAATGCTTCCCACATTCCTTTCGCTGTTTCTTCATTTCTTATATGTATTAATTGAGCATCATCCACTAATAAGCTGATGGTGGCTCTCGCTTGTCTATTTTTCTTATCCCATGTCTGATTATCTTGATCAGGTCTATCTGTAGTGATTACTTCCCATAAATCATCTTTAAACAATAACATCTCTACTTTGAACTTCCATAGCTGATGGTTCTCATCATTCAGTTTAGCTACTTTGAGTTTTAGCTCTGTGCTACTCGTCATTTTTAACTTATCTTACTTGTTTGGAGAGACTTGCACTGAAGAATTCTTCTGTATTCACCAGGGTCTTGCTGAGAGTTCCAGTGTCCTGGGTATCTGGTATTCTTGGTGCTTCGGTTCTGTGGTGTCTGGATTCTCTGGTGTCTGGGCCCATAACCTGTTGCACAGCTTCTAAATCCACACCTTTGCAGTAGAAAACTTCACAGAGCAGGCTGCATTGGATAACAGGCTTTTACCTGTAACAACATGACGTAAAGGGGAGAATGCACAGTCATTTCAGCATTGCATCAGGAAAACAGAAACAAAATGAAAGTGAAACTACAAGTGAGACTATTTCTTATACAATACATTAAACAGAAGGAAACTTTACACAACATCGCCATCTACTGTCAGGTCAGCATAAAGTCCTCCTTTTCCTTATAATAAGTCCTAATCTGTTGCATATGCCAACAACTTTACACTCCTTAGCAGTTATTGTTATCACTAAAATATACAAACGAACTTTATGCAGGTACTTCTCACAAAATTAGAATATCATCAAAAAGTTAATTTATTTCAGTTGTTCAATACAAAAAGTGAAACTCATATATTATATAGAGTCATTACAAACAAAGTGAACTATTTAAAGAGTTTATTTCTGTTAATGTTGATGATTTTGGCTTACAGCCAATGAAAACTCAAATGTCATTATCTCAGTAAATTAGAATACTTTATAACACCAGCTTGAAGAATTAATTTAAAATCCGAAATGTCGACCTACTGAAATGTATGTTCAGTAAATGTATTCAATACTTGGTCGGGCCTCCTTTTGCATCAGTTACTGCATCAATGCGGCGTGGCATGGAGGCAATCAGCCTGTGGCACTGCTGAAGTGTTATGGAAGCCCAGGTTGCTTTGATAGAAGCCTTTGGCTCATCTGCATTGTGGGGTCTGGTGTCTCTCATCTTCACTTGACAATGCCTCACAGAGTCTCTATGGGGTTAAGGTCAGGCGAGTTTGCTGGCTAATCAAGCACAGTGATAGTGTTGTTTTTAAACCAGGTATTGGTACTTTTGGCACTGGGACAGGTGCCAAGTCCTGCTGGAGAATGAAATTTCTATCTCCAAAAAGCTTGTCAGCAGAGAAGCATGACGTGCTCTAAAATTTCCTGGTAGAACGGCTGCATTGACTTTGGTCTTACAGTGGACCTACACCAGTAGATGACATGGCTCCCCAAACCATCACTGATTGTGGAAACTTCACACTAGACCTCTAGTAGCTTGGATCGTTTGCCTCTCCACTCTTCCTCCAGTCTCTGAGACCTTGATTTCCAAATGAAATGCAAAATTTACTTTCATCTGAAAACAACACCTTGGACCACTGAGCAACAGTCCAGTTCTTTTTCTCCTTGGACCAGGTAAGTTGCTTCTGGCTTTGTCTATTGGTCATGAGTGTCTTGATGCAAGGAATGCGACTCTTGTAGCCCATGCCCTGGATACGTGTGTGTGTGTGTGTGTGTGTGGTGGCTCTTGAAGCAATGACTTCAGAAGCAATCCCCTCCTTGTGAATCTCCCCGAAATTTTTGAATGGCCTTTTCTTAACAATCCTTTCAAGGGTGCTGTTGTCCCAGTTGCTTGTGTGTAAGGAGGGTCAAGATTTTATCCCTTTAAATGTTTCATACTGCTGTGTGTGTAAATGTATATATGTTTATCTGCCAATGACTGTATAGTGATGTGTTATACATAGTGTTAGATAAGGTAGTGCATCTTTTGGGAACATTAGAGGAGGACACTTTTAGTATAGGAATTACAGTTGGGTAAGTATGGCTTTGCAAGGGATCACTAGTTGGGGAATTTTAGTGGATCCAGTTAGAGAGTTATTATATGGTTGGTGTAGTACAGTGATAAGACACAAGGTGGGGACAGTAAGCACATCCAATGTAGGGAAGGCTTGTAGGACACAAAGGGGTTAAGTGGATGAAGTGTCGGTCGGGATTTTATGTAAGGGACTTTCCAGAAAGAGGGGAGTCAGGGGTGGACCCTGCTACTGTGAGGACGTCCATGATCCGGGGCTGTGGCGCAGCCAACACAAGAAGTGAGTTTTGGAGAAGATATCAGCAACCGTAGTGAAGCCGGTGAAAGAAGTCACCGTGGGAACGTTAGCAAGAATCTGTGGGCTGAAGTATCAGTAGTGCCAGTAGTAGAGCCACTGTGGGAACGCTCAGCAGAAGTGTGCGTGCTTGAGCTAAGAAGAAGCGAGTGGGCCACCAGCGAGTACGCGAATAGGATAACCAAAAGGGGTGGACGACCTAGTAGATGTGTATTTCCGTGACTGGATTGAGGGATTCTCCAGGGAAATAAATTGAAGTGCCGTTTTCACCGGGCTCCTCG
This sequence comes from Oophaga sylvatica, assembly GCA_033576555.1. NCBI lineage: Eukaryota > Metazoa > Chordata > Amphibia > Anura > Dendrobatidae > Oophaga > Oophaga sylvatica. Next base: position 281,004,145 of record JARQOD010000004.1, on the reverse strand, counting down.
TCCCGTTTTTACTTTTTGGTCCATTCTGGTGTAGTAGAAGAGAAGAAGCGGAGTTGTGGAAGATGTATTGCTGGTATCATGTCAGACGATCTAATGGTGTCTTGGATGTGCTGTGTCCAGAGGAAAATAAAGCAGAATTGTTTGACATTATTCTGGACTCTGACTCTAATTATTCCTCATACTCTGAAATGGGTGGGAATCACCCCAGGAATGTAGCAGCTGCCAGCGTGAAGAATACAGCTGCCGCTGGTATGTCCACCCCTCGGCCAACCTTTACATGTGCACCATTTTCCACAACACTTTTCCCTTCCATTCAACTTTCCATTAATATGCTTGGATACAGCACTCTGTGAACAGCCAGCTTCTTTAGCACTGACCTTTTGTCGCTTACCCTCCTTGTGGAGTGTGTCAATGACTGCCTTCTGGACATCTGTCAGCAGTCTTCCCCACGATTGTGAAGCCTACTGAAACAGGCTAAGGCCATGTTCACACGTTCAGTATTTGGTCAGTATTTTACCTCAGTATCTGTAAGCCAAAACCAGGAGTGGAACAATCAGAGGAAAAGTATAATTGAAACATGGCTCGACTAAACTTATGCATTTTTCACCCACTCCTGATTTTGGCTTACAAATCCTGATGTAAAATACTGACCAAATACTGACCGTGTGAATGTGGCCTAAGGGACCTTTTTAAAAGCTTAGGAAGCCTTTGCAGGTGTTTTTTGTTAATTATTATAATTTACTGAGATAATGACATTTAGGTTTTCATTGTCTGCAAGCCATAATCATCAACATTAACAGAAATAAACACTTGAAATAGATCACTCTGTTTGTAATGACTCTATATAATTTATGAGTTTCACTTTTTGCATTGAAGAACTGAAATACATTAACTTTTTGATGATATTCTAATTTTGTGAGATGCACCTGTATATTCCATAATTGTTAGACAAGGAATTTAAACTAGATAAAGTATCAATGTACTTCTCCATTTCTCCTATAGAAGATCATGAAAAACTAGTAAAAGTGTATTTATTTCATTTCAGCAGTAGGATAGTTACTCTGTGCACATATGCATGTAACTTAATTAAAATCAGAAAAATCAGAGACTTCATAGAATCATAGAATGGTAGAGTTGGAAGGGACCTCCTGGGTCATCTGGTCCAACCCCTGCTCAAAGCAGGATTCACTAAATCATCCCAGACAGATGTCTGTCCAGCCTCTGAAGACTTCCATTGAAGGAGAACTCACCACCTCTCGTGGCAGCCTGTTCCACTCATTGATCACTCTAACTGTCAAAAAGTTTTTTCTAATATCTAATCTGTGTCTCCTCCCATTCAGTTTCATCTCATTGCTTCTAGCATTTCAATGTGCAAATGAGAATAAAGATAATCCTTCTTCAATGTGACAGCCCTTGAGATATTTGTAGACAGCTATTAAGTCTCCTCTCAGTCTTCTTTTTTGCAAGCTAAACATTCCCAAATCCTGTAACCGTATAGAACATGTTTTGCAGACCGTTCTGGTCGCTCTTCTCTGAACTTGCTCCAGTTTGTTGATGTCTTTTTTAAAATGTGGTGCCCAAAACTGGACACAGTATTCCAGATGAGGTCTGACTAGTGTTGAGCATTCCGATACCGCAAGTATCGGGTATCGGCCGATATTCGCTGTATCGGAATTCCGATACTTAGTTCCGATATTTTTCCAATATCGTATACCGGGAATCGGAAGTTCCCATAATTCTTTGAGAGGCAATGTGATTTTAGTCAGCCAATGAGGAATCTTATGAAGTGTGGGCACATCCTGTAATGCTGCGGTCATCTTAACTAATGGCATGGCTGTGATTGGCTGCTGAAATGATGTCAGAATGCACTATAAAAGGCGCCGCTGCCATTTTAGCGTCACTGTGCTGTGAACTCAGTTAGGGACAGAACGCTGTTCTGCTGACTTTGAGGGACAGTTAGACATTGCGATTTTGTGTACTGTGCTTTAGGCAGGCTAGTTTACCAACCGCTGTGTAAAGCTTCCTTTTGCCAGTGTTGTTTTTAACAGCTCTGTGCAAGGTGTGTGTGAGAGTGCAGGTGACGCTGCAGTTTGCTCTGCATCCACCGCTGTTTGTAGGCATCTGCACGTGTCACTCACTGACTCTTTTTTTTATTTTATTTTGTGGAATTGGTGCAGCTCCATTATATTTGAAAAAAATCTAATCTATTAGTGTGACGCGCTTCCATCCGTATACAATACATTGGTTGCAAACACTATAGAAGTACAGAAAGGAGCCTTTCACAGATAGTGAACAGTTGTGTTTCAGTGTTCACTGCAGTCTGTGAGGTTTTGATTTTTTGAGTGCAGATCACGCTCCAGTTAGTTCTTCAACCACTGCTGGTTGTAGTCTGCTGAGCGTGTGTCACTGCCTCATCCTTCACATTTTTCTCTAATTGGTGCTGCTCCATTATATTTGAAAAAAATCGAATCTATTAGTGTGACGCGCTTCCATCCGTATACAATACATTGGTTGCAAACACTATAGAAGTACACAAAGGGGCCTTTCACAGCTACTGAACAGTTGTCTGCAGTGTTCACTGTAGTCTGTGAGCTTTTCATTTTTTGAGTGCAGATTACGCTCCAGTTAGTTCTTCAACCACTGCTGGTTGTAGTCTGCTGAGCGTGTGTCACTGCCTCATCCTTCACATTTTTCTCTAATTGGTGCTGCTCCATTATATTTGAAAAAAATCTAATCTATTAGTGTGACGCGCTTCCATCCGTATACAATACATTGGTTGCAAACACTATAGAAGTACACAAAGGGGCCTTTCACATCTACTGAACAGTTGTCTGCAGTGTTCACTGTAGTCTGTGAGCTTTTCATTTTTTGAGTGCAGATTACGCTCCAGTTAGTTCTTCAACCACTGCTGGTTGTAGTCTGCTGAGCGTGTGTCACTGCCTCATCCTTCACATTTTTCTCTAATTGGTGCTGCTCCATTATATTTGAAAAAAATCTAATCTATTAGTGTGACGCGCTTCCATCCGTATACAATACATTGGTTGCAAACACTATAGAAGTACACAAAGGGGCCTTTCACAGCTACTGAACAGTTGTCTGCAGTGTTCACTGCAGTCTGTGAGGTTTTGATTTTTGAGTGCAGATCACGCTCCAGTTAGTTCTTCAACCACTGCTGGTTGTAGTCTGCTGAGCGTGTGTCACTGCCTCATCCTTCACATTTTTCTCTAATTGGTGCTGCTCCATTATATTTGAAAAAAATCTAATCTATTAGTGTGACGCGCTTCCATCCATATATAATACATTGGTTGCAAACACTATAGAAGTACACAAAGGGGCCTTTCACAGCTACTGAACAGTTGTCTGCAGTGTTCACTGTAGTCTGTGAGCTTTTCATTTTTTGAGTGCAGATTACGCTCCAGTTAGTTCTTCAACCACTGCTGGTTGTAGTCTGCTGAGCGTGTGTCACTGCCTCATCCTTCACATTTTTCTCTAATTGGTGCTGCTCCATTATATTTGAAAAAAATCTAATCTATTAGTGTGACGCGCTTCCATCCGTATACAATACATTGGTTGCAAACACTATAGAAGTACACAAAGGGGCCTTTCACAGCTACTGAACAGTTGTCTGCAGTGTTCACTGCAGTCTCTGAGGAATAACCACACTTAGGCCTTATAACTTTTCTGACTTTCTTTATCAATCTACCAAGATGAAGAAGGCAGGGAGTAAGGCACGTGGTCGTGGCCGTGGAGTTTCAGCAGGGAGAGGGCGTGGGGATTCTGTGGCTGCTGCCGCACCCAGTGACACAGCATCCACCAGTTTTCCCCGTGAGCGTTCCTTTATGCGCACTTTTGTAGGAGCTCAGAGTACCCCCCTGCTGCGGGAAGAACAAATTGAAGCCGTTGTTGGTTGGATGGCAGCCAATGCATCGACTTCAATTGCTTCCACCTCCTCTCAGGACCACAGCACTGTTGAACAACCATCTGTCTCTTCACCACCTGCCAAATTGCCCAGGCAGTCAGAGAGCTCTGTAAAGGAGCCATCTGAGTCTCTGCTTCTGTTCTCAGAATCTGTTGGCTTGCAAACAGGGGCCCTGCCAAGCAGCATTCTGGAATGTGAAGAAGAGGCAGTATGCAGTGATGCGCAACAGCTGTGTCTCTCTGAATCTGAAGAGGCGGGTGAGCCAGTGCCGATGGTCAGCACACTGCAGAACGCATCTGATGATGATGAGACTCAGGTGCCAGTTTCTGTTGAGCATGGTGCTGGCCAGACCACCCAACAGCAGCAGGTGTTGGATGAGGGTAGTGGAGATGATGAGGTCCAAGACCCAACATGGCGTGAGGAACAGGAAGGTGGTGGTAGCAGCTCAGAGGAAGAGATTGCCCCAACGGTCCAAACAGTAGGGAGAGGTAGGCTGCAGACTCGGTTGCCTGTAGCCTCCAGTTTGGCACCCGTTCGTAGCAGTTCTCTTCCAACAGCCAAAACGGGCGCTCCCAGGACTTGCACTGCGTGGTCCTTTTTTGACACACTTGCAGATGATATTTGCTATGTCAAATGCAAGCTGTGTAATCAAAAAGTAAAAAGAGGTAAAAGTGTCAGTAACCTTAATACCACAAATATGTGGAAACATGTGCGGTCAAAGCACGTGGTTGAGTTACAAAGACACACTGGAGATGTAGGCCAACCTACAGCAGCACCTACATCTTCAGCTCGTGTTGGAGCCTCTTCCTCCAGCTCACACACAGCTGGTTCGGCTTCCTCACAGGATCGCCATGGAAGAACCTCTGTCACTGTTGTCCAGAGACCCAGTGTTATTCCACCCACAGCTACAAGTTCCCTGTCATCCTCACACTCCCAGGCCACAAAACAGCCATCGGTAGCACAGGCATGGGATAAAAGACGGCCATACTTGGCAAACCATCCACGAGCACAGGCTCTGAATGCTGGCATTGCAAAACTCCTGTCCCTTGAAATGCTGTCATTCAGGCTGGTGGAGACTGACAGTTTCCGTAACTTAATGGCATTGGCAGTCCCACAATACAATGTGCCCAGCCGATTTTATTTCAGCAGGCAAGCCGTCCCTGGTCTACAAAAGCATGTTAGGGAAAAATTAAACATGCGCTACTAAACGCCATCAGTAGCAAGGTCCACCTGACCACCGATGCGTGGACCAGTACCCATGGCCAGGGACGATACCTTTCCCTCACTGCCCATTGGGTCAATGTTGTGGAGCCGGGTACAGATCTTGCGAGTGGCGCTGTACGTGTTCTGCTAACTCCAAGGATTGCAGGAATCAAGTCTGTCCACATTGACTCCTCCTCCTACTCCAGTTCCTCAGAATCATCGCTGCAGGAGCCGTCACGGTCTACCTCCACATGGACCCGTGAACGCTTACCTGATGCGACCGATATGAGCACAGCCGTGGCCAAACGTCAACAGACCGTCCTGAAATTAATTTCCATGGGGAATCGAAGCCACACAGCGCAGGAGCTCTGGAATGCCATCAAGCAGGAGAGCGACGTGTGGTTTTTGCCAGCGAATCTCCAGCCAGGCTTGGTAGTGTGTGACAATGGCCGAAATCTGGTGGCAGCTCTGGGCCTTGGCAAACTCACTCACATACCATGTCTGGCACATGTGCTCAACTTGGTCGTGCAGAGTTTTTTGAGGGACTATCCGGATCTTGATGCACTGCTGCACAAGGTCCGCCTAGAGTGCGCTCACTTGCGACGTTCCAGCATGGCCAGATCGCGCATTGCAGCTCTGCAACGCAGATTTCGCCTTCCTGAACATCGCATCATATGTGACGTACCCACCAGGTGGAATTCCACGTTACATATGTTGGAGCGGTTGTGTGAGCAGCAGCCAGCAGTAATGGAGTATCAGCTGCATCAGGCGCAATCAACTCGCAATTTGCGCCGTTCACACTTCACCACTACTGAGTGGGCCTCTATGAAGGACATCTGCCACGTTTTGCGTGCGTTTGATGAGTCAACGCGGATGGCGAGTGCAGATGATGCACTAGTCAGCCTGACTGTCCCCCTTATCTGCCTGCTTCAAAAAACACTGCAAGCACTAAGGGATGAGGTTTTGGAAGAGGTGGAGGATGAGGAGTCACAAATTCCATCACCTTCTGGACAGTCAGCGCAACGTGGTTCCTCACAAAGGGCTGGGCAGGGCTCACTTTGTGAGGAGGATGAGGAGGAGTCAATGGAGGAGGAAACATCGCTCCAGAGGGAGGTACACAACGCTCTAGTCAGTATGTAGAGCGAGGGTGGGGTGATGCAGAACAGGCAGAGATGACGCCTCTTGCAGGGGACAGCGTTTCTTGGCCAGTTGGGAGTCTGCAGCACATGGTTGATTTCATGCTGCAGTGCCTGAGAAACGACCGCCGCATCGCCCACATTCTCACCACGTCTGATTATTGGGTGTACACCCTCCTAGACCCTCGCTACCGGGACAACTTACAAAGCCTCATCACACCGTTGAACCGGGAGCGTAAAATGCGGGAGTACCAAGACACACTGGTGCAATCCATAATGTTCTCCATTCCAGCCGAGAGCACTGCTGCTGCTACTGCTTTACAAAGCAGCTCTGTGCGTCGAGGCAGTGGAGACAGCTCTGCAACAAGAGGGAGCACAAGCAGCGCCTCTGCACAGGGCAAGACCAGTATGTTCCAAATGTGGCGAAGTTTTGTGGCAGCGCCACAAATGTCTACACCATCCGAGACGGCTCCAGTCAGCAGGAGGCAACATTTCCGTAAGATGGTGACAGACTACATGTCTTTCCCTCTCAGTGTACTCCCAGATGGCTCTTCCCCATTCAAGTTTTGGGTCTCTAAGCTGGATACATGGCCAGAGCTTAGCCAGTATGCATTGGAGGTGCTGGCTTGCCCTGCTGCCAGTGTATTATCGGAGCGCGTCTTTAGTGCTGCAGGTGGTGTACTAACAGACCGTCGCATGCGACTATCATCCGATAATGTAGACCGGCTTACTTTTCTGAAAATGAACAAGGCATGGATCTCGCCAGAATTTGTCTGTCCGTTTTCAGATTAAATAACTGGTTCACAACGTTATCCATGTCTCCTGTTATGTTCATCTTTCTACCACCTGAACTCTACTCCCTGGGCTACAACACTGCCAGTTGCTGCTCAGAAGTGTCGTGTCCACAGACCAATACACAAGCTATAGTGTTAGTGGGGTTCAGTAACGCCAGCTGTTCCCCTGCTGTGTATCCAGCAAGAAGTCTCCTGTTCCCTACACATGCACAGAAAAACCCATGTCGAACATGCTCCAAATAGGGAAGAGCCGTCACCCTGATTGTTATGCTTAAAACAGGAAATTGTGAAGTTTTCCAGGCCTAGAATGATAAATTTTTATGACAAATATGGACAAATAATAATTTGTCATCACAGCGCATATCTGCACATGTCTATTAGAAATGGTAACAAAAACTAAAACATAGTCTTCACTTTTTGAAATTAATGCATAAAAGTACATTTCATACTTATCAATTAATGCTTTTTAAGGAACTTTATCTGTACCTGTAAGATAATGCAGTCAATGGATGTACGAATCATAAAATCCTCATCATCATCATCACGAGTTTTATTTATGACAGACATTATAAAATACACATACTGATGCCAACTGTAACTTCACACACCATATATGAAATGGCCAGCATCTAAACCTGGTAATAATGTGCAATAATAAATTATTACATCTAGAAAGTGCATCATGCATACTGACAATAGGTAGTTATACCTGCAAGTGCTGTTGAAACAACCACAACAGATATAAATTAATAATGGTATATAGGTATCACAGTGCATAGTTACTCATGGACAATGTCGATGTAATACTGTACCTCAATAAAGTCAGCGTCAACCATTATGCTTGTTAGTCTTGTAGATTGTTAAAGAGGGAACGGTCTTTTTTTTTGGTCATAGGTGGAGTATTAGACAGTAAATGATTACTGCTGTCGTATTTTTGGCGTCCCTAGGGCGCAATAACGCTGCGTAACGTCACATTTTATAGAGTCATCTAATTGACACACGCTACCCTACGCGTGACAGTAGGAAGGTAGTGTTGACGGATAAAGCCTTGCGCAACCAGACATGCTTTTACCCTCTTCAACACTGTACAAGCAAAAAATGCATGATTGCAGCCGCAGACTTTATTGACGTACAGTATAACATCGCCATTACCCATCAGAGGCTGTCCACTGTCTGATACAGACATAGAATATACCTTTGCTATCCGTAGCCTTTGTTTCACCTACACTTGCAGGCACACACTTAAATTGTGACAATGCATTATGTTTTTTTAAATGGTTATTTTTTATCGTACATTATTGTGTCATCACATTGATGAGTCCATGCTGGACATGTCATACATGCTGTACAAAGTAACGATTTTATTAACTTAAATAATTGAAATGTCTGTGACTGTCACATCTAAATTGCAATGATGATGATGATGAGTGACTATTACAAAATCCATTGTCTTCACTATGTTATGGTTTAACATAGCGTTCCTTAAGCATTATTCATAAATACAAAAATTGACTTTTATTCTTAAATTTACAACACTATATTTTGTAACCAATTTTTTGGGTGGTGTGTTGTTCCATTTCTTGTTGGCATGTGCATATATGCGTTTATATTTGCAGTGTCTTTATTTTTATTCTTGAAGTTAGGAAACATGTGTATCTTCGTACCGTGTTTGCCAGTAGATAGAAAAATATTTAGACTTGAGAGTCCGCAGTGGTTGATACCTTTTAATGGATAACTGAAAAGATGGTAACAAATTGCAAGCTTTCGAGGCTACTCACGTCTCTTCATCAGGCAAAGACTAAAACAAAAAATGAAGCATCACATATTTCTATACACAACAGGACACAGGAATAGTGCAATAGGTAAGACAAGTAAGTGACGTGTAGCAGAACTGTCATTATCACAGAGGGATGAACATAAATATTGGAACAGTTCCTAGATAAGGATAGAAAGTTTTATTGCCCTCTGATTGGGGTCTGGTTTTGTGTTTTCATGCCCCTGGAAGGGCAGAGACGCAGATTCCTTAATTGATATAGAATGACATAAATCCGTGTGATCTATTCATTCCATCACTAACAGTGTCAAAGGTCATGATGAGCTTATATTCTGAAACCTTTGTATCTTTCTCATATTTGAAGTTATATTTTAATACCAGTAATTCCATATCCATCATGCTATGACCGGGCATACAAAAGTGTTTTGCCACAGGTAAATCCATTATTTTTTCTCTTATTGTGTGGCGCTGATAATTCATCCTTGTTCTCATTTTTTGGCCGGTCTCCCCTCACTTGTCCCTCCCTCACTTGTCTTACCTATTCCTGTGTCCTGTTGTGTGTAGAAATATGTGATTCTTCATTTTTTGTTTTAGTCTTAGCCTGATGAAGAGACCTGAGTAGTCTCGAAAGCTTGGAATTTGTTACCATATTTTCAGTTAGCCATTAAACGGTATCAACCACAGAGGACTCTCAAGTATAAATATTTTTCTATTCTTGGAATTGAAATTCATCATTTTATTGTCCTAGTAAAACTTCATTTATTCTTGTTTGAAGTACATACATTTGCAATGGCCACGTAACAAGGCAATAACTCAATATTTTATGCCTACACCCTCCTTGACCCTGGGCTTCAACACCGCCAGTTGCTGCTCAGAAGTGTTAGATGCACAGATGAAAACAATCGCTGATGTGTTTGTGGGGTTCAGTAACGCCTGCTGTTCCCCTGCTGTGTGTCTGGCAAAAATTACTGCTGCTAACTACAACTTCAACTTCAAACATCTCATACTAGGCCTCTGCCTACACCCTCCTTGACCCTGGGCTTCAACACCGCCAGTTGCTGCTCAGAAGTGTTAGATGCACAGATGAAAACAATCGCTGATGTGTTTGTGGGGTTCAGTAACGCCTGCTGTTCCCCTGCTGTGTGTCTGGCAAAAATTACTGCTGCTAACTACAACTTCAACTTCAAACATCTCATACTAGGCCTCTGCCTACACCCTCCTTGACCCTGGGCTTCAACACCGCCAGTTTCTGCTCAGAAGTGTTAGATGCACAGATGAAAACAATCGCTGATGTGTTTGTGGGGTTCAGTAACGCCTGCTGTTCCCTGCTGTGTGTCTGGCAAAAATTACTGCTGCTAACTACAACTTCAACTTCAAACATCTCATACTAGGCCTCTGCCTACACCCTCCTTGACCCTGGGCTTCAACACTGCCAGTTGCTGCTCAGAAGTGTTAGATGCACAGATGAAACAATCGCTGATGTGTTTGTGGGGTTCAGTAACGCCTGCTGTTCCCCTACTGTGTGCCTGGCAAAAATTACTGCTGCTAACTACAACTTCAACTTCAAACATCTCATACTAGGCCTCTGCCTACACCCTCCTTGACCCTGGGCTTCAACACCGCCAGTTGCTGCTCAGAAGTGTTAGATGCACAGATGAAACAATCGCTGATGTGTTTGTGGGGTTCAGTAACGCCTGCTGTTCCCCTGCTGTGTGTCTGGCAAAAATTACTGCTGCTAACTACAACTTCAACTTCAAACATCTCATACTAGGCCTCTGCCTACACCCTCCTTGACCCTGGGCTTCAACACCGCCAGTTGCTGCTCAGAAGTGTTAGATGCACAGATGAAAACAATCGCTGATGTGTTTGTGGGGTTCAGTAACGCCTGCTGTTCCCCTGCTGTGTGTCCGGCAAAACTTACTGCTTGCTACCTAATCATGGTGAAAAAAAACATGACATGTCAAAGTGTCTAGTGCTACACATAGATATGAGGCTACACCCTGATTTCTAAGCTGTAAACATTTGAAACGTCAACTTTAAAACCATAAAATGATTAGTCTTTGTCACAAATCTGTAACAAAATAATTGTGACATATTATTACAGATATGCACATGTCGAAAACAAATGCAAACACAAAAGCCTACTTATGCTATAGGATACTGATGGTCAACCTTGTCACTCCATAGCTTAGACAAATCCAACTCACATCATGACTCAAATGCTGCAATGTTGGAAGTGCATAATGTGGGTTGAACTTTGACAACTGCTGCAGTGCGAAGGTTATACTTCAGTGTTCTTGCCTTTTAATTAAAAGCATACAAGTAAATATAATAATCCAATGTTGATTAAGGGACGTGATGTACACCTGTAATATTGTGCAAACAATGCATGTAGGAATAGTCCTCTTCAACATTACTTATATTTGTGTCATTTTAAAAAATACATATTTAATTAGAAAGTTAACAGCCCATATCATAAAGGTC